>OX376191.1:4725603-5325603 GCA_947363905.1 Lithophane semibrunnea | reverse complement strand
ATTCATTGTTTAAGTCATAATTAGAGGTATCGAAATATTTTAAAAAATTGAGCTTGAAATCTTTATAAACGTTATTACTCTGTACATCGTAGATTAGACTATCTGTGTCAGTATAGCACAATTCAATTCCATTACCATAAAAAGGTTTCATGATATAGTAGTGAAAATCGTACATATTGGTTTATTAAGTATAACACGCAAAGGCTTCATTTGGATTGCTACTAGATCATCAGAAAATACAGAGGCGCTGTGAAAATATGGACTAGCTATCAATTTCTCAGCACAATTAGTCTTTTTTGTTTTATTGTTTGAGTCACACCACTTGTTTACTAACTTAACATCTATTCGATTTTCATTATTTTCTAAGGTTTTTCCAAAAATACTATTGTTTAATAATTTGAAAAAATCTTGTTCAAACGTTGACTCTGCTTCTTGACGTAACTGAGTGTTAATATCAATATATTGCTTTAAAAAACAATTTTGCTTAAACATAATAACGCGATGGATCCTTCTCAATATTAAACCGTATTGTAAGCATTTTTTTAAATGAACGTAATGAACTTCATAGTGATATTTGTCAAACAAATTCGGTATTAGTTTTTTATTTTTACCACCAGGTGGTATGCATTTTTCTGGACAAAATGGAAAATCATTGTGTTCATTGTGCAATTTTTCCGGATACATTAAATCAACTTCAAGAATCTAGCCGTTTTCCGAGGTATCACTGATGTCTGCCAAATTCGTTTGTAAAAAATATATTTCCTGTCTATTCATAAATCTAAAACCGGAATAGGGCAGGGATTAACACATGCTGTAACCGTATAAATTGTTACAGTCCGAATAAATGATAAATGAATTTGGACGGGTTGGATCGTAGTTATCTAAATATTTATGATTGGCTTTTGCATGTCTTTTGGAACACATACAAACACCTCCACGAATACCTTGTTGTATCATTCTAAAAATTTCTACATCGCTACTTAATTCTAATTGAACTGTTTTTAAAAGCATTGCATCAAAAGATAGACTTGGTGCTGTAAGATAGAACGCGGGATCGAGATTGTAATGTCGTTTACAAGTTTTTCGAAAATTTTCAAATACATCTGTTAGCAACAGAACGTCTGTTTTAAGATATAAATCGGTGTACATACCCATGTTTCGAATATTAAATACTGACCAAACGGAACGAGCGTGGTCATAGTCTTCGTCAGTAATTGACTCATTAATCAAAGAGTTAAAAAAACATTTTTTTGACGGCAAACATTTTTCTTTATATCGACCCCATTGAGACATATAGTCACAGGGATACACTCCTTTACGGGTGAGTAGGTTTAATTGTGTTTTATTAGGAAAATAAGATTTTAATTGCTTGAAGTCTTGTTTTTTCATGGTACTAACCAACTTTTCTAAACTAGTGCCTAAAAACTTGAAAGAATCTATAAACCGAACCTGAATGCTTTCCTCAGGTGAAATCGGAATAAACTTTGTGAATGAAATATAGTTTTCTTTTGTTTTCGGTATCACTTTAATAGCTCCAGGAGCTTCACCTAATTCTTTTTTATAAAAAGGTGACAATCGTATCCGGACAAATTATGAAAGAATACTGGTAAAAATGTTGGTAATCTGTATTGTAGGTTACAGTAACTATGAGCTGCGCCACGATACTTTCCAGTCAAGTGACAATGATCACGAACCCTGTCGCCGAACAAGAAGTGATCACAAATATGACAAGTCATCGCGTTTTCAAAGTTGTGAGCATTATCATCTGAGTATATCATAGGAACATTATTTTTTTAAATAGTATAATTTTTTTGTGCATCTCTATAAATAGACTTCATAAAATTAGATACACAATCCGAACCGCGATAAGAAACGTAACGATTGTGGCTTTCGTCTAGCGCACACGTAATATGGTAAGCGTAAGCTATAGGCACGTGTCGCTGTCGCGTTACAGTGCTCGCCTTAGTGGGATCACGGTCACAAGATTCATACCGTTCTAGCATTGTTTCAAAATCTGCGTATATAACAAATGGTACAGTCTTCTTTCTGTTATAATTTTCAAACTGTATGAAAGAACCTTTTGGAGGCAGTTCCGTGGCGATACCTCCACAATTATGTGAACTAAGATCGTCGCATGAATTAAAAAACAGTAAACAAACGTCACAAAAGTACTGTTTACTTTGGTGTTTTGTTATTTGATTCTTAACAAGTCGTGGTAAGTCTTTAATAAGACAGTAATGTGATAAATCATCACTTTCGAAATAAAGTAAACGAATCACCTTGCCGTTTAAGGTTTTTGGTTTGTAAAGAGGTCCTACGATGGTATTATTTTTTAAACCATAAATATAAATACAAATTTCAGGGTTATTCCCCTCAAATCGCGTAACATCTGAAAAAATCATTGGGAATGTAATATATCCTTTACATTTAACACGTTACGAAAATCAGGGTAAGACGATACTCTTTCAGGATGATTTTTAGCAGGATATAAAGCAGCAACAACGGACCATAAAAAACAATACTCATCATTATTGCGGATATTAATACATGCTTTTTTCGATTTTATTGATACAGGTAATTCGACAAAACCTGAACCGCGCAAAGGTTGATATTTGTTAACATTAATTTCCAAATGGGAATTGTTCAAGAACGTCCATCCACTGTCTCGGTCCTGAAATTCTTCTATCTTTTTTGTTAAAGTGTTTTTGACTTGAGCCAATAATGAATCCAATTCATAATTCTGATGCAAAGTAAAGTTTTTTGTGGCAAATGATTTCATCTCCTGAGAATCATTTTTAACCATTAAAAACAAAGCGAAATATTCGAAGTTAACTTTTAAACAAGTGTGTTCTTTAAGAGACATATCAATTAACGTTTTAATTTTATTCTGAATATTATTAAAAAATGATTCTAGAGAATAATTCTCAGACGGATCAACAATTCTATAAGAAGCTATACGATTCCGAAATGCAGAATGGATTATTTCAACACCTTCGCAAAAATGCGAAATATTTTTGTTTTTATGTATGATTAGTACTACGTAGATGACCTGTCCAGTGACTGCGCTCAACAGAGGTGTTACAAACAGTACAGAAAGGCATTTTAGATAATTATTACGTCAGTTAATTTTGTATGCTAAAATAGGTTTAGATTTACATACTATTAGATTCTGCAATAACGAAAAATACAATTAATTTGGTGTCCGCAACAATTTACAACTACATTATTATTTTTTTTAATTTATACTATCGCTGTAAAAGACAGCCTCGGATTTGTCAAACAATTCGTGAGTTGCTCTCATAAACATTTGCAGCCCATCCCATTGGGGAGTGTTACGATCTAACTGTGCTTTTAAAACGACCTGGGCTTTTTTCCACCGTTCTTCCTTGGGGGTGGAGGCAACTTCGTCGTTCGCATAAACCTTGACTTCCACGTAGAAGTCGCCCCTAGGTTCTGCCGCTCGACGGCTGATGAGCGATGAACCGAAGTCCCCGCTTGAGGACGTCGTCTTCTGTACGTCCTCCAGACCAAAGAGGTCCGAGCTCAAGCTGCGTCTTTTACTGTAAACAATTACGCATATTTTAATTTATAATAAATTACATTTATTTCTTAACTAAAGAAATTAAGGTGATACACCTCTGCTGAATCCTATGGGGAATACAAAGCGTGATAGACGCGATAAACGTGGTATATATTTGGATGTAATAATTTCAATAAGAGTACCTAATGAAGTAACTGTTCCAAGTGTCCTAACCATCATGTACCAGTGCACATAACATTTAAATTGAATTATCATACTCAACAAACAACTAAACATACAAGCAGTCATATAAATTACCTTGACTTAGAGTTTGACGGGTGGGCGGTGCTTTCTGGTGTTTGGCGCTTCACCACCTTTTTCTTTGGCTGCTTTTTTATTACCTCGACTACTGTAGCTGTGGACCGTGGTGATTGGTATTCCGATTCCGAGTCAGACCTGAAATAGAATACACTAAGATTAATTCTATATGCAATCTCAATAATTATGAAGAGGAAAGTTTCAATGGAATATAGCTCGCTAGAAGATGACATGGATGGTATGATGGTGATAGTAACACCAGCCGGCAGGCAGAAACCAGGTCCGTAGCTGAGTACCGATTAAACATTAAAATATTCAGATGGAATATAGCTCGCTAGAAGATGACATGGATGGTATGATGTTGATAGTAACACCAGCCGGCAGGCAGAAACCAGGTCCGTAGCTGAGTACCGATTACACATTAAAATATTCAATAAACTTAGTAGTACTTACTCACATTTTATAGTTGTAGGCTAACGTAATATGTAACGAAAAAGGTAAGTAGATCACTGGAAGATACTAGAGCGAATGTAATTATAAGATCGAAATTGATTGGTTATATACATAAAAAATACCATTTCAGCAATATTTACTTCATATCAAAATTAAACCTTAACTGCATGTCCTTACAGGTGTGTAACTATTTTATGATACTTACGACAAATTAAACCGTATTGATTAAAAACCCTTCTGTCAAATTGCAATTTTATCGTGAGAAACGAAATATAAAACCAGCTCTAACGCTCACCGACAAAGCCGAAGCCGATACCAGGCTGTTACTTGTAATAAATACAATAGGTATTATAATAAAGTATGTATGTTTGTTTGATAAACCGTATTATTAGACTCTGTTGTCATGCAACAACATAAATCAATATGAAATTTAAAAAAAAATAATCTGCAAGTTAAGAAGAGCCGAAAGTAAAATATCCTGATTTTTTTTTTGTCCAGAACAATACATGTAGACGAACCCATGTCAAAAAGTAAGTTCACAGGTATGTTGCAGTAAACTTTAAATTGTTATAAAATCATCCAACGGCTAAAACGAACTTTTTATAATAATTTCATGCAAAGGCTCAGTACTGATACTAAGAATCATCTTTCAAACAATCCTAAATTAATAGAACTAACACCTTATTATAAAACATATAAAATAATAAACAAAAGTGAGAGAAATAGGAAATTCTATAAAAATCAAATTTTAATCAAATACTGCAACATGCGCGGCGATCATCTTACAATGTAATTGTTGAATACATGGAAATTACTCACTCACACATACACCTCACGTAACAACGATAAAGTTCGAATTGAGCTTTACATAATGCAATTGTGCGTGTTTCAAATCCGCGAAACATCTCATGTACGCTGATGACATGAAAATATACATGTGTGTAAAATCCAGCCTTGATTGTGAACTGATACAGCGTGATCTTGATGCATTATTCAGTTATTATGAACAAAACAATATCACTGTCAATGTCTCGAAATGTCAATGTATTAGCTTTAGCCGTTCTAAACATCCAACTAGGCACCCGTATGGATTCAATTATAATGAGATCGAGAGAGTTGATGTGGTCAGAGATCTTGGTGTAATGTTAGATTCCAAATTGCTTTTTGACCAACACATTGACACCATTACCAATAGGGCCTCTCGTAACCTTGGTTTTGTAATGCGTGTCTGTAAGCCTTTTAGGAATTGTCATAGCCTGAAGATTGTGTACTTTGCTTATGTTCGTAGTATTTTGGAGTACTGTAGCCCAATCTGGTCACCCCAATACGAGGTATATGCTAAAAGAGTAGAAAATCTACAGAAAAAGTTTGTAAAAATCCTAAATTTCAAATCCCGTAAACGTCATGATTCCTATGCCCGAGACTGTAAACACTATGATATACTTGCCCTTGTGGATAGGCGTAAGATGCTGGACATGCTTTTTCTTTTTGATGTTCTGCGAGGTCGCTTGGACAGTAGTGATCTGTTATCATGTATAGATTTCTGTACTCCTAAAACACGTACCAGACATACAAAATTACTAAGTGTCCCTGGCTGCCGCACAAAATATGGGAGAAATGCTGTCATGACTCGACTGCCTCGCATCTACTCTGAGTATTTTGAAACTGTCGATATATTTCATTTATCCAAACAATCATACCGGAGACAAGTCAAGCAAATATTGTTTAGTGGACAAATTGTACCGTAACTCATTTCTTTTTTAAATATACTTATATACTAATATACTTAAGTTTTTCAATGGCTAAGCGCATTCTAATTGCTGGGTGTACTTAGTGAATCTTACCTTCGATTCACATTTTAATATTTTGTTTTTGATTTTGTTTTTCTTTTAATTCTTTTAATTGAATGTGTATAATAATATACCTTAATGGTATATTTCTTTTATTTGTTTTTTCCTTACACCACTTTCTGGTTAACCTAGTTTTATAAATGCCGTGAAACTCTGTAATTGGTTTAAGTGTTAATTGTCATCACCTCACTATCACTGAGCAGCGCCATGTGTAGACGTCCCTTGATAGTGACTTTGACGCTACTGCATTGGCAGTTCACTGATGGTGGGGTGGGTATTCTTAATTCATGTAACTTAATAAATAAGCTGTTGAGTTTCCAAATGAATAAATAAATAAATAAATAAATAAATAAATTTTGCAGTCCGAGATTTTAAAGACTCATTTACACCTATGTGTAAATGAGTCTTTAAAATCTCATTTAAAATATCATGTCTCTAAAAACTCATTTACAGTATAGACTGTGAAAAATTAATACGATCGTTTCCGACGCCGTCGTCAGGCGGTTTACAAAGAGTATAGCACAATAAATAGCCACGGGACGGCGCATGAACCGTTTCGAAGGCGAATGTATGAGTGTGAAAGCATCTTAATTAATCAAGCGCAATACGGAGTAACAGCAGAGCAACCAGTAGTTGATCGTTAGCGTGTAAGGTAGTGTTAGCTGTATGAATAAATTAAATTAACATTTGGTTGTCCTTGGTGCCCAATCTAGGGTCATGGAAATAGAATGAGCTTGTGCCTGTAGGTGCATGCTATTTCTTGCTCTGTGAAGAGACAACAGTCAATCTGACCCAAATTTTAGTTTTATGTTTACGGTATCCTAAAGTTCAGATGTCCTTGGTGCCCAATCTGGGGTCATAGAAATAGAATGTGCGTGTGCCTGTAGGTGCATGCTATTTCTTGCTTTGTGAAGAGACATGAGACAAACTGTCCTGAATTTTAGCTTACTAAAACCAGTAGTTGATTGTTTACGTGTATGAATAAATTAAATTAACATTTGGTTGTCCTTGGTGCCCAATCTGGGGTCATGGAAATAGAATGAGCTTGTGCCTGTAGGTGCATGCTATTTCTTGCTCTGTGAAGAGACAAGAGTCAATCTGACCCAAATTTTAGTTTAATGTTTACGGTATCCTAAAGTTCAGATGTCCTTGGTGCCCAATCTGGGGTCATAGAAATAGAATGTGCGTGTGCCTGTAGGTGCATGCTATTTCTTGCTTTGTGAAGAGACATGAGACAAACTGTCCTGAATTTTAGCTTACTATGTTCGTGTATGTAGTTCAATTTGCAAACTAATTATGTGTGAAACTTGTTGTTATAAAACTTATGAACTATATAATATAAAGTCGTGGTTTAGTGTTCAATCCGAGAATCTGCAGCAGTTGATCGAGGTAAGCCTATATTGCGTTTTAGAACTAAAATAGTGGAATAGGCGCCGAACCAGTATTTTACTCCACTATGAAAGATTTCTACTCCACCTTCCGTTCCATCGGGTGGAATATGCGCCGAACCAGTATTTTACTGTATGTAGAATTTCGTTTATCCCCCAGTGATGTTATCCCCCAGCCACAGTCTCTTCCAGCTATAGAGCTGGAAGACCCCTTTATTAGGTCCCCCAGTCCGGCCTTCAGCCCAGCGGTAGAGTCAATGGACACTACCAAGCCGGCCGCTTCCTCAAAGCGAGCCGCTACCGCTTACAATTATGCCTCAGACACTGAGAATGCCTCCACTGCTTCCTCTTCCTCCCATTCCGAGGACGACGGGTTTACCCCAGTCACAGGAAAGGGGAGCAAAAGGAAGAAGAAGAGGCAAACATCCAGTCAGGCAAACAAAGTCATCGCCGTCGATGACGTAATTTCCCCCACCCCTACCCCCGTAGCGCAAGTAGCTGGTATAGCGCCTAGTAGCGCTACCATTGCGACCGTAGCTTCCCCCTCCACCTCCCCCGCCGCGACCGGTGCACAAGTTGCTCCCGCTGTCCCTATCACTTCGGGCACTAGAAAGCCCCGTCCCCCACCCCCCGTGTTCCTTCAGGACAAGGGGAAGTGGACAGAAGTGTCGAAATGGTGTGTCGATAAGAAAATCGGCTTCACCAATGCCAAGTCTACCCTACAGGGTTTTAAAATCACTGTTCCGACCGCGAATGACTACCGCAAAATTACTAAGCTTCTGAGAGCTAGAGGTGCCTCATTCCACACCTTCTCGCTACCAGAAGAAAAACAGATAAGAGTCGTAATAAAACGCATCCCGAAGGAAATAGCCCCCGCCGACATAAAAGCCGACCTTCACTCGCAAAATGTCCCCGTGGACGAGGTCCACCGCATGCACCGCTCGCGTGGCGGTGAAGCATACGACATGCTACTTGTCGTATGCTCTCCGGTAGAGGGGCATCACCCCATCTTTAATATTAAATCGTTATGCAACTGTGACTGTACCTAAATTACCCTAGGCTGATAAAATTTTCGTTTTTCCTAATTGTGCTAATATTTGTGTTTTAGGTCGGTTTCCCCGTAGGGGAAAGAACAGTGCTCCGCCGAATCCGTACTGTTCTGTAGGGCTCGTCCCAGACTTGGTCACCCTCCCACCGACATAAGAAATGAATTCCCATAACCTAAACTGTCCCTTCCGAATTGGCTAGGGGACAGGGGGGATGCAAGGAAGTTAATATTGGGAATTCACAGTTAGTAAACATAAGATTAATAGTAATATAATATTATGAAGCTAAGAAGACGAGAGGGTTATCAAAAGTCTATAATATATAAATGTTGGAACGCCAGCGTCTCTCCTCCCGCAGGTGAACACCCATATCTGCAATACAGCCTTGATTATGTGGAGGAGGTATAGGAATCGTAGCGCTCGCGCTTTAAAATCATTAATTATAGCTACATTAATTTGCCCGTCTACAATATGCCCAATTCAGTGAGACTGGGAACCGTTTCACATCGTTTGCCTCATTGTACGTGTTCTGTTAGGCCTAACGCATAGAACCTCTGAGGACACTAATACGATTCTAACGGAACACGTTCCCTAAGCACCATTAAATGTCTTATTCAATCCTATAACAGAGCACTGCGAAGCCCAACTATTATTGAGCAAGACAAGTATTGAGTAGTTCTAATCGCGTACTTATTATTGTGTAAGACACCCTTACAACCGCATAACCCCTTTTTAATAGGATAACTCAAAACTAGCGCAAGCGCACCGTAGACTCAGTCTCTAGCAGAACACAATACGGTCGTACCTGGTGAGCGCCGAAGTGGTATATCGTCACTTCACATTTCTTTAATCTTCCCCATTTAGTGGATGCTTCAATGTACTATGCAGCCGTGCGGATCGTCCTTATCTGGCAACGGGGCGTTTCTATTTGGCATCCCAATGACGTGTCTCGCTAATAAAATTTGTGAGAGGCCCGAAAGCCGGTTGTGGTTTAACGAGACACGATTTCTAGCGTTCCTTAGAACGAACTACCAATTCAGTTTGTGATACTTAGTGAAGCCTAACCCTCTCCCGAGAAATGCGCGATCACAAAGTCTCACGCAAAGTGTTCTGTGGCGAGACCTTTTTGGATACAGATATCATCACTAACGTTTGGTTGCTTTATAATGCAATTACAAGCCGGCCTTATAGCCTAGCTTGTTTTAAATGAGCTGTGAGTATTTATGGTTCTGCCTTCCAAGTGTGGTGTGTCAGCTCAAGGTCAATAGTAGTCAAAGGTCAGGAGCGCTAATGCTCAGTGTCTAGTATGGTGGAAGGCCATCACCATTTCCCTATAACCAAATGCAAGTGACAACTATCTGCCAAGGTACGGGTTAGGTGGTGACACTCAGTACACAAGAAATTAACGTGAATTATATAATACTATAAGTACTATATAAGAGTAATTTTGCCATTCTGGAATAAATGTGCATTAATAGCTCGACAGCGACATCACCTAACTGTTATCTATAAATAACAATATATAATTTAACTTATAGAGATAAGTTTGCAACTACGACGTACACACTACTATTTACTAGAAATAAAAGTTAATTAAACTTGACACGTACCAAATAGTTCCTTAGAGAATTAGATTACCACTCACTTACAGAATACTGGACAATTTACCAGTTTTCGCCTCAGACGTAGCTCCTTCTTCCGACCAGCCACGACCGCGTCCCAAAACTAACTGCCTTTTTCATTTTTCCATCCCAGCCTCCTTAATTCTTAAAACCTACCACACTCCGCTCAGCGCCTTCCCGGGGTTTTTTTGTAACAAAGACTTAAAACGCTTTTTTTTGTTTTTATCTCTTAATTGTTTCTCAATTGTCTGAATAGGTCGGGTATCGGGTAACATTTATGATAACCTGATGTGGCTGCACAAACGTGTTATTTCTCGAGTACAGGGATCGATAACCCTTTAAGACGGAAGACCAAAAGTTACAATTTATATTTTCTATTTTATTATAGATTTTTAACACTTATAAATGTTAAGAATAAGAATAAGAATAAGAAGTTTTTATTTGTATGGAATGTAGGTATTACAATATGATGTTAACAAAAGTTCAAGAGTCCTTGTACATCCTGCCTTTCGGCATACAAACATTTATGGGTAGACACCGGTACATACATATGACATAGCAGGTTATCAGCGTTATCAGCGTAGAAAAAAAAAACGAAAATATGTTCCTATATACTATCACAAATCATCATTCAAAAAATCGGATATAGAATAGTAACATTTTTGTAACAATAAGTCAGTTAGTCGCTTTTTGAATATTCTAAATGGTTGTTCTTTTATAACTTCAGGTAACTTATTGTATATCTTTGGCGCCATACACATAACGCTTTTTTTTAACAGTGCGGTGTTATAGCTACCTGTGTGCAATAAATTTTGATACTGAGATCTCATACAATTTGTCCTCTTTCGTATCTCACATAACGATGGAAACAGATGCGGGTTGCTTTTTACAAAAATGGCTATTTCTAGAATGTACAGACATGGGAAGGTTAGTAATTTATGTAATTTGAAAATAGGAACACAGCTGTCCGTAACATGTAAGTTAAAAATTGACCTAACACATCGTTTTTGGGCTTTGAAAATGTTTTCTCTTTCACTACTATTACCCCAGAATATGATGCCAAACCTCAACGTTGAAATAACGAGGCCATGGTAAGCAACAAGGACTGTATTGGTATTGACTTTTTTAGATAGGTTGTATAACATATAGGCGAAAGTACTTAACTTTTTACAAATATATTCAGCTTGAGATTGATGTTTTAGCACATACTTATTAGATAAATAAAGTAAAATATTTAGCTAACTGCTAGAATAATAAAATAATTAATCCAATAATATAACTTCAGTTATTGCATAATAGATAGTCTCATCAATGGTAGCGTTTTTGACTATGCATGCCTTTTAAAAGTTTGATTAAATCTGGCGCATAGCTTGTCGTTATAAGTTTCAAACATGAATATCGAGAGCCGCAAGTTCACATCGAGAGAACCGCATGATGCTGACCCCTGCTTTTCGGTTCTTAGAATTTGTAGAAAGTGCTCGCTTCCCATAAAATATAAATGGAATGGGTTTTTAAGAGGTCCAATATTGTTTTAGGATTTTTAAAGAAATAGGATATTTTGTTATTAATTAGGGTAACGTGTAGAACTGTCAGACCATAAATTTTAGATGTAATGTGTTTCTAAGAGGCCCCGTACCGAAACATGTGATGGTTTTAAAATAAATATAAAGTTATAAAATTAAAGCAAGTGACGGACGGTCACACAACCTTACCGGGTTCATTATCGAGAAACCCCGAAAAAACGGGAATATAGGGCAATGCCACCGTTGCCAGCTCTATGGCCACTCGCAGAAGCATTGCCATGCAACTCCAAGGTGCGTAAAGTGCCTGGGTGAGCACGGCACTGCCGACTGTACACGTCCTAAGGACCGTTCCCTCTGCCTCAGCCCTCCCAGCTGTGTGCTATGTGGCCAAATAGGGCACCCAGCCAACTACCGTGGCTGCTCCAAAGCCCCTAAATCTAGCTCTCCCAAGCTTAATAAGCGTGCTGACAATCGTCAGTATAGGGAATTCCCTCCCATTCCTTCCTCTCAAATTCCAGAGAGACTTAGCCCTCAGCGCCCCAGTCCCTGGAATATGCTGCAACATCAGCAATCATCCTAAGTTAGCCTCCGCGAAATCCCCAGCCCCCCACACCCCCCTCTACTCTCTCATGGATCTCTCGTATCCGTGCTCACCCCCCGGTGCACCTCGCGCCCCCCGCGCATTCTGCACCCCCCCCCTCGCGCCCCCCGCGCCCTCCGCGCCTCTCGCAAAACGCGCGCCCGCGCCAGCTAACTCTCGCCCCGCTCCCACCTCTATGGCTCCCCATAACCCTAACGTAGGTAAAGATCCATTTCACGTGTTAGCCTCCACGTTCATGATCTTTTACTCCCCCCGTGCTATCCGAATGGTCACCGAAATCCAGGCAGCCAGGGATAGATGCGACCTAGCTTAGATCCAAGTGATCTACAATGCGTACTCGGATGTAACGCAAGCCCTAATTTCCATCGCTAATTCAACTCATAATGGATAAAGGCATCATAGCTAGGTTTAAGCCCCGATCCCTCAGGCTAGGCATCTTCAATGCCAATGGCATCAACGGTCAACGAGATGAGATCTCTCTCTTCCTCCGCGACCATCAATTAGATATTCTCCTTGTTCAGGAAACGTTCCTCAAACCCAGTAACCGCGATTCCTCCATAGCCAACTATCGTATAGTCCGTAACGATAGAACGCGTTGCCACAAGGGCGGAACCCTCATTTATTATAAAAAAGAGCTTTATTGCATCCCTATGGACCCTCCCACCCTCTCTCGTTTAGAAGTCTCTATATGCCGTCTAGGCATGTCAGGTCACGAACCGATCACTCTAGTGTCGGCCAACCTCCCTCCCCAGAGTGCCGCTGAGGACTTTCAATCCCTTTCGGACGACCTCCTGCCCTATTAGGCCTTAGTAATTCCTTAAATAATAGCAGGCGATTTTGAATGCCAAACATCCCGCGTGGAATAGTTCCACTACCTCCACTAGAGGGCGACACTTGTTCGACCTCTCTTCCTCCAAAAACTTTAACGTCATCGCTCCGATGACTCCCACTCACTTCCCTCACGACCCTAATCATACCCCCGACGTACTCGACCTGGCGCTCCTTAAGAACGTCAGCCTACGTCTAGACTCGATAGAAACGGTAGACGAGCTTAACTCTGACCACCGTCCAATAGTTATAAGACTGGCCCCCCGCATAGGTCTCCCGGACGACGCCTCCCAATCTCTCCTGGCCACCAAAAAGGTAACGGACTGGAAGAAAGTAAGCTAAAAGCTGAAATCCAACACGTCCCCGCAATTGGATTCTATCTCCGATAAGTTTGACTCTACCGCGGACACGACGACCGCGATCGACTCACTTACTGATCACGCACAATCTGTTTTGAACGAATGTTCAAAAGAGGCTCCGGCGACGGACGTCCGTCGCTGGAGGCTCCCACAGGAAGTGCGTGATCTGATAACTGAGAAGAACGCGTCCGTCCGTGCATACACCACCTTTCTCTGCTCCGCTAACAAAGCTCATATGCGCTATTTACAGAGAACTGTAAAGAAACGTGTACAAGAGCTGCGTAACGCGGGTTGGGATAAGATGTTGAGCGACTAAGAGCCAACTCATCTAGCATTCTGGGACCTTTAGAGGAAACTCAAGTCCCCGCAGGAAGCTGCCATGCCCCCCCTAGTATGTCCCGATAAATCCATCGCCTTCGAGGATTTAGAAAAGGCAGAATGCCTAGCAGACAGCCTAGAGGCTCAATGCTCTCCCAGCTCGCTACCAGTAGACCAAGCTCACTTCCATGAGGTCGACGCGGAAGTCGAACGTAGAACTTCCCTTCCCCCCGTAGAAGACCCTGATGACCCCTTGCCCCCCGTCACCCCAGACGAGGTGCACGGGATCATCAAGGATCTTAAAAATCGTAAAGCCCCCGGTTCAGACGGAATCACCAAAAGGGTGGTTCAATTGTTCCCCGCCCATCTTATAATGCTGCTGACCACCATCTTCAATGGTGCTCTGAGCAATATTATCTTCCCCCAAGCGTGGAAAAAAGCCACCGTCATTGGTATCCCGAAGCCCGGCAAGCCCAAGTCGGATCCTTCGAGTTACCGCCCAATCAGTCTGCTCAAGGTTCTCGGCAAAATCTACGAGAGGCTTATTTATAAGCGTCTCAGAGACTATGCAGAGACCAAGGGCCTCATCCCCAACGAGCAGTTCGGCTTCCGAACTCAGCACTCTAGCGTGCATCAGGTACACCGGTGCGGTATTCTTCGATATAGCGAAAGCTTTCGACAAAGTCTGGCACAATGGCTTGTTATACAAGTTGTACCAACTCGGAGTGCAAGACCGTCTCGTGCTCATCATTCGAGACTTTCTGTTGAACCGCACCTTTCGCTACCGTATTGAAGGTGCCCTCTCCTCCCCCCGACCCATACGAGCAGGAGTCCCTCAGGGCTCCGTGCTGTCTCCCCTCTTTTTCACTTTGTTCACCGGCGACATTCCCAAGAGTAAAAAGGCGCAGTTGGCTCTGTTCGCAGACGATACGGCCATTCACTCGAGGGGGCGTCGACCCAATCAGATTCGCCTAGCTCTCCAGGCAGCGGTCAACAAGCTCGGCGCTTGGTTTCGAAAGTGGTGAATCGAAGTAAATCCCAATAAAAGTCAAGCGGTTCTCTTCCAGAAATCGCGTAATCGCTTTAGAGCCCCCGTCCCCAGTCCGCTCACCATGTTTGGCAAGCCGATCCCTTGGGAGAAGTGAGCTAAATATCTAGGTGTAACGCTGGACGATAAACTCTCATTTCAAGAGCACATAAAGCAGGTGCGCTCGCGTGCCGCTTTCGCTCTAGGTAGACTCAACTCCGTTCTGAATGCATGTAGCAAATTGTCACTCAAGTGCAAATTGCGTACCTACACGGCGTGCATTCGTCCCATCATGACCTATGCGGGGTCCGTCTTTGCTCACGCAAAGCCTCACTATATCCATAGGATGCACACCCTACAGAACCGTTTCCTACGTAAAATCACGTCAGCCCCCTGGTTTGTTCGTAACGAAATCCTCCATCTCGACTTAAAGATTCCCACAATCCGGCAGTTTCTAAAACGCCTTTCCAATCGTTATTTCGATAGAGCCGCCAAACATCGCAACCCTCTGGTTGTCGAGGCCGCTAATTATGCCCCCTCTAGGATTAGTAAAGTCCGCCGTCCGAGGCATGCACTTGTAGAGCCAGATGATCCCATAACCCTCCTCCAGGAGAGCAATAGGGCCACCAGTACAGTTCTCACTCATCACTCGACACGCGCCAGCGGCAGCGGTCGGACGTGTGCGCAGTGTGGTACGAGTGCTCTACCGATTCCGGAACCAAGCGTTCCTGAATATCAAGACGTCATAGTGCTATAAATAAAATAAAATAAAAAAGCCTTTATTCTACCATAAATACATAGAAGAGTTTTAGCATATTGTATTATTTTCTCTTAATCGCACCTATAATTAAATACGACACATTACATTTTCATTGATATTATTGTTCATTATTCGTATTAATTATTATTATTGTTTATTATTCGTTTTGTAATTGTATTTAATGTTCTTATGCGTTCACAATCAAAATATAGTTTAAAAATGTGTAAATAAGTAAGTATTAGTGTTGGCATGCACGTGAAATTATTTATTTATGGAAGTTGCCTCTGCGGCGTAGGCCTCCCCAGCTTTCTCCATTCTTCCCTATCTCTACCTTGTCTCCTCCAGTCCGGTCCACATTTTTCTTTAAATATATCTTCCCAGCGCTTCCGCGGCCTTCCGCGCTTTCTTTTTCCCTCTCTAGGTACCCACTCTATGATTTTCTTTGTCCACCTTTCGTTTTCCATTCTACAGATGTGCCCTGCCCATTTCCATTTCAGACTTCTTATTCTCTCTACTATGTCAGTTATTTTAGTTTTCCTCCTAATTTCCTCATTACTAATTTTGTCGGACAGTTTAATACCTAACATGCTTCTCTCCATTTTCCTTTGCATAACTCCGAGTTTGTGTTCATCTTTTAACCGTAGAGACCACGTTTGGCAACCATATGTAAGGCATGGTAGGATTGCTATCTCGTACAGCTTTCTTTTCAAAATCATGTTAATCTTGGTGTTCTTCATGATTTCTTTAAAACTCCAGTACTTCTTCCATGAAATTGCTATTCTCCTGTTAATTTCCTTTCCCGTTTGATCTTCGAATGAAATAGATTGTCCCAAATATACGTATTCTTTAACATATCGTCGCTGATACTGCAATACCGCGTAACTAACAACAGACAATACCGCGTAACTTAGATGTGGCAAATTTTACAGGAGGACGAAAAAACTAAATATCTTCTGCTGTACTTATCGAATACGTGTCTGAAATTTAAGCTATTTAGAAATGTGTATTAGTTAACTTATATCTTATTATTTAATTCAATCCAATCAATATTTAGCTAGAAAATACACTTACGCTGTTTTTCATTTTATATGGCATTTGTTATTTGAGATTTTTTGGCATTTACGCGGAAGTGGACGGAGAATAAAACAGAATTATCTTAGTTTATAGAGGTTATATTTACTCAAGTAATCACAGTCTCATCATTTTAACTTTGGTAGTAACTAGCTTAAACAGTCTCGTCATTAAAACTTCGTTATAAAAACTTAGTACTTAGTTACTTATTAGCATATTAATTATTATGATCTTAATACAAACATAACAAAACAAAGAGCTTACAAATCAAATAATTAAAGGAAAATAAATGAAATATTTGTGTATCAAAACAAAATAATGAAATAACAGGAAATTCTATAAGTGGTTCATCTACGACAGGTACTACAATCATAATGAATTATACAATAAAAAAAAGAGTTATTTTTTCTTATAGGGTCTTCATGTAACAGATTTGTTACGTAATCCACAAAAAAAGTAGCGTAGGTGGTAGCTTTTAAGTCACAAGTGGTTTCATCGAACCAATAGCATGTGACATCGTCTGTTCCAAGATTGTAGACAGTGAAATTATGAACTGCTAACTTGGTTTTGAAATAAAGAGCACTAGCCGTCAAATAAGGACATAGTTTTACAGCTTGTAAATCAGCAGTCAGAGTGTGAATGATTCCATTTTTTGCAGCTTGTTTATCCTTGTTCTTTTCCTCTCGAGCCATGTTCTTGAGTTCAATATGACGCTGATAATCTTCTTCTAAGACGTTGCCCACTTTATAAGCACAGCAAAGATCACAAGCGTCTTTTTTAGGTTGGAACAAACCTATGTTTTCTTCTGCTAAAACGTCACAAAAAAGCTTCCTTGAAGCAACAGGTTTTGATGATGATGTTGCAAATTCCACGTATAAATTGTAAAGCTGTGATTTGGACTGAATAAGAGGTTCCAAATATTGCTTTGTACTCGATTTGCGACAATAATGCGATGGTAATTTAGGCAAGATTGATAGATAGCTTTTAATAAAATCTCGCTTACTCTCAGTACTTTCTAATGAAGACGTGCTCACATTTGTATGATTCTCTTTATTACCTCCATCACCCAGCCAATAGCGAACCGTCCATTCTTTTATACCAAGTGTATTTATAAATGTTATCAAGCATACTCTTTCTTTTTTGCCTTCTATTTGAAAATAATACGTTTTGGAACTTGAACGTCTGGAGTCAGTACCTTTGGTTTTCCTCTGAGTCTCAGTTTTATCCACCATAGACGACACAAAAATTTTTTTTTGCGGCCATGACATGCTCCAAAATTTATTAAAAATAGATACTCTCATCTCTTGCGTTAGATGTGAGCAAAACAATACTTTGCTACGAGCACAAAACTGTGAATTGCAGAGAGGGCCCATGGATCTCTCAGGTTTAGATTCTGTTTGACTATATTTACTACCTATCTTTTTGTATCCAAGATATTCCTTCCCTAGCATTCTATTTTTCCTGCTAAGTTCTCTTTTCCATGCTAACCTGTCAGCTTTTCTTTTTCTCGATCTTGATTGTCTCCCGACTTCTGCTTCGGCATCTCTCTCAGGAAACCATTCAATATGTTCTGATGACTCGATCGGTTGTACATTTGTAATTTGAGATAGTGGAACATAATCAGGGTCAACAACAGAGCCATCTGACGAAAAATCCAACATTGACTCAGTAACAACTTCCGGAACACCTGATGAGCTAGAACCAGTTTCTAAAACTGTGGTCAAAGTATCACAGTCAGCAACAGAGTTTTCGATATTCGCAGATGTACATGGAATTGGTTCGACAGGTTTTTGAAATATAAGTGGATTACCTGCCCGCTTTTGATCTAAAATTTGCTTCCTTTTATTTAGAAGTGCCTGACGTCGATTTTGAAGCTCTTGTAATGTAACAACATTACTACTGACGTCGGCATTTCTCCAAACTACAGCCTCGTCAACACCTGACTCTTCTTCCATGATCGTCTAAAAAAAAGTTATAGATATTGAGAAACACTCGAAAGCACCCCACAAATTGTAATTATATTTAAATACCAGTCGCTACTGGTCTGCTTTAGATTTAAACAACACCTGGAGTTAAAATATTTTCTAAATAGGTACATTGATACGATAAAAATTTCAAAACAAAATCATCAAAAACTCGTAACTAGCTAACATTTAAACTAAAACATAAAAAATCAAAACCGCGGAACTACCAGCACAACAATTAGTGCAAATTTTACATATAAAATAAGTGAATTTATAGATTCTAATATGTAACTAAATTGATAAAGAAACAACCATAAAACAATCTTAAAAACTTACCGATCAGCTTCGTATTACTGTGAAAATACTTTTATTTTCCGGAGCACCACACAAAAACAACACATCTCCTTGTTATGATCGCGAGAATGCGCGGTATTGGTCAAATTATTTTGACAGGTTCGCTCACGCGGTTTTAGCTAGTTGTGTTTGGTCGCGTATTGAATGAGCGATAAACCAAACTGTGAATGTGGTTCGTAGCCAATGAGTATCGGCGGCTCATTGCCGCCAAATCTAAAATTTGATACTTTTGTACTTCCGCGGTATTATCCAGTGTTAGTTACGCGGTATTGCAGTATCAACGACGATATTCTATTTCTTGCCCATCTATTATCACTGTTACTTTCGCTCCGTTTGTTAAAATTTTGGTTTTCGCAGCATTCATAGTCAATCCCACCTTCCTACTTTCTTCCGCTAGCTCTTGCAACATGTTTTCTAAGTGTGCAGACTCTTCTGTAAACACAACGATATCGTCTGCGAAACGTAAATGGCTTAAGTATTCCCCATCGATTTTAACGCCTTTATATTCCCAATCAAGCTTTCTAAATATTGTCTCTAGAACAGACGAAAATATTTTAGGCGACAGCGGGTCGCCCTGCCTGACGCCTTTTCTAATGGGAAAAGTTGGTCCTTCTAATTCTAACTTTATTCTTGCGGAATTTTTAGAATAAATGCTATGGAGTAGCTCTACATATTTTATGTCTATTCCTTGTTCCACTAGTGTCTTCCATATTGCACTATGTTCCAAAGAATCGAATGCCTTGGTGTAATCGATGAAGCATAAGTACAGAGTCTTGCCATATTCTTTAACCATCTCTACTATTTGTGTTACTACTTGGATGTGGTCAGTTGTTGAGTAGTGTTTGCGGAATCCAGCTTGTTCACGAGGTTGATTTTCGTCTAGAGTAACTGTAAGTCTATTTAATATTATTTTTGAGAAAATTTTATATATGTTGGGCATAAGGCTAATTGGTCTATAGTTACTGAGGTCACATCTATCTCCTTTTTTGTGAAGGAGAGTTATCGACGATTCGGACCATTGCTTTGGAGTTTCTCTTCTTTCTAGAATGTTATTGAACATGAGTTCTAGTGGATGTTGTAAGGGTTCTGATAGAGACTTCAATATTTCATTTGTTACCCTGTCTACTCCGGGTGCTTTGTCTTTTTTCTGAGTTTCAATAGAAAAACCAACCTCTGATCTTAGTATTTTCGGCAGTGGTTCGTTGACATAGGCTGTGCCTCTGACGTACTGCGTTAAACCGGATGTTTCTTGTGACGAGTAAAGATTTTGATAAAAGTTAGTTGCTTCTGCTATTATATCTGTTCGCTTTGAAATACTCTTCCCTTTCCTGTCCACCATGTTCGTTGCCCATTTAGTTGTACTTTGAAGATCTTTGTATGCTTTTTTAATGGCTCCCTTTTTTGATAAGTATTCCTCAAAAACATTTTGCCTGTGTTTCTTTCTATTAGTAGAGATTTCTTTGTTTATTTCCTTACTTATTTGAGCGATTTTTCTTCTAATTTACTTTGTTCTTTGTACAGTTGTCTTCTAGTTTCTAGAAGTTGGCGCGTATGTGTACATATCGGGTATTTTTGTTTGCTGTTTTCGCTTGGTATTTGTGTTAATAAGTGTTTCATACCTTTTTGGAAGTTGTCATACTGTGTTTGGACTTGTGAGGATGTTTTGATCAAGTCAATAAACTTATTTTCCCAGTGCATCCCGTCTTCTCTTGTTATTATCGGCAAGTTTCTTGTGCAATGTGCATTTATAGATTTGTAAAGTTCCTTTTCTTAGTGTTTTCCAGTTTCATTTTGCACCTTATCATTCGGTGGTCGGTGTTAAAGTTCAGGTTTTTTATTATGTCGAAAGCAAAGATATCTGAACCTTTATTTGTTAGGATGAAATCAATTTCATTATGGTACTCTCCATTCGGCGATAACCATGTCCATTTTTTGTTTTCTTTAATTTTAAACATACTATTTACGAATTTAATGTTTTTTTCTAAAGCAAACTCTATCAACTTCTGCCCGTGCTTTGACCTTTTGCCGTGTGAGTATCTGCCGAACACAGTCTCCTCGCCTTGTTGTGCTGTCCCAACTTGGGCATTGAAATCACCCATTGTTATGAGGTTTCTTGCGTTTAAGGTCTCTAAAGCAGTTTCTAAGGTTTCGTAGAACTCGGTCAACTCATCTTCATCACACAATTCGGTGGGTGCATAGACTTGTACTATAGACCACAAGCTATTATCGGACATGTTTAACTCTAGGGTCGCAATTCTGTCTGAATAGCATTTAAAACCAACTATGTTCATTTTTAGGTGCTTTTTTATAATAAATCCTACTCCACACCTCCCTTTTGTTGCCGTACTATTGTAAAATATAAAATCGGGGTATTCTTCTATACTTTCTTTGCTTCTTCTTGTTTCACATAATCCTATAACATCCCACAGTAGATTCTCAGTAGCATGATTCAGTTCTGTAATCCTTGTCTCAGAAAGTAAAGTTCTAACGTTCAAACTCGCGACACATAGGTAGCTTGATATTTTCTTTTTCCTAGGGTTGTTGTTTGGGGGGTTTTGGTCGTAATCCTCCACGGGGACCAGCCGGCTTGGAAGATGGGTTTTGTTTTTTATTGGTGGTTTTTGTATGTGATCCATGTGAGAGGGGGGCGATAGTTGCTATATATTTTCATTTTTCTTTTCTTGGTGCTTAGACACACTATTTGGGTACTTATTAGTTAAGAAATTTAGCATGCCTGGTTTTAAAACTCCTTCTGGCAAGCTGGGAGTTCTTTTTTGTACTATCTCAGTTTTATTCTTCTTGTTGACCTGCTTCTCTTTTCCGGTTTGTATGGGACGGTTATTTTCCGGGGATATTGAGAGCGCTCTTTTGTTGTTGTTTGTTGTGTTTTTGCCTAGTATTATAATTTTGTCGTACTTTATTATCGCTAAATTTCCATTCTCTCTCTCTATCTTTACTTGTTCCTGTAGTTGTTTCCTTTTCTCTAGTACATAGTGTGGATAGTCCTCTTTCATATAGTACATGGTATCTTTCAATGCCTTTTTTTGTTTGAAAATGTCTATTTTAATGCCAAGTGTGGAAAATGTAACGGTTGTTGGTCGGGGTCTTTCCCCTTTTTTTCATAGTGCTATATTTTATTTTAAAATATAGTGACTATCTCCTGCTACTTGCTGTGTGCCTTTTTCAAAGCACAGCTTGTAAAGGTTTCAATAACAGACTGTTTGTCATACAAACGTTCTTCGTGTTGTTGGCCCCTTCTGGGTAAAACCACAGATTCGTGGTCCTCGGTGGATACCTATACGGTGCCAACGAAGCCGAGGGGGCGTTGACCCAAACGCACCCGCCAATCCCCTTCAGGGTAAGGCAGAAAGTTGGACGGGTCCCAGTGTTCGGCCTTGGGGGGTCTCCTAGTTGGCATTGGTGACAGTTTTCCTTTCACAGCAACACACCTGTTGTGGTCGGGTGTGTCTACCCCGACACAACAGACCCTGTTAGGACCCCGTTGCACAAATAAGATAGGCAACGGGCAAAAGCAAGCTTAGGGCTCACCTTAGGTACTCAACCTCCCTGTCTATACCCGACAGGGAGGGTTTTCACATCCCCGGGCTTTCCTCCCGGGGAGTTAGGATATATGTTAGGAGAAAGTAGGTAATTTTATTAGTTATTGAGATGGATCCTTTAATTAGAAAACTATTCTCAATTTTTCTTAGGCTATTAGCCGAGCCCACTGCGGAAGAAAAGGCCGCTATTAGAAAAGAAATAGACGAGTTAGCGCCGCTACTCGACCCTAAGCCCAATCCCTCAGACTCAAATATCGCTGACTTCAGCGATGTTCTTATTCACCAGTCGCAGTCTCTTCCAGCTAAGAGCTGGAAGAACCTTTTATTAGGTCTCCTAGTCCGGTCTTCAGCCCAGTGGTAGAGTCAATGGACAGTACCGAGCCGGCCGCTTCCTCAAAGCGGGCCGCTACTCCATTTGTATACGCGTCAGACACTGAGAATGCCTCTGCTGCCTCCTCTTCCTCCCATTCCGAGGACGACGGGTTTATCCCAGTGACAGGAAAAGGGAGCAAAAGGAAGAAGAAGAGGCAAACATCCAGTCAGGCAAATAAAGTCGTCGCCGTCGATGACGTAATTTCCCCCACCCCTACCCCCGTAGCGCAAGTAGCCGGTATAGCGCCTAGTAGCGCTACCGTTGCGACCGTAGCTTCCCCCTCCACCTCCCCCGCCGCGACCGATGCACAAGTTGCTCCCGCTGTCCCTATCACTTCGGGCATTAGAAAGCCCCGTTCCCCAGCCCACGTGTTCCTTTAGGACAAGGGGAAGTGGACAGATGTATCCAAATGGTGTGCCGAAAAGAAAATCGGTTTCACCAACGCTAAGTCTACCCTACAGGGTATTAAAATCACAGTCCCGACCGCGAATGACTACCGCGAAATTACCAAGCTTCTGAGAGCTAGAGGTGTCTCATTCCACACCTTCTCGCTCCCAGAAGAAAAACAGATAAGGGTCGTTATCAAACGTATCCCGAAAGAAATAGCCCCCGCCGACATAAAAGCCGACCTTCAGTCGCAAAATGTCCCCGTGGACGAGGTCCACCGCATGCACCGCTCGCGTGGCGGTGAAGCATACGACATGCTACTTGTCGTGTGCTCTCCAGTAGAGGGGTATCACCCCATATTCAATATCAGGTCCCTATGTAACCTTCATAAAGGTGTAATCCTTAAAGGTCCTTATGTTTCATAATCGAGAAACCCCGTAAAAACGGGAATATAGGGCAATGCCACCGTTGCCAGCTCTATGGCCATTCGCAAAAGCATTGCCATGCGACTCCCAGGTGCGTAAAGTGCCTGGGTGAGCACGGCACTGCCGATTGCATACGTCCTAAGGACCGTTCCCTCTGCCTCAGCCCTCCCATCTGTGTGCTATGTGGCCAAGAAGGGTACCCAGCCAACTACCGTGGCTGCTCCAAAGCCCCTAAATCTAGCTCTCACAAGCTTAATAAGCGTGCTGACAATCTTCAGTATAGAGAATTCCCTCCCATTCCTTCCTCTCAAATCCCAGAGAGACTTAGCCCTCAGCGACCCAGTCCCTGGAATATGCTCCAGCACCAACAATCATTCCCTAAATAAGCCTCCGCGAAACCCCCTGCCCCCCACACCCCCCTCTACTCTCTCATGGACCCTCGTATCCGTGCCCTCCCCCTAGCATACGTCGCGCCCCCCGTGCATTTTGCATCCCCCCCGCACCCCCCGCGCCCTCCGCGCCTCTCGCAAAACGTGCTCCCGCGCCAGCTAACTCTCGCCCTGCTCCCACTGCTGTGGCTCCCCAAAACCCTAACGTAGGTAAAGATCCTTTTAACGTTTTAGCCGCCACGTTCATGATCTTTTATTCCCCCCGCGCTATCCGAATGGTCGCCGAAATCCAGGCAGCCAGGGATAGATGCGACCTAGCTCAGATCCAAGTGATCTACAATGCGTACTCGGATGTAACGCAAGCCCTAATTTCCCTCGCTAATCCAACTCATAATGGATAAAGCCATCTTCAAATTCAAATTCAAATTCAAATCGCCTTTATTTCTGATACTGTACATGCAATTACATTTCCATCGTATAAAAGAATTACAAATTGTGATTTACTTACATTACTACAAGTCCTACCCAATTTAATTTAATTTTTAACTTTGTTCCATTGCTTCACAATTCATGCATTTGTTAAATAAATAATAAAATAAATATTGAGTTTTTGATTTCATTCATTATTGTTAAATTATTATTAATCATCGACATCAGTAACATTAGTATCAGCTTGCCCTTTGGCAAAGGCCTCCCCTAGGATTTGCCATAATTTCCTATTTGTAGCTTTTCTTCTCCATGTTTCTCCTGCCGTTTTTTTAATTTCATCCTCCCATCTCATTCGTTGACGCCCTTTCATTCTTTTCCCCTTTCGAGGGTACCACATTGTGATATCTTTAGACCATTTATTTCTCTTGTTTCTTATCATGTGGCCTATCCAGTTCCATTTAAGTTTTTTCACTGTCAATGTGACATCTGTAACTTTGGTCTTACGTCTTATATTTGATAGTTTGATTTTGTTCCGTAACTTGATGTTTAGAATACTTCTCTCCATTTTATTTTGACAAACTCTAAGTGCTGCTCCATGTTTATTAGTTAGGGCCCAAGTTTGTGATCCGTAGGTTAAACATGGCAGTATACAAGAGTTGAATGTTTTAGTCTTGTCCTTCATTGGTATGTGTGGATTCTTCATGACTTCTTTGAGAGACCAAAATCTTTTCCAGGCATTGCTTATTCTGGTATCTATTTCCTTTTGCATTTGGTTTTTTGGTGAAATTATTTGACCTAAGTATGTGTATTGATCAACATATTCTATTTGGTTGGAATTAAGTAAGATAGGTGTTTTTAGGTGATTTGTCATTAATTTGGTTTTGTCTACATTCATAGTCAAACCCACCATTTTGCTTTCTCTTTCTAATTGCGTTAACATGATCACAAAGCCATCTTAGCAAGGTTTAAACCCCGATCCCTCAGGCTAAGTATCTTCAATGCCAATGGCATCAACGGTCAACGAGATGAGATCTCTCTCTTCCTCCGCGACCATCAATTAGATATTCTCCTTGTTCAGGAAACGTTCCTCAAACCTAGTAACCGCGATCCCTCCATAGCCAACTATCGTATTGTCCGTAACGATAGAACGCGTTGCCACAAGGGCGGAACCCTAATTTATTATGAAAAAGAGTTTTATTGCATCCCTATGGACCCTCCCACCCTCTCTCGTTTAGAAGTCTCTATATGCCGTCTAGGCATGTCAGGTCACGAACCGATCACTCTAGTGTCGGCTTACCTCCCTCCCCAGAGTGCCGATGAGGACTTTTAATCCCTCTCGCACGACCTCTCTGCCCTATTAGGCCTTAGTAATTCCGCTATAATAGCAGGCGATTTCAATGCCAAACATCCCGCGTGGAATAGTTCCACTACCTCCACTAGAGGGCGACACTTGTTCGACCTCTCTTCCTCCAAGAACTTTGACGTCATCGTTCCGATGACTCCCACTCATTTCCCTCACGACCCCAATCACACCCCCGACGTACTCGACCTGGCGCTCCTTAAGAACGTCAGCCTACGTCTAGACTCGATAGAAACGGTAGACGAGCTTAACTCTGACCACCGTCCAATAGTTATAAGACTGGCCCCCCGCATAGGTCTCCCGGACGATGCCTCCCAATCTCTCCTGGGCACCAAAAGGGTAACGGACTGGAAGAAAGTAAGCGAAACGCTGAAATCCAACACGTCCCCGCAATTGGATTCTATCCCCGTTAAGTTTGACTCTACCGCGGACACGACGACCGCGATCGACTCACTGATCACGTACAATCTGTTTTGAACGAATGTTCAAAGGAGGCTCCGGCGACGGACGACCGTCGCTGGAGGCTCCCACAGGAAGTGCGTGATGTGATAACTGAGAAGAACGCGTCTGTCCGTGCAAACACCACCTTTCCCTGCTCCGCTAACAAAGCTCATATGCGCTATTTACAGAGAACTGTAAAGAATCGTGTACACGAACTGCGTAACGCGGGCTGGGATAAGATGTTGAGCGATTTAGAGCCAACTCATCTAGCATTCTAGGACCTTCAGAGGAAACTCAAGTCCCCGCAGGAAGCTGCCATGCCCCCCTTAGTACGTCCCGATAAATCCATCGCCTTCGAGGATTTAGAAAAGGCAGAATGCCTAGCAGACAGCCTAGAGGCTCAATGCACTCCCAGCTCTCTACCAGTAGACCAAGCTCACCTCCATGAAGTCGACGCGGAAGTCGAACGTAGAACCTCTCTTCCCCCCGTAGAAGACCCTGATGACCCCTTGCCCCCCGTCACACCAGACGAGGTGCACGGGATCATCAAGGATCTTAAAAATTGTAAAGCCCCCGGTTCAGACGGAATCACCAAAAGGGTGGTTCAATTGTTCCCCGCCCACCTTATAATGTTACTGACCACCATCTTCAATGGTGCTCTGAGCAATAATATCTTCCCCCGAGCGTGGAAAGAAGCCACCGTCATTGGTATCCCGAAGCCCGGCAAGCCCAGGTCGGATCCTTCGAGTTACCGCCCAATCAGTCTGCTCAAGGTACTCGGCAAAATCTACGAAAGGCTTATTTATAAGCGTCTCAGAGACTACGCAGAGACTACACAGAGACCAAGGGCCTCACACCCAACGAGCAGTTCGGCTTTCGAACTCAGCACTCAAGCGTGCATCAGATACACCAGATCATCGAACACATAAGCTTTGGTTTCCAACGCAGTGAGTTGACCGGTGCGGTATTCTTCGATATAGCGAAAGCTTTCGACAAAGTCTGGCACAACGGCTTGTTATACAAGTTGTACCAACTCGGAGTGCCAGACCGTCTCGTGCTCATCATTCGAGACTTTCTGTCGAATCGCACCTTTCGCTACCGTATCGAAGGTGCCCTCTCCTCCCCCGGACCCATCCGAGCAGGAGTCTGTCTCCCCTCATTTTCACTTTGTTCACCGGCGACTTTCCCAATAGTAAAAAGGCGCAGTTGGCTCTGTTCGCAGACGATACGGCCATTTACTCGAGGGGGCGTTGACCCGATCGGATTCGCCTAGCTCTCCAGGCAGCGGTCAACAAGCTCGGCGCCTGGTTTCGAAAGTGGCGAATCGAAGTAAATCCCGATAAAAGTCAAGTGGTTCTCTTCCAGAAATCGCGTAATCGCTTTAGAGCCCCCGTCCCCAGTCCGCTCACCATGTTTGGCAAGCCGATCCCTTGGGAGAAGCGAGCTAAATATCTAAGTGTAACGCTGGACGATAAACTCTCATTTCAAGAGCACATAAAGCAGGTGCGCTCGTGTGCCGCTTTCGCTCTAGGTAGACTCCACTCCGTTCTGAATGCACGAAGCAAATTGTCACTCAAGTGCAAATTGCGTACCTACACGGCGTGCATTCGTCCCATCATGACCTATGCGGGGTCCGTCTTTGCTTACGCAAAGCCCCACTATATCCATAGGATGCAAACCCTACAGAACCGTTTCCTACGTAATATCACGTCAGCCCCCTGGTTTGTTCGTAACGAGATCCTCCATCTCGACTTAAAGATCAATCCGGCAGTTTCTAAAACGCGTTTCCAAGCGTTATTTCGATAGAGCCGCCAAACATCGCAACCCTCTGGTTGTCGAAGCCGCTAACTATGCCCCCTCTAGGATTAGTAAAGTCCGCCGTCCGAGGCACGCACTAGTAGAGCCAGATGATCCCATAACCCTCCTCCAGGAGAGCAATAGGGCCACCAGTACAGTTCTCAAACACAGAAACAGACGCCTAACGTCATTCCGACCTCGCCGCCGAGGTCCAGCACGACCGCGATCCCGATTAAATTGGTCCCCCCGTCCCTTGTCCGATGATGTGCCAGCCCGCGCCGTAGCTGAGCACGTAGCTTTAAATTCCCCGTATAATAATAATGATCCGATATTGATCCAGCCTGTCCCATCTTGCTGTCCTCCCGTCAGTGTCGCCCTAAGCCGAGGTTCGTACCCCATGGGATGCCCGTAGCGAGCGTTCACTTAGTTTTAATTTAGAATAGTTATATGCCCCTGGCTGGAGGCCCTGAGTGTAGTAGCTTAAGGCAGCCACAGGAAAGTCCGGTTAAATAGTTACGATTTTCATCTAAAATCAACTACGAGATGCCCTAGTTAAAAAAAAAAAAAGGAAGACTCACTCGCTAACTCGCTACTTAGGAGGCACAGTGGTCGATAGCCCCGCAGTCACCACTGTTATCTTAAGCTTGACCTGAGCGGAGGCCCCGTTGCCCTCAGGAACAGCCTAGCTAGGAGGTGAAGGGATAGGATAGCCCCGCAGTCCATCCCTAGGTCCACTAATAGGTTTAACCTCAATCTTACTTTGTTTGCTAAAATCTGTCAAAAGTATATTCTGATTATACACTGGGGCTAATTAAAGTCCAATTACAATTTAAAAGGTTTATTATAAAGTATCGTGCGTACAGTAAGGAAATGGTCGGTAGACTGGTTTGACACATCAAAGTATTAAAACGTAAGCTTATTAACAAACGCCTACTAAAACTATCATAATATGTAAACCTATCGACGTGTGAGATAGCTATTTGATAGCTGTGAGGTGCTACGCCGCAACATATCCCGGCCGTTGAAAACTTGTTTTTCAACCCTTCAGTTCTGCAGCAGTAGGCAGCGGGCAGAGACGGGTAAAAGGACGTCGTACGCAGCCTCGTGAAGTTTTGATCTCTGCAACTCTTGAAATTCCTTCAGGTCCAGGAAATAGCTGCAGAACTCGTCCCAGACGCCAGCTTAGTGGAGGGCTTTTGTCATCAGCTAGGAGCACCATGTCATCTATATTGAGCTGAGTGTTGCTTTTACGCCATTTTGTCCTTTGTTGAAGCTCTGATAAGTATTCCTTCTGCCATCTTAGCCAGAAGTGACGCCTAATTAATTCGAGCCGTTTATATTTATCTCATTGGTTGGTATCATTATCTTCCAGGGCTGGTGCAAGTAGTGCAGTTAGCGGTCGGCCAATGATGAAGTGCCCTGGGGATAGGGAGAGTAGGTCGTTAGGACAGGATGATAGAGGGCACAAGGAACGGCTATTGAGTATTGCCTCCACTTGCGCAAACAAAGTTGTAATTTCCTCAAACGTTAAGTGACTATTGCCAATAACTCGTTTAATATGATATTTAGCTGACTTGACGCCGGCTTCCCAGATGCCACCGATGTGAGGAGCGTAAGCTGGTATGAATTTAAAGTGAATACCTTGTTGACCGGCAAAATCACCTACAAGTTCATCACCCTGTTTCAGAAAGCTACCTATCTCATTTGCGGCGGCTATAAAATTACGGCCGTTGTCACTAAATATTTCAATTGGTTTTCCTCTACGCTCAATTAAACGTCTGAGAGTCATCACAAATGCATCCTTAGTTAAATCACTAACTGGCTCTAGATGAATGCATTTGTAACGTAAACAAACAAAAATGCACATATAACATTTTATAACGCGACTTCCGTGGCCTTTACGATTTAAAATAAAGAATGGTCCAGCAAAGTCTAAACCGACGGACAAAAATGGGAAATCTGGGTTCACACGCTGAGCAGGTAAGTTGCCCATTTTTGGACATAATGTTTTGCCACTTATTCGTCGGCATCGCACGCAATTGCTGACTGTGCGTCTGGCAAGATGCCTGCCATTTACAGGCCAGACTGTTTGCCTAACTGTTGCTAGTAACAAATTCGGACCCGCATGTAGGCTCACAACGTGCTCATTTGTAAAGTATAATTTTGTTAATTTATGAGATGCGTGCAGGAGTACTGGATGTCTTATTTCAAAGTTACATGTGGACGCATTTATGCGGCCACCAACGCGAATCAAGTTATTGGTATCTATAAACGGAGATAATGACAATATTTTACTCCTCGCCGGTAGTTGTTTACCTTTTGTAAGCAATTCGTATTCGATAGAAAATGACTCACGCTGGGCGATAAAACACAGTGAATGAAATGACTCCAATAACTCTTCTGGTGAAAGTTTGCCTATCTGTTTATTATTGGGGTGCTTCATATTAAATATAAACCTTCGAGCATATGCAACAACCTTCTGAAGTTTTTGATATGATGCAATATTGACAAAATTTATAAAATAATTTAAAGCTAGTGAGTTGATACCGTTTATTTGAACTTGCTGTTGTCTATCATTTAAATAAGATTTTACTAAACTGAGCGCAAGTTTTCCAAGTCCGTAATGCTCAAGTTTCAAGAGTAAGGTTTCGTGATCGACGCAATCAAATGCCTTGGAGAGGTCACAAAAGATTCCTATGGCGTCTTGGGCCTCTTCCCACGCGTTAAAAATGTGTCTTAATAAGGTTACACCGGCGTCGGTCGTACAACGTCCTTTGGTGAAACCATACTGTTGGTCGTGAAGGATTTGATTTGTGTTAAAATGATTGAACATTTGATTCAGCATTACCTTTTCAAACACCTTGCTGAAAACCGGCAGCATGGATACGGGTCTATAATTATTAGTGTCTTTACTATCCCCGGATTTGAAAAATGGTATTACCTTACTGTATTTCATTAAATCCGGGAAGACTCCTTGATCCACACACAAATTTAATATTAAGGCTAAGTAAGGCGCTATGGTTTCAATTATGGAGGTGCAGACTTTAATGAACATTCCCCAAAGATCCTCGGTCAGTTTGATCTTGATTTGCTTAAAAGCTTTTATTACTGTTACGGGGTTAATATGCTTAAAGTTAAATTCAATCGGGCAGGCTGAAACGTTCGTCCTTACTAAATCAAAAGAGAGCGATGGCGAGGAGTTTAAGGTTTCAATAGTTTTAAGTGGGATACTGGTAAAGAAATGTACAAATTCTTGAGCAACTTCTTTGCTGTCGCAAATGAGACCGCCACCTGACGTCTCCAGTGTGTAATCGGAATTATGCTTTTTGTTCCTATTCGTTTCATTATTGATAATTTTCCAAACCGTCTGTATTTTATTGTCTGCTGATTTAACTTTGTTGCTAATGTATAAGGCTTTAGCTGCCTTACAAGTGCTCTTAAAAGTTCTAGAATAAGTAGCAACATACTTATTAAAAGTTTCTGTGTTAATATAAGGCTTAAGGCCATACAGCTCGAAAAGTCTTTCCCTACTTTTCCTGAGTCCTTTAGTTGCCCAATCACTAAATAAAAACTTAGAGCTGATAGTTTTAGTGTTTTTCTTAAAAGTATTATTGAACTCGGTTTGGACTACCGAAAAGAATTCTTTATACAAAATATTGGCATTGTTTATTGAAAGGTCCTGATTACTTAATTTATAAACTAAAGTGCTATTAAATTTATTTAAATTAACAGCTGTTACTGGTCTGAATTGAATCTGCACTTTTTGTATTGGTAAGTTGGACTCAAAAGTTACGGTTTGCCCACTGTGATCAGAAGGGAGATAATTAACGATGGCTTTATCTAAATAGTCGCAGCAACAAAACACATTATCAATACATGTAGCAGTAGTCGTAGTTATTCGGGTTGGTTCTACAAACACATTTGACAAATTGAAGGATTTAAACAAATTTAATAGTCTACTGGTATTAGAATTATTTTCTAAAATTTTAATATTAAAGTCCCCGCAGATAATTACCGATTTATTCCCAGTAGCAAGTTTTGACAAAACATCTTCCATTACTGACTCAAATATAGAGTAGTTTTGATAATTTGGGGGTCTGTAAACGCACACTATGACATGCTTATCTAGCTCAACACAAGACAGCTCAATGCTATGTTCAACCGATAGTTCAACTATGTCTTTACGGGTTTTTGATTTAATACAACTTTTAATTAAGATAAGTGAACCACCACGCAGCATTGATTTTCGGTTAAAACAACTGGCCACACTGTAATTCTCAAAATTAATTAACATTTCATAGTCTTTTAATGCTCAGTTAAACAAATAATGTCAAACATTGTTTTGATAATGTCAAAAAAATAATGAAAAATTTAAAACAAATAATGTCAAACATGTAATTCCATTAATTTTGGTTTTTCACATAGAACTAATCTAGGAATTTGAAATTTATTTAACCACATTAAATTATCAGTAAATTTTATCCAATCGTCACTCAAATTCTTTGTAACTGGTTCGTCTCAATCAATTTTTTGTTGCAACATTTTTTGCAATATAATTTTAGGCTGAATTATCACAGGACTAAAAATACCTAACGAGTCGAATATTTTAAATGAATTAGACATAACAAATTGTTTTGTGACGACTGCATCCCGGTCAAACATAATTTTTTTTATGGGAAAATATAATGTGTCACTGGAGGGAATTGTTGAAATGGAACGCAACCAATAACTGTCATCTTGACACTAGTCTGTGGTCGTATCGCATCAAAAGCTACTCTGTAACATTGTTCTTTTCAATATATCAAACTTTTATACCAAGTTCCTTGTTAATTATTTATATTAATATTAAACAATCAGTTTATATCCTACATGGTAGCAGAGCATGGTTACGTTATTATTTTGCAGGAAATAACCAGGATTGGCAAAATAATTTTGGATCAAAATAAAACCCACCGGCCGGCTCGAATTCTATGAGACGTCATTCCTCAATCTTTTTTTCAAATATCAAATCATGGCTTCAAATTCAACTCATAGTTCATTCAACATTGACAAATTAGTTGGCCGGGAAAATTACGCAACGTGGAGGTTTGCTGTCCAAAATTATCTGGATCATGAGGAACTCTGGGAATGTGTGGAAGGAACAAACGTGGACCCAAAGAAGGACAAGAAGGCTAAATCAAAGTTAATTCTACTGGTGGAACCAATAAATTATGTCCACATACAGGATTTTACAACAGCTCGGCAAGTATGGCACAATTTAGAAAAGGCCTTCAGCGATTCTGGACTTACCAGAAAAGTTGGTTTATTAAAGACCCTTATAACTACCACTTTGGATAATAGTGAAACTATAGAAGAATTTTGGCTGTTTTCTGTGATATTGAGTTTATTGTGACTTGTTATTGTGTTTGTTTGTGTTTGTGTGCCGTCTCGTTGTTACCTGTTATCAGGTTTGTTTTATAAATATATTAGTTACCACTATCCATATCCAACATGAATATGGATAAAAATAAACCCCCTGACCCTCCCGACGACATCCCAACTACCCCCCTTTCTGGCTTTTCCCCGTCCAACTCAAATCCCACACCCAACCCATTAAGTCAATTTGCAGATGTGGTATGTAGCTTAGAGTCCCAAATCCTTCCTTCCCACCCTAACATCCGTAAACGTCCCGTTAATGAAGATGATTCACGTATATTGCGCGACAACGTTCTTAGTGCCCATCGATTATGTAAGGGACTTGCATCTGAACAACTTCGCATTTCAGGAACATCACTGCCTATATACATGCATGAGCACCTTACCTTAAAGAACAAGCACTTATTTCGTGAGTGTCGAGACGCTGCTAAGAAGCACAATTATAAGTTCCTTTGGGTTAAGCACGGGACCATTCTTGCTCGTGAAAGAGAAGGGGCAAGAGCTTTTGCTATTCGAACGTCGCATGACATCGCTAAAATCAAGCCTGGCTTTGCGGCGCCGATTGACAACCACAGCGCCGCCAGTGTCATTCATTAGCTTGTTCAACGGTTTTGGATCTGTACAGCTATTAAGATTTGCATGTTACCTTGTGATTAGTTCGTTTTATACATGCGTCGATATATATTCTTCCCATTATAGGGTAGAACTTACTATCGTAAAATACTGCTTCGCCTGTGTGATTTTTGAATATGTAAACAATTTTGTGCATACGATTGCTTTGAGATTTTTGTTAGGCGAACATGTAAACGCTATAAGCGTATTTATGATTTTAGTCAAGCATTGTATGTGCTGGTTGGTATGTTGCGTGTTAAGATTGATCTATTTTTATTTTTTTGAGTCTTATTTGTTTCATGTCGGCCTGTTGGTTGCGATCACGTTAATAACGGATAATGCTTGTATGACTATTTCTTGGGGAATTCTACTCTACAATGACTGATAACTTAGTTATATACTACCAAAATTGCAGGGGGATTCGCACCAAACTACACATTCTTTATATGAATATTTTAGCCAATTGTTACGACATTATAGTTCTGACTGAGACCTGGTTGGCGCCCGATATATTTAATAAAGAGTTCATTGATGAACGTTATGAAGTATATCGATGCGACCGTGATCGTACGGCTACTAATAAAAAGGATGGTGGTGGTGTGCTCGTAGCGATACTGAAAGGACTGCGTTCTGTTAGAATAATTCCGCGTTCATCTATGCACACGAACATTGAACAGATCCTTGTACAGTTGCCAAGCTCAGCCAAAGGTATGTTTCAAATAATTGCGGCGGCGTATCTTCCACCTAAAACACCTGAAAGTGTATATGTTGAATACTTTGACTTATTACAGACACTTCTTGAGGACACTGACATCGAAAATTTTTATTTGTTTGGAGACTATAATTTGCCCGAGGTCGACTGGGTTGCTGGAACAGACAGTATTTCAAATTTTGCACAGATCTGTAGAGGTAATTCTCCCGTATGTACTCATCTAAGTCTATTCATGTCCTTCCTAAATGCTCATCAATATAATACTATAAAAAATCTGAATGGGAGAATATTAGACTTGGTCATAAGTAATGATGATTGCATAATTTCCACCCCCACAGATAATTTATTACAGCTTGACACCCATCATCCCCCTTTCTGTGTATTCATTTCACTACGTTTACCTCCTAGTTCAATGGTACGCAAGACCATAAAAAAATATAATTACCATAAGGCAAACTATGACGAAATAAACGATGACTTAAAAGAAATTAATTGGAAAGACGCCCTAAATTACCAATCCGTTGACGAATCTCTTGAGACTTTCTATAATATTATTTTTAGTATTATCAAGAAACATGTACCATTGACTACTTGTAGATCTTCAAGGTTTCCCTTGTGGTTCTCAAAACCTCTTATACACATTTATAAAAACAAGGCCAAGGCCTGGGTTAGGTGGAAGATGTATCGTAATGTTTCGGATTACGAGCAGTTCGCACTTTACCGACATAGATTCCAAGATGAATGCAACATCTGTCATAAAAAATACATAATTTCTGTTGAAGATGGTATTCGGAACAATGTTAAGCATTTTTGGACGTTCATTTCTAATAGAAAAAAATCTGCTCGCATTCCATCCACTATGATGTATAACAACCAGTCAACCAGCAACCCAGAAAACATTTGTAATCTTTTCTCAGACTTTTTTAATTCAGTTTATGAACCATCCGCTTCTACTAATATTCCATCTACGTATGATGACTGCTCTGAAAGCTGCACTCTGTTAAATAATATTAATTTCACTATTGATGAAGTACTTAGTGCGCTCAAGGCACTGGATCCTTCTAAAGGGCCTGGATCGGATGGTCTACCAGTAATCTTCATTAGACAGACAGCCGCTATTCTGTGTGTACCCCTGCATGTTATATTTAACCAATCTATTTCCCAGGGCTGCTTTCCTCAAGCATGGAAACTTGCTAATATAACCCCTATTTACAAATCGAGACCCAAGGATGATGTCGTGAATTATCGCCCTATATCAATACTGTCGGCTTTGTCAAAGGTTTTCGAGAGACTAGTTCACAATAAAGTATATCCACTACTGCACAATACTATAATACAGCAACAACATGGTTTCGTCAAAAGAAGGTCAACTACAACCAACCTGGTAACTTTTGTGGACTACTTATTTAACAACATGGACTCTCGTGTTCAAGTTGATACTATATATACTGATTTCCGGAAAGCTTTTGACAAGGTTGACCACCAGCTTTTGTTGCATAAGATTGCATTCAATGGTATACGTGGTGATCTTCTGAGATGGTTCTGTTCTTACGTTTCCAATAGGACTCAGAGGGTTGTGATAAATGGTTTCATTTCCAACACCTTAAGTGTTACTTCCGGAGTGCCTCAGGGCTCCATTCTGGGACCTCTTTTATTCATCATTTTTATTAATGACATCGATAATTGCTTTCAAAATTCAAAATTATTGCTATACGCAGACGATCTCAAAATTTTTAGGACAGTTAAAAATTCGCACGATTGTCTACTCTTACAGGAAGACCTGGACAGGTTCTCTGCATACTGTTCAATTAATAAACTACAACTTAGCATATCTAAATGTTGCTGTATAAGTTTTACTAAAAACAAAAACATTATCACGCATCCTTACTCTTTAAATAATGTGATTTTATCGAGAGAAACACTTGTGCGCGATCTTGGAGTTCTATTGGATGATAAATTACACCTTGACGTTCATGTTGATAAAATTATAAACAATGCCTTCCGTATGTACGGTTTTGTTATGAGATCAGCCACAGAATTTGTTCGCCCATCTACATATTTGTATCTTTACAAATCGTTAATTAGGTCCCAGTTAGAGTACGGTGTTGCGGTGTGGAGCCCCTTCTATATTAAATACTCAGATTCGATTGAAAAAGTTCAAAGTAAGTTCTTGAAAGCCATGCATTTCCGTTGTTTTCGCACTAGTGCATCATATAGTGATCTTCTCAACAGGTATAAGTTACACAAACTAAAAGCCAGACGTATTATTTTAGAGACAATGTTTCTATTTAATCTGTGTAATAACGCATGTGATTGTATGGATATCACTAATAAGATCAGCTACGTAGTACCTAGAACAACCGTAAGCCGTGGGGTGCGCGCACGACCTCTATTTGCAGTATCTTCTAGTCGTACGAACGCAGGCTTACGAGCACCCCTACGTCGTCTTACTGGTCAATTTAATAATATATTTGAAAATATTGACATCTTCGCATTTCCAGCTAGAATATTTAAAGATCTTGTTCGGAAAACTGTTTTGGGTTTTGCTCCGTAATATTTTTCTTTTTTTTTTCTTTTTAACTTTTAAATTTATTGTTTTTATTTTTATTTGCATGCCTGTTTAGTTTTTATGCCTGTTTAGTTTTTAGTTACCTTTATATAATTTCATATACTTGTCAGTGCACATCGCATTAGTTTTATAAACTATATTTGTAATATGTGGAAAACGTCGTGGGTTATACATTTACTCACTCTGTAGCTCAAATTTTGTGTAATATTGTAATGTGTAACCGTTTATTTTCCCAAATAAATAAAATAAAATAAAAATAAAATGATGCTTCCAGTCGTCCTACCAAACAACCGAGAACTCAAATAGGCCGTGTTAGGTACACAAACACAGACAAAGGACCTTATATCGTTCATGTTTCCCGTCAGGAAGCTCAACCAAATTCAGGCACCACCCTACACCCTGTCTCATTCGGCCGCTTTTTATCCAACCAAAATTTTTCGAACATTGTTGCAGTCAAGCGAGTTGGTAGAAACCGCGTATCGGTTGAGTTTTCATCCCCTCAGGATGCAAACGCGTTCTTATCAAATAAAGTTTTAGGGACAAATTTATATGAGGCGGTAATCCCGTCTTTCAATATAACCCGTATGGGTGTTGTGAGTGGCATTCCCACTGACTTCTCGGAAGAGGAAGTGTTGTCATATTTAAAAGTTCCAGCAGGCTGTGGTCCAATTTTAAAGGTTAGGCAAATTAATAGAAAGTTTGACAAAGACGGTTTAAATGAATACAGGCCCACAGAAACTTGTGTCATCTCATTTGATGGCCAAGTTCTTCCAAGAAGAGTTTTTTGTTTTTATACGTTATTAACTGTAGAACAGTATGTCTACCCCACCATCCAGTGCCGCAAGTGTTGCCGATTTGGTCACGTGGAATCCCTTTGCCGTTCCAAACCCCGTTGCAGCAAGTGTGGCAATGATCACCCCGGTGATGGTTGTAGCATTGCTGAGAGCGAGGCTTTCTGCGTGTTGTGCTCTGGAAGTCACTTTGCAAGTAGCAGGGCCTGTCCGGAGTACAGCAGGCAGAAGACTATTAAGACAATCATGGCTGAGAAAGTGATGTCTTATTCAGAAGCAAGCAAAACTGTTCCCATTTCCACCCGTAGTTACGCAGACACTGCTAAATCACAGACTCAGTCATACCGCAAAACTGTATCTCTGAAGCCAAAGACCCATGCTCCTCTTTCTCCCTCCTATGATAAAACAGCTCATCAGCAGCTCTCTAGCACACCCCAATCTTCCCAGCCTAATGGCTGTGCTCTCACTAGTCAACCAACAGAATCTCCTGAAAACTTGTCTTCTATTATCGAACTTCTCAGTAAACTCTTATTAACTTTAATTTCTACATCAAATAAAACTCAATTACCGTCCAACGTTGCTTCTTTACTTATTAATTCACTGTCATCCCATAATAATGGCTCGGTTGGTGTTCCTTCAATGGAATGTGAGGAGCGTGTTTCATAAGAAACACGAACTCACATTTCTTCTGAACAAATATAAACCTTTAGCTTGTTCCCTCGCTGAGACTTGGCTAGTTCCAAGTCTTAGTTTCCGTGTCCCCTTCTTTAATATTCTCAGATGCGACCGATCTGATGGCTATGGCGGGTCGGCTCTCTGCGTGAACAATCATGTACCGCTTGTATTAGTATCTCTGCCTCCTCTAGGTGATAATATTAGTATTGTGGCTTGTCGAGTAGAGGGTATAACCCTCTTATCTGTTTATATTGCTCACCCCCATCAAAGCTTCCTTCCAATTTTAAAATGCACGCTGGAAAGCATAGAAGGCCCTGTGCTTGTCATGGGGGACTTCAACTGCCATCACTTCAGATGGGGTTCTGAACGTTGCGACTCTTTTGGGGAAGGTTTAGTAGAGATCTTGGATGACCTTAATCTGTGTATTTTGAATAATGGTTGCCCAACCCGTAGGTCTCTTCCTGGACAGAATAAGAGCTGTGTAGATCTGACCTTTTGCTCACTGGATATAGCAGCGTCATGTCATTGGGAGTGTACCAGTTTGTCACATGGCAGTGACCACTATCCAATTATAATATCTTTGGCTGAAAAAACCTATCTAGAAAAATCGAGCCCTCCACTCTTGAGGTATAATTTGTCTAACCCTGACTGGTCAGGATATTCCTCAATACTGGAGGACAAAATTGACTCACTTCCAAATTTAATATCCCGTGATTTTGATCCACTTAGCTCCAACCATGTGTCAGACTGCTATACTAACCTCATTTCTGCCATAACAGCTAGTGCAGACTCGTGCTTCCCTGTTAAAAACTCAGCACGTGGGCAGATTCCTCCTCCACCATGGTGGGATCGGGAATGTACAACAGCCATAAGGGAAAGGGATGATGCTGAGGCGTTGTATAATGAGGCGATGGTTAGCGATAACCTAATAGCATTTAATAGGGTTCTCGCTAAATCTAAAAGGTTGCTGCGAAGAAAGAAACGTGCGAGTTGGGCTGACTTTTGCGGTTCTCTGTCCCCCTCCACTCCTTTATCAGTCGTATGGAAGAAGATCAACCGCTTCAGATCTGGATGTTCCCCTTCAATTTCTTCTCCCATCCTCCGAGAGACTGCTGACAGGTTCTTTGACAAACTGGCCCCTCCGTATGTACCATCGGAAGCAGAACATAATCAGCCGTCTCTCATTTCCTCAGAGGATCCTTTCGATGCACCATTTTCTATGCAAGAGCTTAACTCTGTTTTGAAACATGTTCATGACTCTGCCCCCGGTATAGACGGTATTGTCTATTCCTTTTTGTCACACGCAGGCCATAGAGCAAAAAGCTATTTTTTAAACATTTTAAATTTTTGTTACACTTATGGCTGGGTTCCCGACCAATGGAAAACCCAAATTATCATACCTATTTTAAAACCTGGCAAACACGCTGATGACCCAATCGCTTTGTCTTCAGTCCTTGCAAAAATTTTTGAATAAAGAACCGACTAGAATTTATAGTAGAATCCAGAGACTTACTTCCTAGGTCTCAATTTGGCTTTAGAAAGGGACTCAGTACCATGGACAGTGTTGGAGTTTTGGTATCAGATATACGCTCATCGCTTTCCAAAAAGGAATCCGTAGTCGCTGCCTTTTTAGACATTTCCTCTGCCTATGACAATGTCCTTTTTCCCATTCTCAGGCAAAAATTGCAACAGCTGAGAATACCGGAGAGAATGGTACAGTGCATCTGCAGCTTGCTTATGTCGCGAACTTTGGTTTTGAGAGTCCCGGGTGAAGAGTTTGACGTCAGGATGTCATGGAAGGGCCTACCACAAGGCTCTGTTCTTAGCCCCTTACTGTACAACTTGTATACAGCTTACATAGGTTCTTGCCTCAATAATGATTGTCAAATTCTTCAGTACGCTGACGACTTGGCCTTATATGTCACCAATAACTCAGTTGGTGACGCTGCATTATCTCTCTGCGTATCCCTGAATTCTCTAAACCAATGGCTAAATTCACACGGTCTGAGTTTATCTGCCCCTAAAAGTGCTGTAATTGTATTTTCCCGCAGGAGGCTAATCCCACAAATCTCAGTGGGCATCCAAGGGTATATGTATACCGGTTACTACAAAAGTAAAATTTTTAGGCGTTTTTTTAGACTCCAAATTAAGTGGTTTACATCATTTAAATTATTTAGTGAATAGATGCGAGAGAACTATTCCCATACTAAAAGTGCTCGCTGGTGTCTGGTGGGGTGCACATCCTTACACCATGAAACTGGTATACAATGCGTTAATCCGGAGCGTTATGGACTACGGATCCTTTATTTTAATTCCATGCAACAAAGGGGCTTTGACTAGGTTGGATAGAATCCAGGCTAAGTGTCTACGGATCATGTCAGGTTGTATGAAGTCCTCGCCAATTAACGCGTTGCAGGTAGAGTGCGCAGAACCACCGTTGGCCTTGAGAAGGCAATATCTAGATTTTGGGCTAGAGTCATTACCAAATCCTCCCACCCTCTTGTCCAAAAAGTGGTCGACTTAGATGTTGTCTGCCGGAGTTCCAATTATTGGAACCATAAAGAAATCCCTTTGTTCTTAAAATCATTCCGCTGTTTTCAAAATTTAGATTCCCCCATTGTTCAGTTCCCAAAACTCCCTATTTTCAGTTTTGACTATGAAATTATCTGTTTTGAACCAGATATTTTCTACAATATTGGCATCTCCAAAAAATCTCCCTCGGCGGACTCTATTTTCAACGCGGCGGTTGGTGAGCGCTGGTACAATTTTGATAGATTTTTCACGGACGCCTCTAAACTATCGGAAACAAGTTGCACTGGTGCTGCGGTATACTACCAGAACTCCAAAATTGTTTTAAAATTCAAATGTCCCGTACAATCTTCAGTGTTTACGGGTGAATGCGTGGCTATATTAGAAGCGTGCCTATTTATAGAGTCTCATAGCATTCGATTTGGTGTCATCTTTACAGACTCACTTAGTTGCTTACAAGCTTTGGAGCAGAATCCTCTTAAAAGTAAACTTCATAGTCCAATTCTTCTCCAAATCAAAAAGTCTCTTTTCTCTTGTGCCAAGAATCACAAAACCGTTCACTTGGTTTGGATTCCAAGTCATTGTGGCATAAGAGGAAACGAATATGTTGATGCTCTTGCTAAGGATGCTGTTACGTCCCAGGACGTCGAACTTAAACACTTCCAATGTCAGGGCTACGACTTGCTGAGCCTTCCCAAAAAAAGCTTGCTAACCTCATGGCAGGTACAGTGGCAAAATACAAGTAAACGGAAAGGGGCCTTTTATCACGCTATTCAGCCCAAAGTTACTCCCAAGCCTTGGTTCTATCCATTTAAAAAAACATCCAAGATAATAATATCCATTCTCTGCCGTCTTCGTATAGGCCATTGTTGTTCTCCGGTTTTCCTTCACAAAATCCGGGTCAGAGATACATCGCTCTGTGAATGTGGGTTGGATGAAGGTATTTTGGAACACATCTTTTTTAACTGCTCCAATAACAACCCAGCCCATGACTTGTATAACCATCTCCCTAAATTAAAGATCCCTGTCCCAACTAACTTTCCATCCCTACTAACACATTCTTCCCCAAAGCTCTTTCAGGCTTTGATGTTTTTTATCCGTAGCAACGACATCAAATTATGATGTCTTGTGTAGTTTGTGAACATTTAAATATATAATTATTTAATATTACTAACAATATATATTTTATCTGTCTGTTTCAGTATACTAATACGTGGCAACAAGTTTCACAGTACATTCAAGTAGTAGTACCGAACAATTCTTATTAATTTTTTTTCTTTTTAAATTAATATCTCTTTTTTTTGTGTTTTTCCGTCCTGCGCACTTTTTCTCATTTCACATCTGACATTGGCAGAATTGTCGACATCGGCACCATTGCCATAGATAAAAATAGAATAGAACATTGTTCTTTTCAATATATCAAACTTTTATACCAAGTTCCTTGTTAATTATTTATATTAATATTAAACAATCAGTTTATATCCTACATGGTAGCAGAGCATGGTTACGTTATTATTTTTCAGGAAATAACCAGGATTGGCAAAATAATTTTGGATCAAAATAAAACCCACCGGCCGGCTCGAATTCTATGAGACGTCATTCCTCAATCTTTTTTTCAAATATCAAATCATGGCTTCAAATTCAACTCATAGTTCATTCAACATTGACAAATTAGTTGGCCGGGAAAATTACGCAACGTGGAGGTTTGCTGTCCAAAATTACCTGGATCATGAGGAACTCTGGGAATGTGTGGAAGGAACAAACGTGGACCCAAAGAAGAACAAGAAGGCTAAATCAAAGTTAATTCTACTGGTGGAACCAATAAATTATGTCCACATACAGGATTTTACAACAGCTCGGCAAGTATGGCACAATTTAGAAAAGGTCTTCAGCGATTCTGGACTTACCAGAAAAGTTGGTTTATTAAAGACCCTTATAACTACCACTTTGGATAATAGTGAAACTATAGAAGATTATGTCAATAAGATTATGGCCACGGCTCATAAACTCCGTAACATAAATTTCAAGGTCGACGATGAATGGCTCGGTACATTGCTGCTAGCAGGACTGCCTGAGTCATACTGGCCTATGCTTATGGCACTGGAAAATTCTGGTGTTACCATATCAGCAGACTTGGTTAAAACTAAGATATTACAGGAAGTAAAACCGGCTGACAAAACATCGGCATTCTTTACACTTAAATCTGGAAATGGTAACAAAGGAAAAACAAAGAGTCCACGCTGTTACAATTGTAATCGTTATGGCCATCTAGGCAAGTTCTGCAGAAATAAAAAACAGAACTCCAATAAAAATAAGTCAGACAAAAATGCTAATACTAGTTTTATTGCAGCTTTTTCAGCAGTTTCAGCCAATGATGAGTGCAACTGGTATATTGACTCCGGAGAGTAGTGTATTATTGGGGGTTCTGCATCACTTGCTCTCGCTTCGCTCGAGCGCGTTATGCACGCCCCAATAATACACTACTACGATGGTCTGCAGTCCGAGGAACAAATAATAGCGCGTTGCGATGCAATCAACGGTGCGATGTGTACTTAAAGTTTATAAACAACCATATCATGTTCGACTCGTTTGTCCCTATATTTTATTACTTGACGAAAGTGTGATGCTCTTACGTAGAACAATGCAGAGTGCATGAATTAGTAGTCCAACAATTTACTTGCAATTTATGTATTTTATTCTTTGGTCTAGCGATTTCAATTTTGCGATTGCCGAGCATGAGGAACCCAGTTTGATCTCCAAGGCCAGCTGTTATTTTATTTTCTATAAAGTAATTCTTAATAGGATTTGTTGGGATCTGCGCCCGATAAATTCCAGTACTTAGTTACATTAGGCACAAGGGAACCGACGTTACACTTTATCTGTAATAAATAATAGATATCAACAGACCATTAGGACAAAACCAAGAATAAAACGATACCATGCTAAGATTTCTCTCGTTGATAGACATACATTTTACAGACAGCCAGATGCCAGAAGCCACGCACAATGGTCTACCTTAAGGACTGTGTGCGGAAACCAAACCCTATAACACCGAAAGATCCGGCCCAGGCAGATCCGGAACTAGTTGTAGATCATTCAAATATTTGTTGTGTAGGAATTGAACCCACGACACTTATGGCAGAAATCAATTTATCCACTGCACCAATCACTATTATTATTATTTATATTAAATTTAAATAATGGTAAAACATGAAAACAAAATCCAGACCGGAACAAATACTTCTTTTGTTCCGCGCGGGAATCGAACCCGCGACACTTGGCGCATTTCGTAGCAGCACGTTTATAAACTAATATTTACATTGTGATGCAGCGAGACGAGCTCTTGATCAATGCGCCATACGTGTCGTCGAAAATGTGACAAAATACTGGATCGCTTTGAAGATTGCAAGATTTACGATAACCCATACATTTTCCTAAACCTAATGTCTAGGCTTAACTTATTTTGGTAAGTGTTTACAAAACCGTTTGCTACCATTTTAATGTGACCCTTCATAGATCGATATTGAATAGTCAAGGTACATGCAACTTCCTTTTTAGAATTTCGTCTCAGATTGCTGCGACAGACTGTCGCCACCGTCCGAAAACGGAATTGTAGACTGTGTGCATAGTGTCGAATAAAGAACAAATAATTATAGACCTTATTCAAGGAGTGCTGAAAATATAATTTACAAGTCAAATATTAGTGAAACATTAAAATAATAGTTGCAAATATTAATATAACCGTAGCGGTTATATTAATATTTGCAACTATTATTACACACTATTATTGCAACTATACTTACGTAAAAGTGGTATAAATAAGCCCCTTCAATGACGCATCGATCAATCATAAATCAGTTATTTGTGAATTGTTGGTGTTCTTGTGTTGGTGACGAGTTCCATCATCTTCAGTGATTAAGTGTGCAAATTTATATCTTCCACAACAAGTATGTACGTATCACATTTTTTTTTTTGGACCTATAACTTTCTGGCCTTGCAATTTAGTTATGGTAAATGCAGTAATCGAAAGTTAAGTGTAGGGTTCGATTCCCAATTTTAAATATTGTTTATTTACGGGTTTAATTATTTACTAGTAACTTAGTGATCATGTAGACTACAAGTATAACTGCTGAAGGTAAAATCTTCGGTTCGACTCCAAGATATAAACATTTAATGTGTTAAATAACCGTCACTACTTTTGCACAACATGAAATATTTACGCCAAGTTCTAGAACCAAAAAACTACTTATTCAATTTTCTAATTCAAGGATCGATTTCCAGATAGAGAAAATTGATAAAGAGATTGTTCTATTACTCTGTCTATCCTTTTAGGAATCGTTCATTTTTATTACCTACTATTTCTTTTAATTTTAGGTCGACATTTGTGAATCCATTCGAATCCGATGTAGAGTCGCATCCCAACGAGCCCTCTACATCGATTAAACCAAAGAAAACTACAAAGCCGAAAAACAAAGTTACTAAAGGCAAATCGAAGAAAGTAGCTGTTGCCTCAACTCCACCTGTAAAAGAATTATTTGGTAGTGAGTCGGATTCCGAAACAGATACTTCACCAAAGGGGCCTAAAAAAATCAAGCGGATTCGTGTCGCTGATTCCTCGGTGAGTAAAAAAAATTATATTTCATAAAAAGTGTTTAAGATTTATTCCCACTGTTGGGACACAGACCTCTCTGTGAGAGGGAATGGACCCGTATGGAGGATACACGGGCGCTGTGCACATGTTTTCGAATTTTTTGTTCTAGGATATGCCGGTTTCCTCTCGATGTTTTCTTTCACCGTTTTGAGAGTAGTGGTGATGAAATAATTTACACAAACCTAAAGCTCCACTGGGTCGCCACTGCTCTCCTCTCCTCCTCTCAAAATATATGATTATCTAATGTTATTTTATAACAATGTTTACAGGAGGAAGAGGGAGATCTTGAACCGGTGAGGGCAGCTGCACTGCGATCGTCCCTGTCCAGAAGAACAGCTTCTGGAAACTCCTACCAGCAGGACCTAACACGGAGCGGTGATTATTATATCGAGCTCCGTATTTATAACCATAGGAACGCTGAAAAATTCGGTAAGGACCGATGGAAGCAAGCGCTCCTCACATATAGGGCCTCTGTTTACTCCGATTCAGCGACTTGGCGAGCCACTAATAATCTGGTATTTGCAGCGAAAGCTTAATTTAAGGGTGTGCAGCCTGTTCTGTATCCAAATAATATTATTTGAAGGAATAAAATAATATTATTGGGATACCTATTTTACTCATATACTCTTCTATTTACTTATATTACTTAAACAAATGTAATCCATAATTATGATATACTTATTAATATTATTTTCAATTGTGATTTATTTGCAGGAAGCTCAAATATATGAAATATTAAAAATCTAAATACTCGATACTAAGAATACTCGATACTGACAAAACTCGATACTAAGAAAACTGGATACTAAGAATACTCGATACTGAGAAAACTCGATACTAAGAAAACTCGATACTAAGAAAACTCGATACTAAGAATACTCGATACTGAGAAAACTCGATACTAAGAAAACTCGATACTAAGAATACTCGATTCTGAGAAAAATTCAACATTAAGCATACTCGATGCTATTTTAATAATAATATTGGATTTGTAATTTGTTTTACATTTAAACTTTCATCCATTTTAAAATTCGTTTTAATAATAATTTACAGGAAATTAATATCAGAAATCTAGAATAATTAAATACTTTAAGGTAGTTTTTGCAATTATAATAATCTAAATATGTTTTTCTGTGAAGTCTGTAACGTTTCAGTTCCGAAATATTCTGCACACAAAAAAACGAATGTACACAAATCAAATTGCTTATTACAGACACGATTTGATAATGTTCATATAATAGCAACAGCTTTTCGAAATCAGATAATCAGTTATCCTAGAATGGTTAACATTTCACTTGAATTATTTTTAACACAAATTTCTGAAACGGTTTGCTACCTTATCAAAGACCAGGTGAAAAAACATAAATCGGTAAAAGTTAATTTTGAACTATTTGTCTGGTATATATTACCAAAAAATTATGAAAAATCTTTAAAGTCATTTAACACAAAGTATAATGTAGTAGTGCAAAACACGGATATTTTGTCGTTATATAAATTATTTTGTGATAAACTTATTTGTAAATGTTCTGAATTTGAACTGTCCGAGTCAGGCTGGACAATTGAGTCTATCAGTCATTTAGAAATTAATATCGTAAAATATAATTCTTTGCGAGGTGGTTCTTATTTACCATTGCCTAAACGAATTGGCAATACTAAATCATGCCTAAACATAAAAAATGAAGACCAGCATTGTTTTCTTTGGTGTATTGTAGCTGATATGTTTCCGGCAAAGACCAATCCAAACAGAACTTCTTCATATCCGCATTATTCCGAATTATTTAATATTTCTGACATGAGTTTTCCCCCCAGTTTCAATGACATTAAGCTTTGAAATAAATAATTCTAATATCAGTCATCTGCCTAGCCTTTTCCCAACTATGTTGGGGTCGGCTTCCAGTCTAACCGGATGGAGCTGAGTACCAGTATTTTACATGGAGCGACTGCCTATCTGACCTCCACAACCCAGTAACTGGGTAATACGATACCCCTTGGTTAGACTGGTTGTCAGACATTCGTGCTTCTGACGACTCGTAACGACTGTCAAAGGTCCACAAATGACAGCCGGGACCAACGGCTTAACGTGCTTTCTGAGGCACGGAGGAGTCTCGATATGTGAAAATGGTCACCCATCCACGGACCAACCCCGGCAAGCGTAGCTTAACCTGATGTATCGATTCGAGCGGCTGTTATTACTTAGCCACGAGCTCATAATTCTAATATCAGTATCAATATATATGGTTTAGATAATAATGTTACAGTTACAGGTCCATTATATAAAACAACATCACGTCGTTTATACCATGTCAATTTGCTTTACATTACCAACAATAGAAAGAGTCATTTTTGTTTAATTAAAAGCTTTGAAAAACTTGTACACCACCAATTGACCCACCATAAAAGTAAAATATATTTATGTGATGAATGTTTTATATACTTTCACACTGAAGAGAAATTGAATTGTCACGAATGTGCCGGAATACAAACCATATTACCTAATAGGGGTACTGAAATAAGTTTCACAAATTATGAAAGAACTCAAAGAGTACCAATAGTGATTTATGGTGATTATGAAAGTTTATTGCATGAATATTCTGACAAACATAAATCAACATATGTTGAAAATATTCAAGTTCATGAGGCTACGTGTTTTGCTTACTATATTTGTTGTGATTCAAATCCCGAATTAAATGATTTCGTATCTTACCGAGGGCCTGATTGTTCTAAGAAATTTGTCAAATCTTTGACTAATGATGTAAAACGATTATATGAAGTATTATTAGAGAGTAAAAATATGATCCAACTAACTGAGGATGAACAAATATGTTTTATCAACAGTACTGAGTGCCATATTTGTAAAAATAAGTTTTCGTGTAATGATAATATTGTTAAGGACCATGACCACTTTACTGGAAAATACAGAGGACCTGCGCATGATATATGCAATTTAAATGCAAAGCAATGCACTTTTATACCTATAGTGTTTCATAACTTATCCGGTTATGACAGTCATTTATTTATAAATGAACTTTCAAAGATAAACGGTCGAATTCATCTCATACCGAGAACTAAAGAGAAATATATTTCATTCACAAAATTCATAACCATCAATGCAAAAAATGTTGTAAAATTGAAATTTATTGACTCATATAATTTTTTAAGCTCAAGTATGGACAAATTGGTTAAGACTATGAACCCTGAATATTTCAAACATTTAAAATATTTTTTTAATAATAATACTTTATTTGATATTGTTAGAAGAAAAGGTGTATATTGTTACGATTATATAGATTGCTGGGAACGATATGATGAGAATAAATTATCAGAACCGTCAAATTTTTTTAACAAACTTACGTCTGAATCTATATCTGATAAAGACTACGAGCATGCTTTAAATGTTTGGCAAACTTTTGATTTAAAAAATTTGGGCGAATATACCGATTTGTATCTTAAATGTGACGTTTTACTCCTGTGCGATGTTTTTGAAAAATTTAGGAAAATGAGTTTAAATAACTATGGTCTGGATCCTTGTTATTACGTTTCATCACCATCCTTAAGTTGGGATGCTTTGTTATTGTATACTAAAATCAAGTTAGATCTAATCTCTGACGTAGAAATATATCAAATGATAGAAAAAGGTGTAAGAGGAGGACTTGCTCAATGTTCACTCAGATACGCTAAGGCAAATAATGAATATCTTACCGACTATAATAGTGAAGAACCTGATAGCTTTCTAATTTATCTTGATTGTGTTAATTTATATGGATATGCTATGATGCAAAAGCTTCCAGTAGGAGGCTTTAGGTTTCTCCTTGAGAATGAAAAATTAAATTTTGATGTTATGAGCTTATCATCTGATTCTGATATTGGATTTATATTAGAAGTAGATCTTCACTACCCTGACTATTTGCATGATAACCATTCCGATTTACCATTTGCGCCTGAAAAATTTGTTCCGTTCTGTAGTCGAAATGCTAAACTTATTGCTAATCTTTTCAATAAACATAAATATGTTATTCATTATATTCATTTAAAAGAATGCTTAAATAATGGTTTACAACTGTTAAAAATATATAGAATATTAGCATTTCACCAAAGTAAATTCTTAGAATCATATATTTCCTTAAATACTAGACTGAGGCAAAAAGCAACTTCTGATTTTGAAAGAGATTTTAAAAAAAAACAAAATAATTCTATATTTGGAAAAACCATAGAAAATAAAAGAAAACAAGTTGATGTTAAGCTCATAAATATATGGAGAGACAAATCTAATCGAACTAAAAAGTTTTACGGGGCTGAAAAATATGTTAGCGCACCTAATTTCAATAACTTTTCGATTATTTCAGAATCTCTTGTAACAATTCAAATGAACCAAACAAAAATAGTTTTAGATCGTCCAATCTATATCGGATTTAGTATTTTAGAAATTGCAAAATGTCACCTATATAAATTCCACTATTCGGTCATGAAAAGAATTTACAAAAATAAATTAGAGCTTTGCTATACAGACACTGACAGTCTGCTATATTTAATACATACAAAGGATTTTTACGAAGACCTAAAAGCACATTTAAAATATTTTGATACTAGCAACTTTGAAAAAGATAATGTTTTTAATATACCACTGGTTAATGCTAAAAAACCTGGCTTCTTCAAAGATGAGATGGGTGGTGAAATTATATCAGAATTTGTAGGTTTGGGAGCAAAATTATACTGTATAGATTCTAAAACTTCCACGCTAAAGAAAGCTAAAGGTGTTAAGAAATGTATTACCAAAAAACTGAATATAGAAAAATATAAAAAGGTTTTACTGAATAATGAAATACTCAGAGATGATATGTGTATTATTAGATCTAAGCATCATAGAATTTTTACTCAAAAGATAAATAAAGTAATTTTGTCAAACAGCGATGATAAACGACAAATAATGGATGATAAGATAACAACCGTACCATGGGGTCATTATAAAACAATATTTTAAAAGAAAACAAATTATTGATTTTTTCGGATATTATTTATTGCATTGATAATATTTGAGCATCTTGTAATAATAGTACCTAACTTGAATTGTTAGTTTATAGTTTACTAATAATTATACATTTTAATTTATGTAATAATGTGAAATAAATAAATTGTGTAATCTTACAACAGTTGTTTGATTTATTCATATTGCCTTATTATACAGATATAACATGAACCCGATTCATTTAAACATTACATTACATACAACACATAATACATTCAAATAATAATTAAATTAACTTTTTACAATAATAACAATAATAAAACATTATACATTAGGTTTGATTTATACAGATATAACATGAACCCGATTAATTTAAATATAACATTACACATACAACACATAATACATTCAAATAATAATTAAATTAACTTTTTACAATAATAACAATAATAAAACATGACACATTAGATTTGCTTAACTTTTGCACTATTTTACTAACTAAATGATCAGTTTTGTCCATGATGTCATCGTAATCACTTGTCACATATACTGCACATTTACACTCGCATCATTAGTTTCAGTGTCTATTTCTTCCATATTACGAACATCCAAATCATAGACCATAATTTTTATTAGGTGATGAACACGCCCTTGCTCCTTACGCATGATAAAAGATGAGTTTTTACAAGATTTACTTTTTTTCTTCTTTAATCTCTCTTAAAAATAAATCTGTTTTTTGCTGTCGACTCTCCTCACATGCTTTAGCTGCTACTTCCATATCCCAGCTCTCCCTATCTTGAGCATAGTAAAAAGGATTGGTAACTGGGTCTAAGTCTTCTATCACATTCTGAAAAGATATCAAGAATATTATAACTAAACGGCATCAACTATGGATTTAATGCGTGGATTAAGATAATCCTAGTAGTTACATACCCCTACATTTCGTGGCTCGACGATATCTAAAACGGGGCTGTAGGATGGTGAGTGTGACAAGATTCTGTAAAAAAAAGATGCATTATACAAATTATTATTATAAGTTTAACAATAAAATAAATAAAATACTTACCTTGAAAATATAAAATCGAAAACAAAATGATCTGCTCATGCAAAGAACACGTGCGAAGTGATCGCTTACCTATTTTCTAATACATACAAAAAGTATTTGATGCGCGATGTGTAACACGAGTCACCTAGCTCATACTTACGAGATGTGTATGTCAACTTGTAAGATGAGAATACCAAGTCTAAAGATAGCCCAAAGTATATAATGTCTATGTTAGGTAATAATTAAGTTAATTGACAAGATGAAGTTGATCAAACAACCCATATCACTAAACGTTAAAAATATAAATCTAACTGAGTCTTCTCAAGAGATTAGACATAGCGCTTTGTTGCCAAATACGATTCGTTGTTTAATTTGCGGTCCCTCAAATTGTGGTAGAACAAACGTTGTGATCAGTTTGTTATTGCATGAAAATGGGCTTAAATTTCAAAACCTTTACCTTTACTCGAAGACTAATTTTCAGCCAAAATATTGTTTTTTATGAGAAGTATTAAGTAGAGTGTCTCAGATAAAATTCAATGAGTTCAATGACGATAAAGATGTCATATCTCCGCGTGAAGCTTTACCAAATTCTGTATTTATATTTGATGATGTCGTATGTGAAAATCAAATAAACATCCGTAATTATTTCTGTATGGGTAGACATAAGCAAATTGATTGCTTTTACTTATCGCAAACCTACTCGAAAATCCCAAAGCACTTGTTACGCGATAATGCTAACTTTCATATAATATTTAAACAAGATGATGTGAACTTAAAGCACATCTACGAAGAACATGTCAACTCCGATCTATCGTGGAATCAGTTCAAAGATATTTGTAAAACTGTTTGGAGTAACCCTTATAATTTTCTTCTTATTAACAAAGAGTCATCATTAAATAATGGAAGGTACAGACAGAATTTTGATATTTTTTTTAAATTTGATTGAACGCAGATAAATTGACATATAAATGAAATCTTTACAAAAACATTGCTAGTGCTATTCCTGTCTTAGTTGAACACAGTTGTGGTACCTAAGATGGAGAAAAATATTAAAATGGAATTAATGAAGTCTGTTGACTCCATAAAAAGTAAAATAAAACAAATGAAAACTCAAGAACATACAATGAACTTATCACTTGATAAAATGCTAAAACCGGTGACGGATCCTCTTAAAACTCTAGTTAATTCAAATAGTTCTATAGAAAAAATAAAAAATAAAGAAAATACGACTCTGACTACTTCTGATGATATTGAATCGGATGAAAATAATGCTAGCTCATCTATAAAGTCCAATGATTATTACGAAACAGAATTTAACTCTGCACAATTGTCGGAACAAAATTCTAAAAGAGAATTTACGGATAATTTAGAAATTTCATTAGAAGGTAATGACATCCATGGTATTTATGATGGTGTTAATATACCGTTCGGAATAAGAAGTGAACACAAAAATTTACTGATGGGTAATTCAGTTGTATCATTTTCTAAAATTGATAGTTTAAGTAATGATAGTATAATTTTGATTAAAATCGGTGATAAAGCTTATAATTTGACCCTTGGCCTGAAAGAACTTTTACTTTGGAGAAAACCTGATTTAAAGTTAATATCGAGCAAAGATAAACTGGTCTATAAGGATATGTTACATTATACAAATGCGCATAAAAGAGATTTTAACCCTAAAAGTCAAATAAGAGGCGATAAAGGGATAAAATATCGTGAGATCATCAAACCACTATTTTCTGAAACTTTAAATGATAAAAGTGAAATCAAACTTGGAGGTAACTTACCAAAACTAAAGAAATATAAAAACAACACTGATTTAGTATATTGGGATGATCCCAATGAATTGGTTGAGAGATTAAAGTTATTAATAGCTTCGAGAGATGCTGGCAATACAAATCATGATAATGATATTTTATCCATAATTGAAGAATTAAAAGAAGCTGACATAATTAAATAATAAATAGTGGCAGTGGTAAGATTTTGATTCAGTATTACAGACTTATTCATCATGAGCATTGGCAAAGCTCGTTACTGAAGCAGATTAAAAAAAAACGTTGCATTTGTCTTTTATTTATTACACACAAGCCGAAGAGATTGTAAATAATAAGAGTTACAAAAACAACAACATGAGCAAAGCAGATGTAGTAAATGAAATTCATAAAAACGCTAGAGTGAACTTTCCTCGAAGACGTGTTATTATGAAAGACATCGATGATCTATGGCAAGCAGATTTAATTGATATGCAATCTGTTGCCCCAGAAAATAAGAATTTCAGGTTTATTCTTGTCATTATCGATACATTTTCAAAATATGGTTGGACCTTTCCTCTTAAAACCAAATCCAAGGATAGTGTGTGTGATACTTTTAAGATGTTGCTGGATAAAGGTCGCGTACCTAAGAATCTGCAAACTGATAATAGAACAGAATTTTATAATAATAAATTTAATAAACTCATGAAATGCTTTCGCATTAACCATTATTCAACCTTCTCAACAAAAAAAGCCTCAATAGTTGAACGATTCGTCAGAACATTGAAGTCTTGGTTGTACAAAGAATTTAGTTTAAAAGGTAACTACAATTGGATAAATGACACTCTTAATGATGTAATTTATAAATACAACCATACTCATCATCGAAAAATTGATGAAAATCCAGCAAATGTGGATGATAAGAATAAAAAACGAATATTAGAAAAATATGTAAAGTCAGAAAAAAAAGTAGTTGGCTTAAAAAGTAAGTTTAAGGTGGGTGATTATGTACGTATCAGTAAATACAAAGGAACATTTGAAAAGGGGTATACGCCTAACTGGTCGACAGAAATATTTAAAATTCGAAAAATACAGAATACAACTCCTATAACCTACTTAATTGAAGATGCAATCAGAAGTCAGCCTATTTTAGGAGCATTTTATGTACAAGAGCTCCAAAAGACAAAATATCATAATGTATATCTAGTTGAAAAAGTTCTAAGACGGAAAGGAAATAAGGTTTTAGTAAAATGGTTAGGATTGTCTTCTGCTGAAAATAGCTGGATTGATAAGTCAAATATTATATTATAACAAAGAAAAAAAAATGTTAACATTTCAAAGTCATTGATGAAAGTAGTTATATTTATTAAGTATTCAATTTAAGATTGATCAGTCTTACGATGTGTATTGGAGAGAGTAGTCTTCTTAATTGGCTTATAAATAATTTACCATTTGAATTACACTTACCTGGATATAAATATTGCGGTCCTGGTACAAATCTGATTAAAAGACTTACACGCGGAGATAAAGGTGTGAATAAATTAGACGAATATTGTAAGGAACACGATATTGCCTATCATAAGTCGGTAGCTTAAGGGATCGGCATAAGGCAGATTTAGTTTGACTAAAAATGGCTAAAGAGCGGGCAGTTGCCTCTGATGCAAGTGTAGGGGAAAAATTTGCAGCACATTTAGTAAGCAAGGCTATGTTAACAAAAGTCAAAACTGGAGCAGGCTTACAAAATCGTAACCGTGATAAAATATACTCAAATAAAATAACGTCTGGGAAAGGTTTAAAAAAAAAATTAAAAAATGTTATTACTAAAACGAAAAGACACATAAGGAAATTGAAACCAAAAGGCAAGAAAATGGCAATAGAATTAGCTATGGCTGCTGCGAGAGAATTAGTTAATGATTCAGCTATAAAACTTCCTCGTGTTATTCCTATACCAAAAACTGGTGGGGTGTTACCTTTGATTCCTATTTTTGCGGGACTATCGGCGGCAGGAGCTTTAGCAGGAGGTGCGGCTGGAATAGCTAAAACTATAAATGAATTCAAAATGGGAAAAAAGCGTTTTGATGAATTGAAGCGACACAATGAAAAAATGGAGGCTATTTGCATCGGAAAGGGATTACATCTTAAACCTCATAAAAATGGACTTGGAATTTTTGTATCAAAAGAAAAAAACTAGAATACCGGCTACCCAAACGAGCCTTAACTAACATTGACATTCTGAAGTATGGTAATAATATTCCTTATTTTCGAGGTGTCTTTATGAGAGATCAGCTCCCTAAAAAACCTTACAAAAAAGAATGTGGAGTTATAAATTTAGATAATTCTAGAAATCCTGGTTCTCATTGGGTAGCCTATGTAAAATACAATGAGTATGTAGAATATTTTGACAGTTACGGAAATCTTAAACCCCCAAAAGAATTTATAAAATATTTAGGTTCTAAAGTTCACTATAATTATGATAATATACAACGCGATCACCCTTTCAATTGTGGACATCTTTGTTTAAAGTTTTTAAATAATTTTTGGTCTGGTCAAGAAATAAAATAAACCGATTCGTCCAGAAGTGTTCCGTATGCAAGCATGTCTTTAACGGTTACCATCTCTGGAAATAAATCAGAACTAGATTCATACTTTCAACCACCTCTAAGTTTATCTGGTCAATACGAGTGCGGTTTGCTATATTTTTCAGTATTAAACTCAATACCAGGAGGGTCTATTAATAACAACATTTTGCCCGTGATCAGAATCGAATGTGATATAGTCCATGGTTCATACTCCAACGGATTACCAACCCATATTATTCACAAATTTATATCTAATACTGCTGCAGGTCATCAGTACATAGAAATACCGCAAAACGTTATTTACTTTCCAGTGAACAAAAATATAATATCGTCTATATCTATTAAGATTTTTGATCAATTTGGTTACTGCATTAACTTCAAAGAAGTCGTTTTTTTTAAATGAAGTTGTAGTTGAATATGCGCTATTCAACTACAACTTCATTTAAAAAAAACGACATGATATTATATTATAAAAACCCTGCTGTCAATATAAAGCACTTTATTTCTTCTACAACTACTAAAGTGCAAAGACGTAAGAAAAAAGTTAAGAAATTGACTTTAACAAATAAAGATTTCCTTAAAGCCTTAGGTTTTAAAGTATGAATATCCTACAGATTACTGAATCACCACACTTCGATACTTCGATTGAAAGTTATGAAGTCCATTCTTACAATCCCTACAACAATAGCTTAAGAGAAAATGATGAAATCAGAATTCCCATACACCAGCAAGACATATACGTGTTACCGTCAGCCAGTTCAATTTACATCGAAGGTCAAGCAAAACTCTTCGGTAAAGATGAAAATCCGATTAAGAAAACTATTACTTTCAGTAATAACCCTGTTATGTTCTTGTTTCAAGATATCAGATACGAAGTAAACGGCATTTAAATAGATCGTATTAAAAATTCTGGAATAACATTTCAAACTCAAACTCAAACTCAAAGCATTTATTTCAAATAAACCAATTACAGGCACTTTTGAATTGTCAAAGGGTCGGTCAGTCAGAAAATATGAAGCTAGTTGCCCATTCCAAAGCGTAGTAGGTTCCTATGGAGAAGAACGGGCAAGAAACTCCACGGACACTCTTTTAAAATCAGAATATTGTTACAATATGTTGTTTACATCATTCAATGGAATGGATTTATGGAATCATACATGTGAGTACAATGTAGAAAAACGTGCAGGTTAAAAGAGTCCGTAAATAAAAGATAAAACGATACAAAACAATTCAAAAATTAAAATAAATCAAAATAAGCCGTGGCAGCTAATAGATGACCAGTCCCTACTGATGGCGCCCGTTCACGAACATGACGCATGGATCAGCACCATTCAGCTCAACCATTTTGAAGGGAACTTAATGATCCAACACACACGCCACCACCAGCGAGACATTAAAGTGAGCATGACATGCTTTCAGCCGCCAGGGCACATTCAAGTCAATGAAAGACGTACCTAGTAAATGGTAGCTTTAACGTACTTAGGTAAGTACATAGTGCTCACACACATGTGCTATGCAGTTATACAATACTAGGAGATTGAATTTATACAATGTAAAGATAGTTTTTACAATCTTCAGCAGCTCCAACAATATTTTCATATGCTAATCAATTAGTTGTTGCGCCCTGTGGAGCTGGACCAGCGCTGAGCCAAGCATTTTTGTCAGTGATGTAATCCCCCAATTTATAATATGCTTGGCGGCATAGTGTGCGTTTTATACAAGATTTAAATTTTGTTTCATTCAGTTGGAGTATGTGGGGAGGTATTTTATTGTAACATTTTAAACAGTACCCCATGAAGGATGAGTCTACTTTAGCCAGTCTGAAGCCCGGTTGAACTAATTGGTCCCTATTCCTAGTCCTATAATTGTGTTTTTCACCTCTTTTACTAAAAAGACTTAGATTTTTCCTTACGTACGAGTACATGATGTTTTCGTAGATATATTGACAAGGTACCGTCATGATGTTAATATCTTTAAACAGTTCCCTTAGAGAATCGCGCATACGGAGGCCATATATTGCTCTGATAGCTCTTTTCTGCAGAATAAAAATAGACTCGATATCTGCAGCCCGTCCCCATAGTAAAATACCGTAAGACATGATACTATGAAAGTAACTGAAATAGACTAGCCTCGCGGTATCTACATCAGTGAATTGACGGATTTTCCTCACAGCATATGCTGCTGAACTTAGCCGTCCTGCAAGAGATGTTAAATGAGGACCCCATTGCAGCCTTGAGTCGAGTGTGATCCCCAGGAAAACAGTCTTATCGACGAATTCTAGTTTCTCCCTATTCAATATTATGTCACAATCACTACTTTTAACATTCGGTAAAGCAAATCTCATGCATTTAGTTTTTTTCCCATTTAATACTAAATTATTAGCAGTGAACCAATTTTGGACCTGCAGTAGGGCATTAGTTACGTCGTCAAGATTTGATGCACGTCTATTTATTTTAAAAATTAAGGAAGTATCGTCATCAAATAACACCATTTGTGGTTGGTTTTTTAATAAATGGGGTAGATCATTAATATATACTAAAAAGAGGAAAGGACCCAATATCGAGCCTTGTGGAACACCCATTTTTACATTTAAACCGAGTGAATTGACACTATTTATTTGAACTTGCTGTTGTCTATCATTTAAATAAGATTTTACTAAACTAAGCGCAAGTTTACCTAGTCCGTAATGCTCAAGTTTTAAGAGTAAGGTTTTGTGATTTACGCAGTCAAATGCCTTGGAGAGGTCACAAAAGATTCCTATAACAATAAAGTCATACGTGTCAATGAATGAAGGAGAAAATAAAGTTGCCGCCTTATGGGGTTAGAATATGGATGGATTTAAAAGTGATGGTCATTTTAGTGCTATCATACCTCTAAATAAGATTTTAGGGTTTGCTGAGGATTACAATAAAATTGTGATAAATTGTAAACATGAACTTATACTAAATAGAAGTAACTCTAACTTCAACAGCATCATATTAACTGATGATGTTGCTCATTTTCAAATAGATGTGCAAAGAATACAATGGCGTGTACCACACGTAAAAGTGTCAGACCGCGAACGACTTGCACTTCTAAAATATTTAGAAAGAGATAAACCTATTCAGATGGCGTTTAGAAATTGGGACTTATACGAGTATCCATTACTTCCTAAAACTACTAAGCATTCTTGGTCAGTTAAGACTGCATCTCAACTAGAGAAAACGCGATATGTAGTTTTTTGCTTACAAACTAATAGAAAAAATAATAAAAGCAAAGACAGTTCGTTGTTCGATCATTGTGGAGTAACAAATATAACACTATTTTTGAATTCACAGTATTATCCGTACGAGCCTTTAGGCTTAAAGTTTACCGAGAACAAATATAATATATTATACGAGATGTATGTGAAATTTCGTCAGTCGTATTATAACTGTCCTGCGGACCCGTTACTTGATATAGCCGATTTCAAGGAAAAGGCTCCTCTCTTTATCATAGACTGTTCAAGACAAAACGATAGTTTGAAAACTGGCCCCGCAGATGTGCGGTTGGAAATTGAATGTTCTGCACCGATACCGGATAATACAACTGGATATTGTTTAATAATTAACGATCGGCTTGTGGAATATAAACCTTTGAGCAACATAGTGCGCAGGTTATCATGATTGCCATTGTAGATGTTCAGGGTTTTAAAACAGAATCAAATGAATTTATCTTAAAAGAAATTGCTGTATTATACAATAAAAAAATTCAGGTCTTTTTGATTAGACCACCATTTCCATTTTACAATTTGACGAGATCAGAAAGACGTCAAGTTAATTGGATTGAAGGAATTGTGCGTTATTCAAATTATAAGAATTTGATTGTAGATATTTTAAGAGATAAATATGTTTACACTAAAGGTATAGAAAAAGTGTAATGGTTACAAGATATTCTAAATAATGATAATGTAAATAATATAGAAGATAAAGGTTGTCCTAGTTTATTAAGTCTTCACAAAAAATATGAACATTCTCATGAATTGTATAGTTGTATTTATCATGACTCAATATGTGCTTTAAAAAATGTTTTATGTTTAAATAAATGGTGCTTTGATAATACATTTTTGGAATAAATATTTTACTATTTTATTTATTAAATTTAGCGTCCCATCCCCCCCCCCAAGTCGTCCATCCAACTCATTCGCGTTTACATGTTTATATGTTGCTAGCAACGCCTATGTGACTTCATTATACTCGTACTTGTGCTGGAAGAGATTTCTTTAGAAATAAGCATCACTTTTGTACGTTTTTTCTGTTCTTTTCTTCTTGTCTGTTTATTATGTGTGTACATAAATAGTTAAATAAATAAATAAATATACTTTCATAAACGTCAGTATCAAGTACTCGAACGTACAGAATATGTCTCAAATTAAATACAATCCTCGATATGACACATATCATAGATATAAAGTACGCTTATTTTCATTCAACCATTATTGGGCGACAGCCGATTCAAAGAAAGCCGTGGTAACGGAAATGGCTGATGCTGGATTCTTTTATTGTGGAAATAGTATAGATGATAAGGCAGCATGTTTTTCATGTGGAGGTGTTATCGAAGATTGGGAGTATTACGATGATCCTTGGATGCAACATGCTATATTTTTTCCTGATTGCTTTTATTTAAATGCTGTAAAAGGAACAGATTAAGTTGACAAATCAAAACGTCTATTGTTTAAAGAAACAAAAATATAAAATTATTCTAAAGTGGAGGAGGATAGATTGATTGTCTGCTGGATAAGCTACTAAATGCTATTGAAAATCGGACTACAGACTGTGGTAGTGTATTATTGGGGCGTTGTGCATAACGCGCTCGAGCGAAGCGAGAGCAAGTGATGCAGAACCCCCAATAATACACTACTCCGGAGCATCAGTACACATGACCAGAAACAGGGAATGGTTAACCGAAGAATACAAGCCACCGCAAAGTCATGTCCGCATAGCTGACGACAAGATGCTCAAAGTTGAATCTTGTGGAAGTGCACAGATAACAGTCAAGGGTGAAAATGGCAAGTTAAACAATATACAGGTAACCAATATGTATTTTATGTTCCGCAATTAGCCACTAACTTACTGTCTGTCAGCAAGATAACTGAAAAAGGCTGTAAAGTTGAATTTTCCAACTATGGCTGCCGTGTCACAAATAATAAAGGTGAAGAAGTGACAACAGCTGTCTGTGTAAATGGAACTTATAAACTTGATACAATTAGCAATCAAGCTTTATCAGCAGTTATTGATGAAGATAATTATCTCTGGCATCAAAGACTAGCTCATATTAATTTTAATGATTTGCACAAATTACAAAATTGTGCTCTTGGTATAAAATTATCAGCAACTAAAGAAGACATGATATGTACATCATGCTTACAAGGGAAACAGGCCAGGCAACCCTTCAAACATGTGAGTTCCCGAGCAAAGGATTTGCTAGAACTAATTCATAGCGATGTCTGTGGACCAATGGAGACTGCTTCGCTAGGAGGAGCCAGGTATTTCTTGAGTTTCATTGACGATTATTCAGGCAATGTTTTTGTGTACCTAATGGCCCACAAAAGTGAGGCACTTCAAAGATTTCGAGACTTTAAGAATCTAGTTGAAAATAAAATGAGCAAAACTATTAAAGTTCTCCGGTCAGATAATGGCAAAGAATATCGCCAGGTTAAAGGCAAAACCGACTATCTACAATTTTTTCAGTTTTTCACTTTAATATACCATTCGAATCGGCATTTGATTCTTTATCTAATGGTAAAACCAACTAAACCGCAGGACTTACCGTTCCCGAGTTACTGAATGTAAAAACCGATTATATAGTTAATAGATTGAATTAAGAAACAAATAAATCGAGAAAGTGTAGTCTTTAGAGAATTAAAAACCAATAATTCGTAAATAATTTGTCCGCAATATTTCAAAATTTAGATGCAAAAAAGACCAAACTTTTTTAGTGGGTTTTAGTCCTACAATAATGTCAAAGGAAGGTCTGAGTCACTCATGGTAAAAAATAATATAATTGATTAGCACCTTTTTTTTCTCGAACATTCAAACTAAATAAATATTATATAAATATAGTCGCTTTTGAAATTCGATTTTCGGTTTCTTTTTAGCGAATTGCCTAGAAGCAAAACCAATTAAATTATTATAGTCGGTACTTCCCCGCGCTGCCGCTGTCCCCCTCCCGCTTTACGGGGGTTTAGTCGAATCTTGCGCAGCGAACGACGAGGTCGTTATAGTGCAGTTTTCGATTTTGGCGTGTTTTTACTGTGTTACTGTGTGTGTTTTGTGTGTTTGCTAAGGAAAATGATTGTTAAAGAATCAGAACCGACAACGGCTGGATCTCCAGATAGTAAGTACTTTTACAGTGTTTAATAAAATAGTTTTGAAGTTAGGTCAAGTTGTTGAGCGGTGTGGTACCTACAATAAATTTCAAAGTAAAATAATACAATAGCCATGAAACCGGCATTAAAGCAACTTTGTTTACAATAAGGCAACATGCGTAGTAATCAATCATTCATAATTAGTAGGTAGGTAGGTACTTTAAGATGAAAATTATAATTGTTAGTTGCTAATCACATCGAAATAGCTGAGCGGTTCTTGAAAATATCTTCGTATGAAGGTAAATTAAGACCGTATTTGAATAAGGATGTTTATGAATAGACTAGTTGTGCCCCGCAGTTTCACCCGCGTAGGTATCGATCCCGTGGGAATATAGGAATAAAACGTATCCTACATAGGATACGTTTTATTCCTATATTACCTGTAATAGGACATCCTATTCCAGGTCATGGTCTACCCGTGTGCCCATCCTCTCCTCTCTCGAGTAGGGAACGTCGCGGCGCCAGCGTCGAACGGTTCGCGTATTGTATTTTTATACTCGTGATAACTTCGAAATTAAATGTCCAATTCGAATGAATTAAAAAGTATTTTACTGCTAAATAAATACCCTTGATGGTAGAACTATTTATTTGAATAAGAATTAATAAAATATTATGTTGATAAAACTCCTTCGCAAATAATGCATTAATTTCGAACAAATTTGATTACCATAAAAAAAGGATATAGTGAGTCAATCTTAAAAGATAGACATACCTATGCTGTCGCGGACTTTTTTTAGAACCTTTAAAGAGGAACAATTCCATCATACATGATATTTACGTAACATAAACCGTTTACGCAGCGCACGCAACAAAAGATCTCAAAAAGGAATAATTTTTCCCGTTTTTGCAACCTATTTCATTTATGATCCGCTCCTATTGGTCGTAGCGTGATGTTATATAGCCTATAGCCTTCCTCGATAAATGGACTATCCAACACAGAAAGAATTTTAGAAAACCAGTAGTTCCTGAGATTAGCGCGTTCAAACAAACAAACAAACTCTTCAGCTTTATAATATTAGTATAGATAAGTCGATGATGATTAATTATTGTTTAATTTATGTTTTCAGAAGTAGTTGAAGATGAAAATATTAAGTTGGATGATGAGGACTTGTTAATTTCTCAAGCCTATGATCAATTCCTTAAACAATCTAATTCAAATGCAAATAGGCGTGTGTGGGGCTCCTAAAGTCGTAAAAAGTTGGTCCCTCTCTCTAAATTTTTAACAGTGGGGTGGACAATTCTAAAAAAAAATGAGTTAAGTAGGTAAGTATGTAGTATAACTTAAAAAAACCTTCAAGAAAATTGTTTTTTTTTCGGTTAAAAGGACTGATGAATGCGGAACTTGGCCGGTTTTATGATTATTTTCGGAGTTCTATAGCTAGGACTAAGTGTAAGTAGGTACCTATATTTAAAAAATTGGTTTGAATAATGGTTTCTTCATTTTCAGATGTAGCTGATGTACTTACACTGATTGAAAATGGTGTTGACAGTTGTATAAAACGAAAAAGGTCTGAGGAGGTTAATAAAGATCATGATGTAGATGGAGAAAATGACCCATGCACACATTCTTCAAGAGAAACACCAATAAATTTTTTGGAAGACCTAGTACCTTAGAAGACCTTATAGGGCCAGTTATTTCAGCATTTAATGAAGACGTTTCTGGTATTGACATGCTTGAACCTGACTATGACTTATCGGATGCTTCTGTTATTGCTACACAAATGTTAATGAAAATATTCAATAACAGCTGGAATGTCATTGCTAATAAACCACCACAGAAAGATTTCGTTATAGCCGCCACTACCACTATAACCGAAATCTTTGAGAGAGCTTGGAAAATTATCAAACCCAAAAGTCGCTGGCGTATGCCAGACCCTACCACCTGGAAGAGAAATGTAGAAAAAAAAAGGAGAGCTGATGGTCTCCCTTACATAACTGCAAAGAAATGTAGACCGGCCAAAGTACCAAAGGCTGTAGACTGCTCAAAATGTAGATTCAAATGCACCATAAACTTCAGTGAAACTGATCGTGAGAGATGTTGTAGGAAATACTGGGCTCAAAGTTATACTGCAAAGAAAAACATGATTTTGAATTTGGTAGAAGTAAGACCAATCAAAACAACTGTGATTGATAGAAAACGAACTACAAAGAGATCAAATTCAAAGCAATACTTTTTCTATATACAAGGCGTAAAATCTCAGATATGTCAAAACTTTTTCTGCAAAACTCTGTGCATTTCTGCTTCAGTTATTACGGAAGCAGTGGAAAGTCGAGATGAGATGGGGTTTTATTCTCGAGATTGTGATCCGCGAGGACGACATGAGCCCCAAAACAAAACGCCATCAGAAAAAGTTGAAGAAATCCGGCGTCATATCAAATCTTTCCCTACAATGGAAAGCCATTATGTGCGCAAAGATATTAAACGCCAATATCTAGATTGCAAACTATCAATTACAAAAATTTATGCACTTTATGTGGAGGAGTGTGAGAAGGAAAGCGTTACACCCGTGTCGGAGGCTACATATCGAAATGTATTTTGCACCGACTTCAACTTGGGGTTTTTCGTTCCCAAAAAAGACCAGTGTCTTTTGTGCACCAAGTATCGTCGTCTGGATACCATTGATAAAACAAAAATGAAGAAGAGTATAAACAGCACATTCAAAGAAAAGATTCATGCAATAATGAGAAACAAAAGGACAAGAAGAGAGCAGAAAAATAAACGAACTTCACTTCGGCATCCTTTGATTTGCAGGCAATTTTACAAATCCCTAGTGGAGATGTAGGTCTTTTGTATTATTGCAGGAAACTTACACTATACAACCTGACGATTTATGAGAGCGCTTTTCCAAATGAAGCATTTTGTGGGCACTCACACATGCCACTCACACATGGAGGTTGATTCTATGCACAGCAGCATAGAATCGGCCCAAAAACACTCGAACATTTATTCAATTACAGAGTGGTTGAATATTTTTCGACGTGCCCGATCATCGCGTCAATGCAAGGGAAAAAGTAAGAGTCAAATTAAAAAACCCTATCATGTAAAAGAAATGAAGTACACGGACTTCAAAGATCTTAAGAGACTAGCTAAAAGTATGCTGATTACTAAAGCAAAAACCAGTAATGGACAACGTGTCAAGTGGCTTAAAATAAAGAGGATGCGATACATTAAAAGTGAATCAAAAATATTTTTTAATTATGACATGTCTGAAAACTTTTTTTATATAGATCTCGGAAATATAGAACCCCCTCTGGATTCCCCAAAAACACAAGACCAAAGCCCCTCAAAGAATTGCCATCGTTACGGTACGCGACTTCAGTCTAAGCACGTCGAGCCAGTCCAAAAAGTTGTCACAGAACCACCACCACAAACCAAAAATGACCCATGTTTTCTACAGATACTGTATCCGTTATATAAAGAACCATTATGCATTTCAAAAGCCAAAAAAGCCGATCTATTGAAACTTTGTGAAAAAGGAGTCATTCCTGACGAATATCATGGATGGTTCCAAAGTTTGAGAGCTGATGGCCAAAAAGTGGATCGTACACCTGATGTTACGGTTTCTGATGAATCAGAGGACTCAGAGAATGACTCTGAGTGATTAATTTTTTCAGAATACATTTTTAAAGACCAATTATTTTTTGTTTAGATTACAAAACTTTTATGTTCATACAAAGTAAAAAATATATAAAATAAATGCTCTTCTTGTTATCTGTCAGTTTTATTTTCCGAGGGTTTTCTTGTAGTGGCTGAGATTGCAATTTGAATGATCTAAGTAATAGAAATCCGTAACTTGTTATGTTAGTACAATTTGGCATTCTACATTCAAAAACATCTTTTAAGAAATAGAAAGGCAAAACCAACTATTTTTTCGTATTTTTTAAAATTGTTTCAAAACGAATGTTTGGACAATCAGTCTGACAAGCAAATTATCAAAACAATACTTTAATTTACCTAAATGTGAAGTCTGTTAGAAACAGGACAATTACTTTTCCAGATATACTTATATTTGTACTATAAAAGCAAAACCAACTAAAAGGGGGGGTCATAATTTATTTTGTTTTTTTTTGTACAAATGAAGTTAGTTTTTGTGTTTAATAAGTAACTGTTTGTAACTCAGATAATTATAGAACACGTTCTTACATTTGCAACTGACATAATTTTATTACTAAGGACTGATTTTTATCAGAAAACTTTCAAAATGCGCTTACGTAAAATTTTAAATTGACTTTTTTGGACTAAATAATTGGTTTTGCCTTTAACCCGGCGATATATTAATAACAGTTTTGAAAAATACCGTAAGGAATCTGGCATTACACATCAGACTAGCAATCCCTATTACCCGGAGCAAGACGGTAGTGCTGAGCGCATGAATAGAACTCTTGTGGAGAGGGCAAAATGTATGATCTTTAATGCTTGCTTACAGAAAGAATACTGGGCAGAAGCCATAGTGACAGCTGCACATCTCATTAACCGGTCCCCTTCTCGTGCACTTCCTGGAATCACTCCATATGAAAAATGGACAGGATCAAAGCCTGACTTAAGCTACCTCAAAGTTTTTGGCTGCAAAGCAATGGTGCATATACCTAAAGAAAGGAGGCGAAAATGGGATATGAAGTCACGTGAGTTAGTTTTTGTTGGTTATAGTGATACAACCAAAGGCTATAGATTTATTGTTCCAGAAACAAAAAAAGCAATAATGAGTCGAGACGTTGTCTTCATGGAAACCACTGTTAAAAAAACCCAAGTACATGTTAATTGCCCTGAGTACATGTCTTCAAGTGTTAAAAATAAAAACATTTTATCAAAAAATAATGTACTAATCAATTTAAATAGTAATGATGTAGTGCCTGCCCCAATGTCAAGCGATGAACAGTCAAATTCAACTAATAATGACATAGTTTCTGCTTCAATGACAAGTGATGAAAGTTCATACGAAGATGGTGAGGATCTTAATGATACAGAATATTTGCCTGACAAAACATTCGAATTTTCACACGAAAATGTGACAGTAAGGACTCGAAGTCAGAAGAGAAAAGAAGCAACAGGTAATCCTGTATCGTTAATATGTTTTAACAATGAATTGGCAATGAGCCTATTAAATTGTGATCCACAGAGCACTGAACAGGCGTTAGAAAGTGATCTAGCCCCGCAGTGGAAACAAGCAATGGATGAAGAATATGAGTCTTTAATGAAAAATCAAACATCGGTCTTAACCAATCTGCCAACAGGTAGAAAAGCTATACCTTGCAAGTGGGTGTACAAAACAAAAACTAATGAAAATGGGGAGATTTCAAGATTTAAAGCAAGGCTGGTAATCAAAGGATTTAAACAAAGGAAAAATATAGATTATCATGAAGTTTTTGCACCAGTTTTTCGTTACACCTCTCTCAGATATTTAATTGGTCAAGCAGTTAAATATGACTTAAAAATATAGCAAATGGATGCTGTTACTGCATTTTTACAGGGGGACATAGAGGAAGAAATATATATGGTTCAGCCACCGTTGTATAAAAAAGACAGTAATCAAGTCTGTCTGTTAAAAAAATCTCTCTATGGCCTGAAACAGGCCAGCAGGCAGTGGAATCTAAAGCTAAATAAAGCTCTATTGGAAATTGGATTGTTGAGATGTAAAGTAAATCCCTGTGTTTATTATTCTATCAAGAATGAGTCGGATATTTTCTTTATTGCATTGTATATCGATGATTTGTTATGTTTCTACAACTGTAAAGAAACAAATAATTTAATGAGCATCTTCGACATGAAAGATATTGGTGAAGCCAAATATTGCATTGGAATGAAAATAACTAGAAGTAAAGGTAGTATTTCATTGGACCAGTGCTTGTACACAGAAAAAATCCTACAAAGATTTGGCATGTCAGACTGCAAAATAGTGCACACACCATGTGATGTCAGTATGAAGCTAACTCCAGCCAGACATTCCTTATCATGAGGCAGTGGGATGTTTACTGTACTTATCTCATTGTACTAGACCAGACATTGCCTTTATAGTAAACAGTTTAAGTCGGTTTAATAACAAGCCCACTAAAGAACATTGGATTGCTCTTAAAAGAGTACTGAGATATTTAAAAGGTTCTTTAAATTCCAAACTTATATTTAAGAAGAACCAGGAAGGCATAACTGGTTATTGTGATGCAGACTGGGCATCAAATGTTGAGGACAGGAGGTCATGCTCGGGCCAAGTTTTTCTTTTTTAGGGAGCTGCCATTAGTTGGAATTCTAAAAGGCAACCAACAGTTGCATTGTCGTCAACAGAAGCCGAATACATGTCACTAACATCGGCAGTGCAAGAAGCACTGTGGCTTAAACAGTTGGATCATGAAATATGGTCCAATAAAGTAATTTCTCCTATGGTAATTTTTTGTGATAATCAAAGTACAATTAGACTTTCAGGTACCGAGGGTTTTCACAATCGCACTAAGCACATAGATGTGAGGTACCACTTCATTCGTGAGAAGGTGTCAGGTGGAGAGATTGATGTGCGCTACATGAGCACTGATGACATGGTCGCTGATGTGCTCACCAAGGGCCTCTACCGTAATAAGCACAACATCTGTTCAAGAGGAATGGGTCTGCGTTCTGGAGAGGATGTTGAAATGGAACGCAACCAATAACTGTCATCTTGACACTAGTCTGTGGTCGTATCGCATCAAAAGCTACTCTGTAACATTGTTCTTTTCAATATATCAAACTTTTATACCAAGTTCCTTGTTAATTATTTATATTAATATTAAACAATCAGTTTATATCCTACAGGAATCCATCCAAGACCAAGAGTGTTCGAAGACTCACTGATTGTTAAATTGTCTTCATGATTTATATTTAAATTTTCAAAAATTGATGGATTGTTACTTTTATATTTCCTCAAATTAAAACAACCATTTTTTAGAGCTTCGGACACTCTTCCCTGTATAAAACGTAATTCCTGCTCATCATCAGCACCGGTGATTAGGTCGTCTACGTAATTTTTTTTTTATTTTGGATTATATTTTTTATTTTTTCGTCATTTTGTTCCTCGCCAAGCTGCCAAAGGCAACGTGTGCTACAAAAACTGGCGCTTGCGGTACCATAAGTGAGTGTATTTAGCTCATAAGTTTTGATGGGTTGTGACTCATCTTCTCGCCATAGAATACGCTGCAAACTACGATCTACTTTGTCTACTAATACCTGGCGGTACATTTTTTCAATGTCCCCAGTTAACAAAAACTTATATTGTCTAGCACGTATTAATATAGCAAATAGTGAATCTTGAAGGGTCGGACCTACCATTAGGATGTCATTTAATGCATATCCTGAGGTAGAAACCACAGACCCATCAAAAACGACACGCAATTTAGTTGATTCACTTTCTTGCTTTAGTACCGCGTGGTGACATAAATAATAACTTATGCTTCGCTCGTCTTTAACTAACGAGCAATGGCCTAATTCAGCGTAATCGCGAATAAATTTTGAATAGTCGATTTTTAATAACGGATTTTTCCTAAACCGTTTTTCTAAATAACACAATCGTTTTTTAGCAATTTTATAAGTATCACCCAGGCAGTCTGGAGTGTCCTTAAGAGGCAGTTTTACACAAATCCTACCAGTTATTTCTCTACGTGTGTGAGCGACAAAGTGGGATTCGCAAGCTCTTTCACTTTCACTCATTATACGTTTTGTGGGAACTTCTTTTAATTCCCAGAATTTGGCAATGGAATTTTATATATATATAGTAATATAGTCCATTTATTTGTGAGAATATTGTTACATAGAGATGTTACATAGTTTTGAAGTACATAATATTCTGCCGTTTCCGGCGTACAAATACATTTGCAGGGTTTTGGTTAGTTTTGTTGGTCACACATTGAATTGGCATTGAATTAAATAGATTAGGATAACATTCAAATTGAAAATTAGTCAAGTATTAGTAATTATGAAATGTCAGAAGGATAGAATTAGGTCAAAGATAATAAGAAGAAAATATAATACTGTTTCCTAATATTTATGTCAACTTTTCATTCATAAAATCATTAGTCGAATAGTAGCATTTATTTAGAAGATAATTGAATAATTTACTTTTAAATGTCCTAAAGCTTAGAGTTTTCAAACAGTCTGGTAGTTTATTATAAACTTTGGTCGCCATACAAAATACATTATTAGAGAATAGTTTATTATTTAAAAACTTTATATTACTGTTATGTAAGGAGCATACTGGAATCCGCAAGTGGTATATGGCGACCTTTTTATAAGAAATATATTGATAAAATTGAATCAATCCAACGAAAATTTATTAAACATTTAGATTACAAGATAAAAACTGATATCTCAAATTACCCAGACTCCTGTCGATACCACAGATTTAGTACTCTAGAAGAGCGACGACAGCTAAATGATATGATGTTACTGTACGACATAATTAACAATAAATTTGACTGTCCACAACTGCTCAGCAGAATACACTTTAACGTCCCACCCAGACGTACCAGACATACCTCTTTGTTATCAGTACCATCGGCCTCCACTAATTACCTAAAGATGTCACCATTCTTGCGTCTACCTGCATTATATAATGACAAATTCTCAACATTGGACCCCTTCAATACCACACGAAACAGTTTTAAAAAGGAGATTATTCAAATCCTCCATCAAACACCGGATACTCAGCTAGCCTAGCTTAGTAGTGCTCAGTAGTGCCAGTTTAGTCATAAGTATATAAACATACACACATCACACACACTTACAGCACCTACACCGCACAGATACACACACGCACACACTATAGATATTAAGAATATGTCACTCTCTATATTTTCTATTTTTCTGTGTACTTCATAATTGGCGTAATGTTTTGATTAATATTAATGTTGTACTTACTGTCAGCTGTGAAGCTACCTTTTACTAAATAAATAAATAAATAAATTTCGTCTAGGTACATGGAACATGTGAACTTTGCGGCTAGGTCTGGATACAATATCATTATGCAGAACAAATTCATGCTTATTTTGGTACACAAAAATACATATTTCAAAAATATACAATGCTGGAAGTGGTAATATTTTAATTTTCTTGAATAGTGGGACACAGCTGTCCAATGGGTGCGCTCCACATATTGAGCGAATACATTTCTTTTGCGCTCGAAATACTCTCTTAAGTTCTACAGAATTATAATGCCATATTATAATGCCATAACGCAAAATTGATGCGACATAGCCATGGTATGCACATAGTGCCGCATCAAAACCAGCCACACGTGTTAGTCTGTATAAAACGAATATGAATCTGTCTATCTTTGTGCAGAGTTCGTCAATATGAGCTTTCCAATTACAGTGTTTGTCTATTGTTATTCCTAGGAACTTTGTACTCTCAACTTCTTCAATTGTGTCATTATCATGCTGTATTTTTAACCTTGTACGCTTACTATTGTAGGTTTGGAACTGCATCATTTTGGTTTTGTTTATATTGATGTAGAGATTATTTTGTTCCATGTGATAATTTTATTTAGTGTTTCGTTAATTTCGGTCTGGTACTCACCTACGTCATAATTATTGTTTTGAATGCAGAGGGTCGTATCATCAGCATATACGATGCAGTTGTGGGGGGTTACGTTAGCTAAGTCGATAGCATACAGCAGAAACAATAGTGGTCCCAGTATGGTTCCTTGGGGAACACCACAATTGTTTTCCCGATAGGGAGATCTGCAGACGATTTTTTTGGCGGCCTGTTTGTTTTGAGATCTCAACACATTGTTGTCGATGGGTGAGGTAGCTTTCGAGCCAAAATCAAAATCAAAATATTTTATTTCACATAAACCTACATGGGCACTTATGAAACGTCAGAAGCTAGGTGCACGGTTCCAATTGGTCGTTTCCTATGGAGAAGAGCCGGCAAGAAACTCCATGGTTACTCTTTTAAAAATAATTGGCTTTTACAATACTTTTAAATTACAGTGTTGGTAGGCATGGGGGGACAATGTAGGCCTTTCAACAAGTAAGTACCAGGTACTTAACAAAAATAGAAGATGTTTAATAAATCTACAGTCCAATAAGCCTACAACGTTCTCACATTCACAAAATAGAAAATAATCTATCTAAAAGACTAATGATAATAAAATTAGAATTCATATAAAAATAAAAACCTATTTAAACCAATTGACGTGATTGCTATTACAACTGTAACAAATTGAATAATTATAATCCTGTCCACAAAAGCCACTAAGAGTTGAAATTAATTGGAGGTATATAATGTCAAATACAATGATTATATGTCAAGGATGAATGTAAAGAAAATAAACATGGTAATTTGGGAGCAGTTAATAGACTTACATAAATATGCCGTTAATGAGGTACTAGGGAAGCCTTATGTGCAGAAGGAATTATTGCCAAACTTCCTTGTCTTCAACGTAGTCTTTAATCTTATAATATGCTTTTTTGATAAGGACACGTTTGATGGGGGTTTTGAACTTTCCATCGCTAAGTTCTGTAACCGACTTTGGCAACTTGTTATAGAAGCGGATAACTGTTTATTAGAAATGACTTGCTTGTTTTAGTTAATCAAAATTTGGGTATGACAATTTCATGTCTACTACGTGTATTTATATTATGGAAATCGCTTCTTATTTTGAAAAGTCCTAAGTTTTTGCGAACATACAAAATACTTTCAAAGATATAGAGAGAAGACAGAGTCAGTATATCAATTTCTTTGAATTTGTTTCTAAGGGACTCGCGAGGACCCATTTTATAGATCGCGCGGATTGCCCTCTTCTGTAAAATGAAAATTGAATCTACGTCAGCTGCCGATCCCCACAGCAGAACGCCGTAAGACAATAATACTGTGGAAATAAGCAAAGTACACTAACCTAGCTGTGGCTATATCAGTCAACTGCCTTATTTTTCTTACTGCATATGAAGCTGAACTTAGTCTACCTGAAAGAGTTCTGATGTGGGCGCCCCATTGTAATTTTGAATCTATGGTAATTCCTAAAAATAAAGTTTCCGTGATTGCATCTAGTTTCTTGCCATCAAGTTTTAGATTTAGACCCACTTCAGGTACATTTGGTAATGAGAACCTAATACATTTAGTTTTGTTCGCATTAAGTAAAAGATTATTGGCTGCGAACCATTCCGAAAGCATAGCCAGGCTATCGTTGACATGTGAGACATCTGTATCTTTTCTATCTATTTTAAAGATAAGAGAAGTGTCGTCAGCGAATAGTATTATATCCGATAAGTTAGCCATCATGTAAGGAAGGTCATTTATATAAACTAGAAATAAGAATGGGCCGAGAATTGAACCTTGAGGCACGCCCATTTTAACTAGAGACCCCGAGGACGTCGCCCCGTTAACATTTACTTTTTGCTGCCTGTTTGATAGATAAGAAAGAACAAGATCAGCAGCTTGTCCACGAACTCCGTAGTGGTGTAATTTACAGATCAGTGTATTGTGGTCAACGCAGTCAAACGCTTTTGAGAGGTCACAGAAGATGCCAATTGCATCCTGGGACTTCTCCCAGGCTTCTAAAATGTGACTGATGAGCTTTACTCCCGCGTCTGTCGTCGACCTACCTTTCGTGAAACCAAACTGGTGACTATGTACAATCCTATTTGAGTTAAAATGTGACAACATCTGGTCTAGCATGATTTTTTCATAGATTTTGCTCAATGCTGGTAATACAGATATTGGTCTATAATTAGAGGGGTCGCTTTTACTACCTGATTTGAAAATTGGTACAACTTTACTATGTTTCATTAAATCAGGAAATGTACCAGTGTCCAAACATTGATTAAATATGCCTGTTAGGACAGGGGCGATAGTTTCAATGATATCTCCCAGAACCTTAACAGAGATGCCCCATAAATCTTCAGTATTTTTTGAGTTAAGACTTATGAATGCTTTTTTAATAGTGGTAATAGAAATAGGCTTGAATGCAAAACTTGGAATGACTTTAGTAAAGTTTTCTTTGAGAAGAGAATCTGCTAATAAAGATAAAGAGGGAAGAGATCTCGTAACCTCTATAGGAATGTTAGTAAAGAAATTTTCTAGTGTCTCAGCAACTTTTAACTTATCTGAAATGGTTTCATCATTAATTTTTAGAGACAATTCTGTTAAATATTTGTGAATGTATTGAACGCAATCTCTATTAGTTCACATTTTTGGCACAGAGGGCTCTGCTCTCTCTCTTGCTCCTGCTCTCGTACAAACGTCAAAGCTTGTAACCGTATATCTTATTACAATATACTTTTATTCAACAAGTCTTCTCTTTCCATTATAATTGCACCACCAATAATCCTTTATGGTAGCAGAGCGTGGTTCGCAATCATAATAATATGGATCGTGAAGAAATCAGAAAAACAAAAGTGTACCGGTAAAATAGTGAGGCTATGAATTTTCTCTTTTACACGTGCTCACGTGTTAAAGCCGGCAATTAGAAAATACTCTCAGGACCTACTCAGAAAGAAAATAAGATGGGCTCATATATGTTCAATTTGGAAAAACTCACAGGTCGTGAGAACTTCGCGACATGGAAGTTTAGTGTCAGAACATATCTGGAGCACGAGGAGCTTTGGGAGTGCGTGGAACCTAGTTCAGATGTCGCGGCGGTTGATCCTAAAAAGGATATTAAGGCAAAATCAAAATTGATTTTACTGATTGATCCTCAAAATTACGTCCACGTGCAAGATTGCAAGACCGCTCGTGAGGTTTGGAATAATCTAAAAAGGGCCTTCGATGATAATGGACTGACAAGGAAAGTGGGTCTGTTGAAGGATTTAGTTAACACATCACTCGAATCGAGCAACAGTGTCGAGGACTACGTGAACAAAATAATGACCACCGCGCACAAACTTAGAAATATAAACTTTGAAGTCAATGAAGAGTGGCTCGGAACACTAATGCTTGCAGGTCTTCCTGATGTTTATGCGCCTATGATAATGGGGCTAGAGAGTTCAGGTGTACAGATTAGCGCTGACTTGGTCAAAACGAAGCTGTTACAAGAAGTTAAGTCAACGGTTTCAAGTGCAGCCCTATATACAAACTCTAAGAAGACAAAGAATCAAAATCCCGATAAACCAACGGGACCGAGGTGTTACAGTTGTAACAAGTATGGCCACTATGCAAAGTTCTGCAAAAGTTCCAAGAAAACTACAAACAAACAGAATAAAAATGGAGACAGTACAAATTTTGTTGCAGCGTTTTCAGCTACATTGGATGGACTAAGTGACAGGTGGTTTGTAGACTCAGGTGCATCTATGCACATGTCTGGAAAACGAGAATGGATGTACAACGTCACCAAGCCACCAGTGAACAGTATAACGGTAGCCAACAGAGAGCCGTTATCAGTAGATGGTGTTGGATGTATCAACATTAGTCTAGCCGAAGGGATTATTCAGGTGAAAAATGTTCTTTATGTCCCAGGTTTAGCAGCCAACTTACTCTCTGTCAGTAGTATAGTTAAAAGTGGCTACAAAATAACATTCAATGACAAAGGTTGCTATATTTATGATGGAAACAAAAATAATATTTGTTCAGCAACACTGACTAACAAACTTTATGTACTAAACACAGTTAATAACTCAGAGACTGCCCACTTATTATCTTCTGATGAAAAAGGCAACAACACCTATTTATGGCATCTACGGATGGCTCACCTAAATGTTTCAGATGTAAACAAGCTGTCTGCCTGTGCTGAGGGAGTGACTCTGAATAAAGAGAAAAGTGACACCATCAGATGCACACATTGTTCAGAGGGTAAGCAGACGAGACTTCCATTCAACAATGTAGGATCTAGAGCCACACAGCCTGTGGAGCTCATTCACTCGGATTTATGTGGGCCTATGGAAAACGAGTCGTGTTCAGGTATGAAATACTTTATAACATTTGTTGACGATTACACTCGGATGGTTCATGTATATCTAATGAAGGATAAACTTAATGTAATGGAGATTTTCAAAGATTTTAAGGCAAAAGTGGAAGTAAAGCTAGAAAAGAAAATAAAAACCCTCCGAACAGATAATGGTAAGGAGTACTGCAATGATCACTTTCAGAATTATTTGTCTAATCATGGAATTACTCATCAGACATCAACTCCCTATACTCCACAGCACAATGGCTTAGCAGAGAGGATGAACCGCACTCTAGTCGAACGTGCAAGGTGTATGTTATTCTATGCAAATTTAGAAAAGAAATACTGGGCGGAGGCTATAGCTACAGCTGCTTACGTCACAAATCGTTGTCCCACTAAAGGCCTGGGAGGTAAGACTCCATATGAAATGTGGCATGGGCATAAACCTAATCTGTCACATATTAGAATATTTGGTTCTGATGCCATGGTCCACATCCCGAAGGCTAAGAGGCAAAAATGGGACAAAAAGTCAGTAAAAATGATACTGGTGGGATACTGTGATAATAGTAAAGGGTACCGCTTACTAGACACTAAAAGTAACAAAATTGTTAAAAGTAGAGATGTGATTTTTCATGAAAAATTTGATAAAAACATGTGTGATAACAATGTTCCAGTTGATATTTGTGGTGAGAGCCTGCCTTCAGAAAGCACTAGTTCATCAGTTAAAGATGAGAGCAGTCATGACAGCCTCGTAGAAGACAGCCCAAAATTAGGAAGTTCATCAGCCTCGGGTAACAACTATAAAATTGATTCACAAGATGAAGATTCTAGTGAATATCAATCAGGCACAGATGATTTAGACGAGACTTACCAACCTCCTAGACAGGCATGTAAATCACAGGATTATGTCAGTAATATTACTCTGAGGCCACGTAATAAAATTGACAAACAAAAGATTGAAAATAGTCTGTATTGCCTTTACACTAATCTGTCTGACCCACAGTCAATAGAAGAAGCCCTGTCATCCTCACATGCTGTGCAATGGAAGAGAGCTATGGATAAAGAGTACAGCTCCTTAATGAAGAACAACACATGGAACTTGACAGATCTTCCTTCCAATAAAAGGGCTCTACCGTCAAAATGGGTGTTTAAAACAAAAACTGACCAGGCTGGAGAAATTGTTCGCTACAAGGCAAGGCTAGTCATAAAAGGATTTGCTCAGAGGAAAGGCATCGAATATGGTGAAATCTACTCTCCTGTAGTGAGGTATCAGACCATACGCTTTTTATTTAGTTTAGCTGCTAAACATAACATGGAGATTGACCAGATGGATGCTGTCTCTGAATTCCTGCAAGGGGAAATAGACACTGATATCTACATGGTACAGCCCGAACTTTATGCACAAGGATCCAAAGTATGTCATTTAAATAAATCCATATATGGCCTGAAGCAAGCTAGTCGAATATGGAACATAAAATTGAATAATGTACTGCAAACCATAGGAATGCACCAATGTAAGACCGACCCATGTGTATATTACAATACTGAGAAGAATACTTACATTGCTGTGTGGGTTGATGACTTACTTATATTTACTTCTCAACAATGCATGAAGGAGATGTTAAAGGACAAACTAATGCAACACTTTGAGATGAAAGACTTAGGAAAAGCAAGTCAATGTTTGGGGTTCAATATAACTAGAAATGACAACTCAATTATGTTGGACCAGAAGAAATACATTAATGAAGTTTTGGATAAATTTGGAATGTTGGAATGCAATGCTGTAAAAACGCCTATTGAAGTTGCAGTTAAATTCAGCCATGATATGAAGACTGAAACAAGGACTGATTATCCTTATCGACAGATCATTGGCTGTTTACTATACATAGCACAAGGCACTAGGCCAGATATTGCATTTGCAGTCAACACATTAAGTAGATATAATAACGAACCAAAGACTGAACATGTAGCTGCAGTAAAAAGAGTGTTAAGGTACCTGCAGGGAACTAAGGAACTCAAACTCATATATACCAAAGATGGTAATGCAAGCATCAAGGGATACTGTGATGCAGACTGGGCCGGTGATGTGCTCGACCGCAAGTCGTGCAGTGGTTACATATTTTTGTTACAGGGAGGTACTATTTCATGGTCATCACGCAAACAGCAGACCGTGGCCTTGTCAACGGCAGAGGCTGAGTATATGGCCATGTCCTCAGCCACGCAGGAGGCGCTATGGTTGCGCCAGCTTAGCGGGGAGCTTGGCTGTGAGCTGAATGAACCTCTCATCATCTATAGTGATAGTCAAAGTGCCATTAGACTTTCTACAAGTGATTGTTATTTACCCAGAACGAAGCACATTGATATAAGACATCATTTTCTCAAGGAGCATGTTTGTAATTGTAATATTAAATTTTGTTACTGTAAGGGTAGTGAAATGATAGCAGATATTCTAACCAAAGGTACTACCTCTGAGAAACATATGTATTGTTCAGCAAAAATGGGACTTGCGTTCAGGGGTGGGTGTTAAATATTTGTGAATGTATTGAACGCAATCTCTATTAGTTCACATTTTTGGCACAGAGGGCTCTGCTCTCTCTCTTGCTCCTGCTCTCGTACAAACGTCAAAGCTTGTAACCGTATATCTTATTACAATATACTTTTATTCAACAAGTCTTCTCTTTCCATTATAATTGCACCACCAATAATCCTTTAAATTCATTCGGATCACGTTGTTTTGCATTTCCAGTTTCTTTGTTAATTACCTGCCACACAGTTTTTATTTTATTATTAGAATTATCAATTTTAACCAACCAGTCTAACCAAGGGGTATCGTATTACCCAGTTAGTGGGTTGTGGAGGTCAGATAGGCAGTCGCTCCATGTAAAATACTGGTATTTCAGCTGCATCCGGTTAGACTGGAAGCCGACCCCAACATAGTTGGGAAAAGGCTAGGCAGATTGATTTTTGAATTATCAATTTTGTTACTTATTAATTTAGATTTAGCTAGGGCGCAGACTCTTTTAAATATCTTAGAGTAGTTCCTTACATAGTTATGAACAACTTGATCAGCCATTTCAATGCGTTTCCTCTTATCCCATATCGATTCAATTTGAGAAGAAGCAATTTATGATTGACGAAATCGAAAGCCTTGGACATGTCTTGGAAAACAGAGGTAATTGGTATTTTATCATTAAGACTTTTAGTTATTAATTTCATTAAAGCAAAACAAGCCAATGTAGTAGATTTGTTATTCCTAAATCCAAATTGTTCTTCATTTAAAATGTCGTATTTCATTATGAAACTGTAAAGTTTAACATGCATTACTTTTTCAAAAACTTTTGAGATTATCGGTATGAGCGTTATTGGACGATAGTTGTTCATGTCATTGGTGTTGCCCTTCTTGTGGATTGGTTTAACAATAGAGAGCTTTAAACGCGAGGGGAATAAGCCTTGAGTAAATGATAGGTTAATCATATGGCTAATATGTGTCGACAAAATTTTTGAGCATAGTTTGAGAATGTTGGTGTTTATGTCATCATACCCCGTAGAGTTGGTCGATTTTAAGGAATTAATTGTTTTGAAGACAGTCCTCTCATTGGTTGGGGTCAAAAAAATAGAATTTGGAAGGTCGGCTATCGGTGGGGTGAAGTCAATATGTGTGTCAATGGTCTTATTTGTCATGTCAATAAAAAAATTATCAAAAATGTTTAATCAATCAGCTATTGTTTCGTGTGTTTGTTGCGTGTAAGTTTGCTGGTCTAATTTAACTTCGTTTATGTCTTTTACATTTTTTGTGTCACTACTGTTATTTTTGATTATTTTCCAGGCAGCTTTACATCTGTTACTGGATTGGGACAGATAACGTGTGTTTTCTACCCTTTTGCGCTTGTAACATACAACGTTTTAGGACTGTGGTATATTTGTTGTAGGTTTTTATTTGCTGTTGTTAAACGATATTTTAGGTATGGGCGCCGCTTGTTTATACAGCATTTTTTATACCTTTAGTCATCCATTTATGTTTTAGGGGCTTGATGGTTACTTTTACCTTTATTATAGGGAAGCACAGATTATAAAATAAGGTCAAAATGTCATGAAAGTAATAAAATGCAGTGTCCGTGTCTTCCGTTTCATATATTTCTGAAAAGGACAATGATGAGAGGCAGTTAACAAACTTTTTGATATTTTCGTGACTAAAGTCGCGTCTTTGTTCAAACCAAAAAGATTTTTTCATATTCGTCGTGTCTACATTCGCATCAAAAGATATCGTTTGTCCAGTTTCGTGGTCAGATAATGCAAGATAGTGTATTTGGGGCTTAACGTTTGGGATATTGCTTGCAATTAAGTCAATACAGGAGAGTTTTCTTGTTGGCTTGGTAATGTGATTCGTTATATTAAAGTTCTTTAGAATACATTCTAATTCTTTAAAATGCTTGTCTGCTTTTACAGCGTCTAGATTCCAGTCCTCACATAAAATGGCGGTTTTATTTCTCTTTAACAGGTTTCTTAAAAGAAGGTTTAAATTTTCCAAGAACAATGTAATACTTGAATTAGGTGTACGGTAAATGCATATTATATAAAGCTTTAGAGTAGTTATTTCAATTCCGCAGCATTCAAAATAGTACAATTTAGGCTCTATTAGATTATTTATGGGTTTGCAGTCAAGGTCTCTTTTTACCAATATGCAGGTTCCACCTCTTCGCTGATGTGGCCTGGAATAGGCAGAAACGAGCTTATAATTTTTTAAAGTGAGGTTAGCTTCTGCTCCTTTTCGTATAAAAGTTTCACATAAGCATATAATGTCAATACTCATCTCAGTTCTTTCTAGTTCAATTATTGATGTTTCAAGAAGATCTTTTTTATTTAATATACCAGCTATGTTTTGATGAAGAATAGAGCACCTACGTTTAGCCTCGAAAAAACCTCGGTTGACTACTTACTATCATGGCTATCTATAGGCTTAGGAACTTGATTAGACGTTTTATTTTGTTTTGTAAAATAATATGGGATAGTTCCTTTTGTACATAAATTAGTTTTCGGTGAAAAATTGGTGTTAATTTTGTATTGTTTTTCTTTGTTGGCATTTCTTAACTCAAGTTGTTTAGCTATTAATTTTTGAAAGTTAACATTATCAATTTCTATATTTAACTTAGAACACATAAAGTTCCTCGATACAAAATTATAATTATTAGTGCTTATCATAACATCAGATGTATCAATAAATTTGCAATTTGGGTAATTTTTCACAAATAGTTTTATGTTGTAGTTTAAAAATTCCGTATTTAGGTAGTGATTATTTAAGACATTTAGGATAAACATTTTGTTATTTTTCAATTTATGGAGTAAAGAACACAACTCTGTTAAAAATAAGTATGGATTTCTGTCATTACTTCCAATACCTAATACAATGATGTCGTCACTTGTCATATTTTTTACTATCTCGTCGAAGTTGCTTAAGACCTGTGTACTCGTTGCATAAGGTTTTGATGATCCCGATACGGAGTAGATATTGTTCCATATATTATTGTTTCTCTGTGTTGCTATTTCCTCAGCAAACCCCCGTACTTGTTGATCACCTAGGATTAATATCCTTGGTGTGATTAAGGTCTGGCTCTGTTTTTGTTTTATTTTTGAGGAGGGAATTATGTAATTACAGTGGTCTTTTCGTGTATCTTGAGTTAGTTTGGGAGGGCATTCATTGCTGGATCTGTTTGGACTTTTATTTTGGACTAGAGATGCCGGGGGCTTGTTCGTTATGTACCCCTTTACTGTAGGTGGTTCGGGAGTATTGAGTGCATGGGTTGAGTCCAAGTTTTTAGCCTGTAGAGGAGTAGAATGTGTAGATGTCTGGCCCGTCCTGATGATGCTACGTTTACGTGAGGTTGTGGGTGTCATAGTTTTTCTGTCAGACGAGATAATTTTCTTATAAGTATCAATAACTTTCTGCCCTTCGCCTAAATCCGTTTTTAGTCGGAAATTTTCGCTGTTTAGGTTTTCAATTTCTTGATGTGCTGATTGTAGTTCCATTGTTAATCGGTTGATTGTGTCATTAAGGTTGGTTATAGTATCACTTTCATTCAAAGACGTATTTGGCAGGCTCTTCATAGTGGTATCGAGCAGAGTAGAGTTATTTGTGAAGAGATAATCTAGAGAATTTGCCCGTCGTGGCTTTCTGATAGTGATATTTTCTACTTCCATTTCAAAGGAATTCATAGTGCCTCTTATGATCAGTAGTATGCAGGAAAAAATGTATTTAATAAAAATATTTTATTTTTATTTTTTTTATATGTTGGCAAAATATTGTGATGTATTCAAACAACAGAGATTATGAGACAAACTATCACAAAAAGAATAATTTGGTATAGCTGTGGTTTGAACGTGCACACCGTAGTCCAAGATGTTAATGTCTCAGCCTCCACGCCATGCGACTTTTTGTTAGTACAGTCGAAATTAATAGACTATTTGTACAGTCGAGTAATTTCGCTAATTAGTGTGCCGGGTTTGCGACCATATATGGCAGCAAATCGCTCCGCGCACTTAGCCGATGAGTCACTGTTGTTCACGCTCACAACACGTTTCCTTAGGTACAATTTGCTCACTTCGCAGACGATTTTTTGACGCACTGTTGGTTGTTTGTTTATTTAAATATGGTATTATTGTCACTTGCACTTTTTACTATGGATTGGAGTATTTATAAACTGTAAATGTTTACAATTTTTTAAAAGTAATAACACGGAGCTCCCACTTTTTGCATGCGCTTCGTACGGTGCGCGGTGCGAAGTTTGAATATCAATCATGCGTGATTCTACAGTTGCTTGATTACAATGAGTAGTTTCATTAGCAACGGTTGAATATATAGGACCAGATATTATCCAGCCTAGTTGCGTATTTCTTAAATTTGTATTTTGTGGGCCAAGGGAATGCTGCTCGTTTCCCAATATATCCCAAAATAAATCAGCGCCTATTAAGACATCTACGGATGCTGGCTGATTAAATGTAGGATCAGCTAACACAATGTCTTTAGGTAAATTTAATCTATTAATATTAACCAGGTATTTTCGTATTGAACCGGTTAATTCTTTTAAAACAAGGCATGAGCAATTTGCAATGTACTTATTAAGCGAAATAATTTTAATATTGCAACTTTCGGCAATATGAGAAGAAACTGTATTACCAATTCCTATGACCTTTAGCGAGTCAATTGGGAATGTTTTTAATGAAATACTATCCTGTAATGCTTTAGAAATAAAAGAAGACTGGCTACCGCAGTCTAGCAGCGCTCGAACCTTCACCTTTTGTTGGGTCAATGGATTCAAGACTTCTATTATAGCCGTTGATAAAAGAATTTGACTTGAATTTCGTTTTGAAAAACTAACTAAACTAACAATGGTTTCGCAACTATTATCACACGGCTCATCTACTATTACCAGATTATTGCTATTAGATAATGTTGCAGGGGGATGCAACAAAGTGTGGTGCCTTTTATTGCACTCACGGCACGGTCCCATGCGACATGCACCTACGTGGTGCCCCTGCCTAAGGCAGTTGACACACAGCTTGTATTTACTGACATCCTTCAACCTATCCTCTATCCCCTTTGCTTTGAAAGAGGGATAATCAAAAATCCTATGATTTTCATTACAAATAATGCATAAAAAAACATTAGAATCGTTAGATTTGTTAACTTTAGAGTTGGAAGCAGCAAACGATTTTGTATAAGTATTTGAACTGTGCTTATGATTATTTGTGTCAAAACTTTTAGGTGAACTAGATATTTGACTCGGACTTTGGCGGATTGCTATTGTATTTATTACGGTTTAATGCCTCCAGCACATCCGCGCGGTCTATCAAGAATTTATAAAACTGCTCTAATGTTGGCGTATCGCCATCAAAATTATTTCTGCATTCCTCCCACTTAGTTAAAGTATGACTGTCTAACTTTATAGATATCATAAAAAATATGAGAACGTCCCATTTATCCGTGGGCTGTCCCAGGCTGGCCAGAGCACGCAAGTTTTTCGTGACATGGTCTACCAAGCATCTTAATGCTGCTCTGACTCATGTGAAATCTGTTTTATGTTAAACAGTGACTTTAAGTTGTGATTAATTAAAATTCGTTTGTTGTTATAACGACTGCAAAGCAATTTCCATGCCTCAGAATAATTTGCGGAAACCTCAAGATTTGAAATGATTCTCGCATCACCTTCTACATACGACATAAGATAGTGAAATTTGTGGATTGGCGTTATACGTTCATTTTTGTGTATCAAACTCTCAAATGTATCACGGAATTCCAACCACCAAAAATAAGTGCCATCAAATTTGGCTATTTGGATTTGAGGAAGCTTTAACCCTGCCGCTTGATGATCGGAACAACAAGAACTATCATGAACAGAAGCACGCCTGTGTTCACATTCTATTTTCGAAAATTTGCCTAATAATGTTTTTGCGGTGGCTATATTGACAATAATGTCATGATCAATGTTGTCAAGTTCATCAATTTCGGCTGCTAAGTTGCCTGGGTTTAAAACTACGATCTCATTTTGCAGGTCATCAACTCTTACTGACAATGCCTCGAATTTCGCAAGTTTTAAACTTAACTCGGTTAATTGTATGTTATTTAATACCGCTTCACTAGTAATGCTATTTAAATAATTCTTAAATTTTGTTATCTGCCCTTTAGAAGACGCTCTTTTAGTTAATAACTCTTTTAAACGATTTTTATCTAACGATTCGTTAGGCATTGTAAGTAAACAAAGTATTAAGTTCAAAAACAATATCAACACAAAAAAAAGAATGACTAATCTATTAAGCAAATTAAGAATGGCTCACGCTCCTTGTCTCGACGACACCTGGCAAACCGGTTGCGCCCGCACAGCTGATTGCGGCCGGCGAGATAATGCATTCGGTCACTCGGTGAATTATCAACCTGAAAATATCGGCAGTAACGTCTCAGTATGTTTTAAATCAAACGAGGAAGCCTCTGCTTTGGGTTTCAAACTAATGTTTCTTTGCGACTAAATTATGATTTAAAATTATTTAGGCAATTTGAACGAAATAACTGAAAATTAATTATTCTACAGTACCTATGCAATCTAGTCAGGCATTAGTTATTACTTATTGAGCTAAACTATAAAGAATAACTTTAAACTTGAACAAAGAAAATTATTTATTTCAACCTGTAGGTAGGTTGATGTTGTTGCTCGCGTCCGTAGGATTTACCACCTTTTCCTAGGCCCACCCTACACGTGTCCCCCGGGTGGTGCTAAATGAGCAACAACGCCGGGTCTCGGGCGGCGGTTAACTTAACCCGAACAAACCAGCCTAACCAGCTTGGTCATCAGTGAGGGTAGGAAATGACTCCCACAAACCGCAACCTTGTAAGCTTCGACAAGATCGGTGGCCTTGGCTTTACCGCCTGGGCCATGAAGAAGACAACTTCTATAAAAAATCACCCCAAGTCTACGGTGAGATTTCGTGCCAAGAGACTGCATGGCTGGTGGGAGACCAGTCATTAGCGATCAACCTCTACGGACATGGCAAACGTAGTTGTATTCTGCCTTCTTAGGGGATGGCGTCACCTCTAAGTGACCTGTTAATTCGTCCAATACTCGTGGGAACAAAATGAATGAGAACCCAAAAAACAAAACAAACCCGACCATGATCCAATCAACTCTCCAAAAGAGCATGTTTACAAAAACGCGCAGCAACTCTCTCGGTACCATACCGCAAGATATTAATACTCCCGAAATAATAGTTAGTGAGAACGACCGAAACAAGAACATATGGCAACAGGACCGATCACCTCAAGCCAAAAGAAAAAGAGTGGAAACCAAATCACCACAGACAGAAAACGAAAAGAAAAAACCTAACACAACATTTGCAATACCTACACAAAATCAATTTGAAATCTTAGGGAACGAGGAAGTCATAACTTACAATAAAGAAACAGAAAAGCCACCAAAACCAGAACCAATCTTTGTAACTGGAGTCCTGGACATCAACGCTCTTAGACGTTTACTAAGAAAAAACACAATGGCAGAAAATTATACTATGACAACGCTTAGATCAGGACACATTGTGAAAATAATGCTAGCAAGTATTGAAGTATACAAAACAATAAGAGGAAAATTTGTCACAGACAACATTAGCCACTATACGTACATGTTAAAGAGCGACAGACCCTACAGGGTTGTAATAAGAGGTCTCCACAGTTCAGAGGATACCTCCCAAATAAAGGAAGAACTCAAAGAACTTGGACACGAAGTGAGACAACTCGTAAATGTACGTCACCGAGTCTCAAAAGAACCCTTACCTCTATATTACGTAGACCTGGAACCGAAGCCGAACAATAGAGACATTTTTAAATTAAAATTCTTAAACCATATGAAAGTGTCCTTTGAAGCACCTCATAAAAAAAAAGAAATCCTCCAATGCAAAAGGTGTCAAAGATTTGGTTACTCCAAAAATCAATGTTACCGACCATTCAGATGCGTCAAATGTGGAGAAGACCACCCGACCACCACTTGTAGCAAAACTAGAGACACAGAAGCTACATGCGCAAACTGCCAAGAAAAACATCCGGCTAGTTATAGAGGATGTGGCAAATACAAACAATATAAACAACATATACTAAAAATTCAACCGAAAAAAACACCAAACTCACATACCCGGATGTCCGATGTTGAAAAACCGCAGCCAAAGAAATTTAATACATACAACAAAACTACAGCAACTTACGCTGCAATGACCAAAAATAAAACAGAAAACATACCTTACCCAGACCAACCGCTTCAAATACGACAGCTTGATGACATTTTAGATAAGATGTTTAACAGAATTCAAACCATGATGTTAAACATGGTAGACAGCATGATGGATCGGTTTCTCCAGCTTTTAAGCAGTCAAAAAAAATTTTAATCCTAATCTCAAAATAATCACATGCAACGCCAATGGACTAGTCGCACGAAGGCTAGAGCTTGAATTATTTCTGAACATGAAGAAAATTGACGTAGCATTAATATCTGAGACCAGATTCACAAGCAAAAGTTTCATCGCAATTAAGGACTATACTATCTATGCTACTAACCATCCATCCGGAAAAGCTCATGGAGGAACGGCAGTACTCATAAAATCTAATATAAAACACCACCCGCTTGAACCCTTCTCAACAGATAAGATACAAGCCACACTAATTAAAGTCAGTGACAAAAGCTCGGACATCACACTGGCTGCAGTTTACTGTCCTCCTAAACATCAAATAACAAGGGAAGACTATATAGATTTCTTCTCTAAACTCGGACATCGCTTTATAAGTGGCGGCGACTGGAATGCAAAACATTCGTTCTGGGGATCAAGGCTAGTAACAACTAGAGGCAGACAACTCTACCAAGCTGTTAGATATCATAATCTTGAGTGTTTGTCCACTGGTGAACCGACCTATTGGCCGACTGATCCACGAAAAACTCCCGATTTACTAGATTTCTTCATATTAAAAAACATTGCAATTAATAACACCAATATCGAACCCGACTCAGATCTCACCTCAGACCACTCTGCAGTTATTCTTACTGTGAATAATAAGATAATACTTACTGAAACACTTCTCAAATTGTATAATAGGAAAACTAACTGGGAAAAATATCAGGATATCATAACAGCGGAGACACAGCTTATGATCTCTCTGAAAACCACCGACGAGGTAGAACAGGCTATAGAAGGATTAAAGCAATTAATACATGATGCGGCAAACAGATCCACACCTCAACATAAAGCGGGAAGTGCAAAAGAACATGTATACCCTGAGTTCATCAAGGACTGTATAATTGAAAGACGTAGACTCCGCGGAGTATGGCATAACACCCACTATCCAAGAGATAAAACTGCCTTTAATAAAGCCTCACAGCAATTAAAGGCACTAATCAAAGAATGGGAAAATGAGAATCTGCAATCACACCTCATGGACCTTTTTAGGTCCATGTCACACCTCGCAAAACTGACACATACTAGTGACACAAACTATTCCTTGTGGAAGGCTACCAAAAACCTAAAGCGCCCCAAACAGCAGGCTACACCATTAAAAACACAAATGGGTACCTGGGCTCGCTCCGACTGTGAAAAATGGTTATGATCTTATTGACGCTACTCTTTTGAAGCATCTCCCAAAAAAAGGGTTACTGCTTATACTTGCTATCTTCAACGCTTGTCTAAGATTGTCCTTCTACCCAAGCCAGTGGAAAATAGCCCAAGTAATTATGATAATGAAACCAGGCAAACCAGCTCATGATGTGGCATCTTACAGACCTATAAGTCTCCTCCCGGTAGTTGGAAAACTACTGGAAAAGATTATACTAAATAGAATGCGAAAACATCTAGTGGAAATAATACCAACTCACCAGTTTGGCTTTAGAGAAGGCCATGGTACCATTGAGCAGGTGCATCGCTTGGTTGACGTCATTGGTAGAGCGATGGAAGACAAACAATATTGTTGCGCAGCCTTCCTAGACATAAGCCAAGCCTTCGACAAGGTGTGGTGTGACTGTCTGTCACCTATCCCTAGCTAATAACAAAATATTATATTTATTTTAAAACCAGCACATGGTTCGTACCTCTTAGGAAGACATAAATTCTCAATTTTATGGGAAACAAGCTATGGACAAGTGCCACGAAAAGGTCGAAGGCAATAATTCAACAAATTCTTAAGAAACGACTTAAAATATCCGATTTCTAATCTTAGGACAATACTAGTTGCACATATGGTAACCATAAACCGAGCCCAGGCAATACCCAAACGGACCCTTTTAAAACAATTGAGAAATTGTACAAAAACGGCAATAAATCTATTCTGCGAAACTGTGGGAAGACGCGCTGGCTGAACGTGGTGTTTTAGGAATTGAGGGCTGATTTTGAAGTCCAGAACGACACTTGGTTTTAGACCTCGATAGGGTACGGACGTCCGTATCTAAGCTAGTTAAGTTAGGAGGCTTGGTGAATACCAAGAGGCCATGTCCGAGTGGGCTGTCGTAAGATAGCGACTATTAGTTATTAGGTTAAATATAGTTGGGTTAAAGCCCAGTTTAGAGTAATCTAGTATTTAACGTAGTATGTGTGTGTGTTTGTTGGTGCGACTGGGTGAGTCTTTCATTATAATAATTATCCTTGGCTGGTAATGTTATTAAAGTTCTTTTAACTAAACAGACAGAGACGTGTGGCTGGGGAGTTTGTTGCGCTACTTCTTCTCCCCAGCTCAAACACTAGGAAGTGGTGAAGGGTGGGCGCTTTGGGACTGTCTATAGGCCTTCAAGAGAGTTGATCCACAACTCTACTTAATTAATGATTCTTGAGATTTGATTCTCTGCATTATTACGTAGTATCGACCTAATTCTTGAATTATGTATTCTTTGCCTATGACTTTAAGAGAGAGATTATCCAAAACTCTATTAAATAATGATTCTTGGTACTCGGTTCTCAACTCCAATACCTAGTAATTTATGAATGTTGTATTCTTTATCTCAGACCAATAATTCGGTCAGGCTGACATGAACACGTATCTTACAGATATTCTTGTTGTGCAAAGGGTGAACTTCCAGGGGTTTGGGTGACCACATTTATCTCATATTCGGTCCAAGGACTGATAGGGACCATGTCTCCATATGAGCATGTTGAAGACTTATGCTGCTGAAACTAGCCGCCCCGTTGCTAGACAAGGACGGTCGCACGGTTGCCGCAGGGAAAGCCGCTCTGTCACGTTTATCAGTTCGAGAGAACTGCTAGGGACCATGTCTCCAAAAGGGCATGTTGACGACACGATGCCGCTGAAAAGCCGCTTGCGTCACTTTATGGAAGTGTATCTCTGAGTACTCCGAGTGTGGATGTGAGGTATCGTGTGAGTAATGACTGACCAAATACCTGTTACGCTAACGTAAGGGTTACTCACAGATTTATAATATACTTTGCATCCCTGTACTATTTATTAACTTTCTAAAACCACATCCAATTATTCATAACCATGAATTCATGTCTTATTTACAATCTCATTCAATCCTTTCCTTGCCTTTCAATGGGACAAGGCATCGGACTTCTTTAATGAATTCATTTCTTATGTCGGTGGGAGGGTGACCAAGTCTGGGACGAGCCCTACAGAACAGTGCGGATTCGGCGGGGCACTGTTCTTTCCCCTACGGGGAAACCGACCTAAAACTAATTTAGGTACAGTCACAGTGGCATAATGGGCTGCTCTGCAAAATTAAAAAAACGCTACCACACTCTTTCTTTCTAATATTAAAGTCGTATCTCGAAAATAGATGCTACGAAGTAAAATATAATTCTGATACATATCAAATGCACGAAATTAAGTCAGGAGTACCACAAGGAAGCATACTCGGACCAGTTCTATATCTAATATTCACAGCAGATATACCCACTCATGCCTACACCACTACAGCGACGTATGCAGATGATACAGCGATCCTTTCAACACATGAAAATCACGACTCCGCATCTGAAAGGCTACAACTACACCTAACTCTGATCGAAGCATGGCTAGAGCAGTGGTGTATTAAAGTCAATTCGGAAAAGTCGGTTCAAGTAACCTTCACACTCCGAAGAAAAACCTGCCCACCTGTGAAACTTTGTAATTCAGAGATCCCACAATCAGAAGACGCCAAATACCTGGGCATGCACCTTGACCGACGCCTCACCTGGCGCAAACACATATGGACCAAAAGAAAACAATTGGACAGCAAACTCCGGAGCATGTACTGGCTCATCGGATGCAAGTCACAGTTGACTGACGCCAGTAAAATGGCTATCTATAAAGCTATACTGAAGCCTGTATGGACTTATGGCATACAGCTATGGGGCACAACCAGTCACAGTAATATCGAAATACTGGAAAGGTTTCAAAATAAAACAATGAGAGCTATGTTCAATATTCCATCGTACATAAGCAATAAATATGTGAACCTAGATTTGAATATGCAAACAGTGAAGGAGGAAATTGAATCATACAGCAAGAAATATCAAACCAGACTAGACCATCACACTAACCAGTTAGCTGCTGAACTGCAGGGAGTGGGCAGCCTAAGATTCTCTCGCCTCAAGAGAAACAGTATATCAGATCTAGCAATAAGATTTGCAGATAGAAGATGAGAAGGGCATCAATGGGTGCTTAATTCAGCTGAGAATCTATCTACCGATGAAAATCTGCCAACAAATTAGATTATTGTTTCAAGGAAATAGATTGCTAAGTAGCAGGATATATAAAAAAAAAAAAAAAAAATTTTTTCAACCTGTAGGTAGGTTGAGAAAAATGATGATGCAACTTTTACTTAACGATTTTTGCATAAAAATCTTTGATTTACGCAAATGGATTTAATTCCCAATAGCTTTAGGAGCAAGGTATTGAGGAATATGATAAGAATTTGGATGAATATTTGGAAGATTGAAATTAATTAGGAAGGAAAGGCACTCATCTGATTTCGTAGAACATGAATGCGATGTGAAACTTTTGCTGAATCACTGCTCGCTCCAGCCCGAACTCGTAGATGATCCTGGCTGCAACTCAGTTCTTGAACCCCCTTTCTTCAATCTTCAATCACGCCAAGGGTTTGCTCACCAAGCGGACGGCTCCACGTTGACGAGATTTTCATCCGTCTTTTTCTTATCGTTTCTTCTTATTTTGGCTTTCGTGCTGTTTAGTTCCCCTCATGGGCCACCATTATGTATATTCTGATTATACACTGGGGCTAATTAAAGTCCAATTACAATTTAAATTTAAAACCATCTTAATATGTAAACCTATCGACGTGTGAGATAGCTATTTGATAGCTGTGAGGCGCTACGCCGCAACAGTCAAGTTTTGAAGTAAAGTGAATAAACCCCTATTTGTCATTCAATGTTGGTTTTATTCCACCGCCACCATTATATTCGATACCTATGAAATTGCCGTTTTGTATGAAAAAAAATAAACGAATTTTTTTAATGTATTTTTTATTTGTATTAATCGAAGTAATCACCCATGCAATCAATGCATCTTTGCCAACGCAGTGGCAGTTTATTGATGCCCTTCTTAAAGAAATCAGCTGGACGGGAGGCAACAAATTCTTCAAAGGCATTTTGTACTGCCTCTCGGGTATTTAATTTTTTTCCCGCCAAGAAGTTATCCAAATTCTGGAAAAAGTAGTAGTCTGTAGGCGCAAGGTCTGGTGAGTAGGGATATTGGATGACGGAGAGCTTCCAACCCCAGTTCTTGCAACTTGGAGACCGTCTGCTGTGCAGTATGAGGTCGCGCGTTGTCGTGCAGGAGCAGCGGAGACGAGCAATTGACCAATGCTGGTTGGAGATATGCCAGCTTCTCCATCATTGTGTTCAGTTCTTCACAGTACACATCTGCAGTAATGCTCACCCCGTTTGGTAAGAAGCTGTGATGAATCACACCGGCGCTAGACCACCAAACAGTGACCATCACTTTTCTAGGGGTAAGTTTTCGTTTAGAGCATTGTTTAGGTACTGAACCAGAATCCAACCAACTTGCTGAGCGCTTGCGGTTATCAAACAGAATCCATTTTTCATCGCAGGTAACAATGCAGTTCAAAATTCCTTCATTTGTGTGTCTGTTGAGCAGTGCAAGGCACGCCTCGACGCGTACTTCGCGCTGGCGATCATTGAGTTCGTGGGGCACCCATTTGTCAAGCTTTTTTACCTTGCCAATTTGACGCAAATGGACCAATATTGTTTTGACGCTAACGTCGAAAGCTGCTACTAATTCAGCCGTAGATTGTGTATCATCAGCTTCCACAATCGCCTTTAATTCGTCATTGTCGACCAAAGTCTTTGGACGACCGCGAGGTTCATTTTTCAGGTCGAAATTTCCAGAACGGAAGCGAGCAAACCAATAACAGGTGGTGAGTTGGTTTGTAGTGTTAGCTCCGTAAACGTCGTTGATGTTGCGTGCCGCTTGTGCCGCGTTGCTGCCACGACGGTACTCATATTCCATAATTACTCGAATTTTTAACGTATCCATGATGACGAAAAAGATTGAAATGCGATGGAAATGTAACACTAATCATTAAACAAATGACTTCTTTTGAAAAAAGAATTCCATGTTTTTAAAATAAAATTAATTTGAAATTAGAATTCTTAGCCAAACAAAAATTAGGTATTTTGATTTGAAATGGCCAGTACTGCAGAACAGCAATTTCATAGGTAAAGACCTATTATTAATATTTTATACCCTAACAGAGCGTATGTAGTGACTAGTGACTCACATGAGTCACTAGTCACTACATACGCTCATTCCACCCCACTGCGCGCCGCGCACTCTGCGCGGTTTATCACCGCACGCATAAAAAACAAAGGCATTTAAGGGCAGGACTCTCAGAATCGACCTATTTTTGATTCAACATTAAACAATCAAATATTATTTGTTTTGATCTGATAAAAATACATGTTGTAGTTTAATAAATATTCTTGATTATTGTATGGTTCAAAACACGATTTATACAACTTCACTCGATCAAAAAAAATCGAGAAAACTCCCTTTTTTCGCGATTTTTTGAACGTTTTTTAATTCTTACTTATTTATTTATTTATTTTATTATTTATGTACACACAGTAAAATACAAAAGATACGACATAATTAAAATATGAGTACAAAGGTACTGCTTATTTCTTAAGAAATTTCTTCCAGCAGACCTGCGAAAGGAGAAATGAAAAAGAAATGTAGACAATAGTGTGTGAGAACAAGAAGAGAAAAAACATGAATATGCGAAGTCTTAACTAAAAATAACAAATATACCTACACATATACGCAAGAAAATTAACATATACTTAAATAAATACATAAAGCTTAAATATATAAACATAAATACACTATACTGTACCTATATAATAATAAATACTCAAAGTTGAGAGGAAAGATAATGCTCTTTTACACGAAGTTTAAATAGAGAAACAGTTTTCAAATCACGAATACTAGGCGGAAGTGAGTTCCACAATCTTACAGCATGGACAGAGAAGGAATAAGAATAATAGCTAGTTTTATGAGGATGAGATTTAAGGAGGGATCTAAGGTGTGATCTACACGGTGCGTCACTAGGACGAGCGTAAGAAAAACGCTCACGCAGGTAGGACGGATAAGACGGGTTGTGTAAGATGTTGAAGAGGAGACATAAAATCTGAGTATTCCTGCGAAGGCGGATTGGGAGCCACTTGAGTTCCTTGCGAAGGTGAGAAACATGGTCATACTTTCGCAGACCGAAAACGAAGCGAATGCACAAGTTTTGCAAGCGCTCAAGCTTGTTTAATAGCCCCTCAGTAGCATCCAGGTAGCAGGCGTCAGCATAATCTATAATCAGCTGGATAAGTGTTTGTGCCAAGGAGATTTTAGTCTTCAAGGGTAGGAGACTTTGAAGGCTTTTCAACGAATGAAAAGAGAAATGTACCTTTCGACTAACCTCATTGACCTGGGCACGCCACAAAAGATTGGAGTCAATTATTACACCCAGATCTTTGGCGGTTTCGGTATATTCAATGCGAACACCATCGAGATATAAAGGCAGCAGAGATGTAACATCAACCGCATTGCGAACGAATCTGCTGCCTATGATCATGGCTTGAGATTTAGTTGGGTTAATTTGCAAACCAAATGACTTAGCCCAAGCGCTAATGCAAGCCAGGTCACGATTCATAGCAGCAATTGCAGAACCCGCGTCAGCTACAGTAAAGTGTCGGTAGAGCTGCAAGTCATCTGCGTAAAGATGAAAACTAGAGGAGATTACTCTGGTAACAAAGTTGATGAAAATTGAAAAAAGAAGAGGAGAGAGAACGCCACCCTGAGGAACACCCTCAGTGAGGCTACACCAATCAGAGAAGGACTCCTCCAGGCGAACACACTGAGAGCGCCCCCGAAGATAAGAACTGAACCAGGCTAAAGCGGAAGAACAGAAATTGATAGCTTTGAGGATACCAAGTAGAATGTCGAAATCCACTGAGTTGAAGGCGCTACTAAAGTCGAGCAGTACGAGAACAGTAAGGGACTTATTCTCCATTGCCCAGCGGATGTCGTCAGTTACTTTCAAAAGCGCAGATACAGTACTGTGACCCGCGCGAAAACCGGATTGAAAAGGGGAAATTATTGAGTTTGACGCCAAGAAATATGATAATTGTCTATGAACTATGTGCTCAAAAACTTTGGAGAGAAATGGGAGAATAGAAATAGGTCTAAAGTGGGTTAATAAGGTAGGATTGTTAGTTTTAGGCAAAGGTATTATGTGAGCCTGTTTCCAAACTGACGGAAATGAGCAAGCGGAAAATGAGTGGTTGAAGATGTGAGTGAGGACAGGGAGTGAGGACAGGGAGTAACGCGGGCAGGATAAGAGTTATCATTCTAGAACACAACTTATCATTACCGACTGCTGAAGAAGTAATCGCAAGTACAGATTTCTTAACGTCATCCTCAGTAACATCGTTAAGCTTAAAGTGAGAACATTGTGGTAATGGCAAACGGGCAAGACTCTCTAGAGTCACAGCTTTGACAGACGGATCAAGAGAAAAGGGAAGGAGAGAGAAATGCTTATTGAGATCATTGAGGTTCACATCCTTACACTGGTTGGTATGAAACTTGCCTATACCTACAGATTTGAGAAATTTCCATACATCGGAAGAACTGCGGTTATTGAGTTGATCGTGGAAATAGCGTCTCTTAGTATCTTGACACAAATGAGTGCAGCGATTACGCAAGGTTTTGTAGTAAGAGAGATTCAGCTCTGTAGGTCTGCGCTTATATCTGCTCTTAGCTTTATCCCTGCGAGCCATAAGCTCTTTAATTTGCAGCGTTATCCAAGGTGCAGGGTCTGTCACGGTATGTCGAACTTTGACACGTCGGATAGGGGCATGCTGATCGTATAAGTCGAGAACGATTGCGTTAAAACACTTCACCTTATCATCGATGTCTTCGATCTCAACCAAAGGGGTCCAGTCGAGGTCGCCGGCATCACGCTGCAAAGCCTCCAAGTCTATGCTCTTGTAATTTCGGAGATACAAAAATTCGGACTTACGCTTGGGAACACGGATACGATAGGAAAGGTAGATAAGATCGTGGTAAGAAAAGGTAGCCGTGAGTTGACCATGGTAAGAAACATTATTAGGAGAGGAAACAATCATAAGATCTAGAAAAGAGGGTGCGCAATTAGGAAAATAGTGAGTTGCGGAAAGAGGCAAGACTTGAAGATTGAAAGAAGACAAGAGAGAAAGGAGTTTAAGGGAGCGAGAGTCATTTTTAATCAAGCACGTGTTAAAATCACCCATTAAAATGACGTGCTCATACATGGGGCATAAATCACTGAGAGTGGAGTCGAGAGAATTAAAGTAGTCAATGTGAAGATTAGGACTGTAGAGCACTGCAAGCAAAACTTTCGTGTGATGAACATTAAGTTCCAGAAACAAGTATTCAGCCGACTCAGAATACTGAGAAGGAGATGAACTGACCACCCTGTAGGGTAAGTCAGCACGCAGGTATATAGCAACACCTCCTCCACCTTTGCCGGTCCTATCATTTCGGACCAAGACGAAGCCGGGGAGTGAGTATTGATTGGAGAGGAGACATGGCTTCAAAAAGGATTCCGATATCAGGAGAGCATCCAGGTGAGCACTGCTAAAGGATGCCAGAAGGTCAGAATAGTGACCAGGAACACTCTGAGCATTAATGTGAGCTATATGCAGATTCTTAGGGTCATTGCAGAAAAGAGAAGAGATTTTATCATGCAAAGTAAGTGGTATGGAAGAGTCACTGTCCGCACTAACAAAACTAGAAGAAGAAGAGCACGAGAAGAAGCTGTCGTTAAGATCAGCTACATCTTCCATGAGTATAACTAAAATATAATATAAATATAAAAATAATAGTAAAATTAACTAGAATACAAAAGTAAAATAATTTTAAATACTAAAAACACTAATAATTACGGATTTCCTTCGAATAGAAAACCTCCCCCACTCGCCGGGTTATTGGCGGAAACTTTTGGAAAGAAACACAGATAAGTTAAAACAATAATGTAACAGAAACAGAATAAACATAAAACAAAACGACAACAATAATTTTAACTTTTCACATGTCGAACTGTACGTAAAATGGAACGCGACGCAATAACGGATGGGTAGAAGCAGTGACACTGACATCTGTCAACTATTTGTCACATCGTCCAGTCAGTACGTCACATTGCCAAAAAACAACAAAAGCGACTGAATACCGGCAGTAATATAAATAAAAAGTAAAATTAATGATTAGCGGTGAGACAAATGAAAATTACTTATTTAACTACCGACCCAAGATGAATGTTAACATGTAAAGCGGTGAAGTTAAGAAACATTGAAGTAGATGGACAGAAAAAAACAAAAACAACGAATGAGTTACTTGCGCAGACGCGTCTTCCTCGTTCTCTTAATATTCTATGGTTCATTTTTCTCAAAACAGTTTTTTATTGTTTTAACAAGATATTATATAACAAGGTGGCCAACAGCCATAATATCAGCAGTTAAAACATCAACACCGTAAGACCAACGATTCAAAATCGCAACATTTCAGAATGTCAGCAGCTTAGTAAGTCAACAGTTCACCAGACCAAAGTTTAAAATCTCAACTTGGAAAGTATTAGGTAAATACTAATTAATATTATACATGTTACAGTTACTACAAACAAAACACGTCCAGTAAATCTATCTATTATAGTTTCGACATTAAAATACTTGTGCATAGTTTTGAACCAATCTACAGGAAATAATAATTATTCATGAATCATATTGAGCTGAAGCAATAGGAGATAAAAACTAATTATAATATTGCAAAAAGTGAGTAGGTCATACTAGTTGTGGGTAGTTGCACTGCTATTTTATTTTTATGTAGGCAGGTAGTAACGCGTAAGCATTTTGTATTATTTTGAAAATGAGGGTAAAAGTATATTTGAATGACAACTATATTACATGTTACGCATTACGGTTATATAATCGTTCGATAAAATGTTACGTGCTGCAAAATTTGTGAAATCGCAGAAAAAGCGTGACTTATTGCATATTGATGGTTATTTATATATGAAAAACAATGTACGCAAAGATATAACCTACTGGAAATGTACGCAAACCAAGGAAATGCATTGTTCTGGACTTGTTAAAACTGTAAGTACCGACAATGGTATATTTATAACATCAGATATTTGTAAAATACAGCACAACCATATGCCTGATCCAAGCCGTGTAGAAAATTTGAAGGTAATCGACACAATAAAATCGACTGCTGAAACGTCTATGGACTGTCCGGTGCAGATAATACAATCTTCTTTAGAGGGTGTTCCCAGCACCAGTGCGCCGTATTTACCTAATAAAAATGCACTGCGTCAAGTGATTAACAGAGTCAGAAGACAAAATTCAACATCTACATTCCTTTTAAACAAATTACCCGACTGGGCATGTAAAGTTGATGATGACGAACAATTTTTGTTTTTTTAATGAAGAAGTTGATGGTGTTGGACGTATTTTGATTTTTACAACAAAGCAAAACTTGCAATTCCTTGATTGCGCTCTGTACTGGATTATGGATGGTACATTTAGGTGTACTCCACTTCCGTTCCTACAAATGTACACAATACACGCTTTAGTGGGAAACGATGAGTCAACACGGCGATTACTGCCAATGGTTTATGCTTTTCTGCCGGTTAAAACTGAAATATGCTATGAAATATTTTTTCGAGAAGTGAAAAAATGTGGTGATACTTTCGAACTGCTATTAAGTCCGCTATATGTGTTAACCGACTTTGAAAATGCTGCAATAAATGCCTGCAAACGTGTTTTTTCATCGAGTATCCATAAATGTTGCTTTTTTCATTTTACTCAAAACATGTGGAAAAAAATACAAAAACTTGGATTAGCTGCAGATTATGGTAATGATTCTGGCTTTGCATTGAAAATAAGATATTTATTTGCTTTGGCTTTTCTGCCCTCAGAAGAAATTCCTCAAGCATTTGATAGATTGATGGCGGAAATATTAATTCCAGATAAAGCCCATGAATTGGTACAATGGTTTCGGCGATATTACGTACATGGTCACATAACTAAAAAAAACAAAAATTCTACGACTGTTATTATAAAAAAAACTGAACCATTGTTTGCCCCAAGTCTATGGTCAATTCATGAAAATTTGTGCCAAGATATGCCTCGATCGCAGAACTCAATTGAAGCTTGGCACAGAAGGTGGAACACATTATTGAGCAATAAAAAATGGAATTTGTCGAAAACTCTGAAGGAATTGATAAAAGAGCAAAAATCAACAATGCTTTATCTAGAAAGGATCCTTGCAGAGGTGCCACGCACACCACCACGTAAAAAAAAAAAAAATTTGAAGAAGCTTTACAAAGGGTTATATCGAAGAAAGAGGAAATGGACACAATAATATTTTAAAAAAAATAGTTATTTATATAACATATAAATTTAAATAATTACAAATTAATATTTAATTGGGTATGAAAATTACCAATATTTTTTGTTATTTTTTGTAGCTGACTTACGTACGTAATGTTTTAAATGATAAAAGAACGTGATTTGAATCGCTTTATTATAAATTGTTTTCGTAGTTTGTATTACTGTGGTATTACTGATTTAGTAATTATCAATTATTTAAGAAGTTTACAAACACATTTTTTTTTTTCAATATAAGTACTAAAAGATAACTAAATAGGATTTTTATTTACAATTGTTATTTATTTACTTATTTTAATATATTGTGTAATTACTCAAGTATGTACCTACCTATACCTGACCGACCAAAAAGTAAATAAAAGGTAAGCACTCCTCGTCAAATAATGTTTACTTAAAACATGTATAACATTAGTAGTATATACCTAATAATTTCCAAGTTGAGATTTTAAACTTTGGTCTGGTGAACTGTTGACTTACTAAGCTGCTGACATTCTGAAATGTTGAGATTTTGAATCGTTGGTCTTACGGTGTTGATGTTTTAACTGCTGCTGATATTATGGCTGTTGATCTTAAGTATCAAACCCTAGGTACACACGTATCGGCTTGCACAACACTTGACAATTGATGAATTTTGCCAATATGGCGTCGCGCGTCCCACGACCACAGATAGATTTTGTTTGTTAGATTTTGTTCCGTTCTAGTGGTGTTACCAAGAAATTGTTACTAAAATCGGTAAATTACTAATCGATTATACGAATGATACAGCCAGATCGTGTTGCAAGTCCAAATAAACGTCAAAAATCATCAACCAATGGTAACAATTGTCGCGTGATACTCCATATGTGCCATTGACGGGTCTCCCTTGTTTCATCGAAAATAAATTGCCAAATTATCACTTCCCAAACAATTTTCCGCATAATTTCATTTGCCAAAATATTACTTAGCAAAAAATCTCTTCACAAATAATTGTAACGCAAACCTAATGTTTGGCAAGTGAACGTTTAAACAATAACTTGTTTACCAAATAGTCCTTTTACCAATTTTTATGTAGTCAAATATTTCAGTTGGCGCAAAATAAAATTTGCCAAATGTTTAGTATACTCAGTTTCGGGTAGCCTATTTTTTTTCTATATAATCTAGTCGTTTCTGGCACTCGCCGGCCGCTGCCGCGGCACCGTTCGCTTCGCTCGCTCGGCTCGCGCGTAGTACCTAACCTAACCTAACAAAACATTTGACACGTTTATTATCTAAAGATTGTTTGCTGTAATAAATCATTTGATTAAAGACCAAATGCCTAAATGACATTATCCTTGATAATATTCTGCCAAGTAAAAATTTGACCAAATGAAAATGTGCGTACTAAAATCATTCCAAACATTGCATTGGTATAAAAAAAAGTTGCTAAAATTTGTTTGGATAGTGAAATTTGGGCAAAATCTTTTCGGCAAAACGGCAGGATCCCGCCATTGATATTTGGGGCGTTTTTTTTCGTGCTACTTATGAGGTATTATTTGACATTTGACAAGTTAAAATGGAGGAACTAAAGTTTGTGAAATCGAAAAAAGGGAAGAATTTATTGGTATAAGAGGGGTATACATATTCCATATGTCGGAGACGGTCATCAGTAAGGTCGCTAAACGAAGCGTGGCGCGTGACGTGAGTGGTGGCAACACTGACACGCGGCTAACTTCGTGCTACGACGGAGCCTAGCTGTTGGAGGGGCGCCAGGGCGAGCTCTCTTGCCTGCTGACCGTCCTGGAGAACAGAACCTCCAGTCTAGTCTAGGAACTGTCCTACGTTTCGTTTGGTTTTAAGTTATTGTGATTAATTGTAATTTGAGGTTATAGTGTCAAATTGTAATTCTAATAAACGCCGTGTTTTCATTGCACGGAACCCACCTTCTGCCCACATGATGTTTTCTGATGATTCTAATGGAATAAATCCTGACGTATCTCCGACATCAGAATTGGGATAAAATCGTGCTAATGAGATCACACGTGGGAACTCGACAATAACAATCAGTGGCGGTTACTTTTTGAATTGCAAAACAATGCGTGCGTTTGTTTTGACATGCGTTGTTATAAACTCTAAAAACTAAGCCAAGCGAAGCGGATTATCGCAAAAATATGAACTACGTCAAGAAGCCGTTGCCTGTGCCGGCTGTTACGTGTGTCGGGCAGTGATAACAAGCCAGCAGCAGCTCACTGATGTGCTTCAAGTGCGGCACGCCGGGCCACACGCTATACCGGCCGGGAAACGAGTCGACTTTTGCATTGTAGAACTACCCTCAGGCACGTTAGAACATAAAGGTGAGCTGGGGCTGCAGTCTCGACATAGATACCGATCGTTATACAACTGAATTTTGTCGCAAAGTCTTAAAGGGTTCCCTAGACGGTTAACATTGCTAAACAAGCACCGGCCTGTAGTCTCGACATAGATAGCGGGAAAATTGGAGAATATGATTAAATAAAAATAATTGTTTTTCTTGAAAATTGTATATTGACTATGTGAACCCTACCTTGAAAACATTATTTTTCATGGAAACTAATAAGTAGGAATAACCATTGTAAAGAATTAAAATATCTAGGGGCATTAAACTCCTTGCAACACTTTACGTCGGTGTTGAAGCTGTCAATAAAATATTTTGACATCTGTTTTTGACATGAAATCAAAAATGCCTTGATTCGAATGTCTGATTGTTGATTGTGTTCTTCGCGTATTTCTTTTAAAATAAAATGTTTGGAGGACAACGCGAAGCAGGTGCAGCTGCAGGCCCGGCTCCGAGCGGCGTCAAGTAAGTACCTCAACCTATTATACAACACCTATTTTCGAATCTAATTTGTCGGTAGGTATCTAATATTGAACGCTTTTTCTTTCTATTTTTATAAGCAACTACTGCAAAGATTTTGAATATATTCTACTTTACTTAAATATTTCAGGCGTAAGCGTACAGCGCGTGTTACAAGTGGGCAAATTGATGCCCTCTTGTCCTGCATAGAGGCCCGCCCATATTTGCACACCCGTAAGTTTACGGGCCTTCAGGGCCGTGAAAATTTTGATGCGGGCTGGAAGGAAGTTGCCCAAGAGTTGAAACAGCTGCCAAATGGCACTGTTAAAACACCGGAGCAGTGGATGACGGTAAAGTTTACACCCATTAGTTCGATACCTACATACAGTGCTAATATTAGGTACTAATAATATTTACTTCAAATGTTTATCATATTTTGTAGGTTTGGAGAGACTTTAAAAGCCGGGCCTGCAGTAAAGCAGCCCGGCTGCGAAAAGAAAGGGTACAGACCGGCAACCGAGCCGTCACCACTGCTGCTCTAACTGAGGTGGAGCGAAGAATTGTGTCTCTTATCGGTGTGGAATATACCTATGGGACCGAGTGCCCGGACGCTATGCCGGAGGAAGAAGTGAGTTCTGATGACAGTGTATGGTAACATTATGTATACAACAGTTTATCTTCTGTGATATTAATAATATTAACATCAAATACTTTTACAGATAGTACTAAGTGAGGCGGAAATGGGGATCTCCACATCTGAGGTCATCAGCCTACCTCAAACTCAATGTAAGTTTTTAAAATGTGCTCACAACAAAATGTATTCTGTTTCAATTTTTATTAATAAGGTCAACACTAATAAAATTCCAATTCCATTATTACAGACAGTGAATTAGAGTTTCTGGAGGTTGAGGAGAACCGTGAACCATTTCATACTGCGGCACAAAGTGAAAGCAGGACAACGGTCATCATGACGTCACCACCACCACTCCCACCACCAATTGAGCAACAGGTGCAAACTGTTATACAGTCGCCAGCACCACAAATAACTAAGTTTGAGTTTTGTTACACCTACTGTATTTTATTTCACTTATAACTTTACTGAACTGCGGCAGAGCATGAAAGGGTAATGTTTTATTAATACATAATATTTAATTATTTCAGCAGCAAGTCTCACACCACAACTTACACCTACTGTACCACGAGAAAGGTCCACTCAAAATAGGAGTAAGCTTAAATTTTTATTACCATGTAATGATGACATAGTATAAAAAAGGTGAATTAAAGTATGATTAATATTGGTTATTCAGATCTGAATCCTCGCCGCAGTGTGGACGAGCAGTACAGTTCAGCACGACGGGATTTTCATGCCATTGCAAATTCGAATGCTGAATCGATGAGGGTATGTTTAAGCATAAATTAAATTATCCTGAAAATGTATCCCGTCCCTAACCCTTCAGGGAAAACCAGGTCTATGCCATTTTGTGGTATTCAACAGCATGCTACAGAGAATTTGCAAACATTTCTCGATCCATCTGTATTTTTAATTGCAGATGCTTGCAGCTGCAGCAAAACTGCAAGCAGAGGCGGCAATTATGTTTGCAGATGCTGCCAAGATACAGGCAGATGCTGCCAAGACTCAGGCCGAGGCATCACTTGCACTGGCAAAGACTGCCGACAAAATAGCTGACGCCCTAATTAAATTATCAGAAAAAAAGTGATATTTTTTTACATTATACCTACACTTTAATTAAAAAATCAATGATTTTAAAAATGTTTTTTATTCGTAAAAGTAAAATAACTAATTAAAGCAAGTATCGATGAGACGCCTTTGAATTCTTTCTGCTACTGCTCTCCCGGTGCCAGTTACTAGGAACAAAAAATAAATAATATAAGAATACATTGTATTATTCTGTTCTTACCTAAAAAACATCGTTTGTAGTAAGTGATGTATTGTGTTATGTTTGTGTTATTTATTTCTTAAATATGAACACCAACAGCATGTGGATACAACATTGGCACACCTACAATATATAGTAAGTAGGTATTTAGGTAAAGTATTATTGCTAATGTATACAGAAATTGAATACGTGTAACATCCATAACATTCAAAGATAAAAGAAATTAGAGAAATCAGTGAAGGCCCTGATCCTTTTATGGTGCAAACTTAGTATATTGTGTATGTGTCAGTTTACACCATATTAGGTTAATACATAGGTAATATTACTATAACAAAAATGAGGTAACTGAATGTTATAAGGTTATAACTGTCAAGAATATTAAATGTATTTAAACTGCATTATTACCTGTGTCTTCTAGGCTGACATTAAATCTATCACCACTGGTTGACATAGTGGTGTCTGGTTCTTCCATCAACATGTGTTTTATTCTCATGTTGTGGAGAACTGCACATGCGTTTATAATTAGGCCCGCTTTATAGGGCTCGTACATCAACTGGCGTTGATGTGAGAGACACCGAAACACCGACTTCAGCACACCAAAGCATCGCTCCATAACGTTCCTTGCAGAGCAGTGAGCATCTGTATAGCGACGCTCCGGTGTGCCAAGGCGTCGATGTTTCAGTGGAGTCATCAGCCATGGCTCCAATGGATATCCATCATCACCTAAAAGATTAAACATTGAAATTATATTCGGCAGTCTTATTTGCACGCTCTTGCTGACAACTTTGGCCTGTTACCTACCAAGCAACCATGTACAGTGGTCTCCACCATCAAAACGTCGCTTCATGGCCGTGCGTACAGGCGAATTTGCCCATATGTGCGCATCGTGTCGCGCTCCTGGCCATCGAGCATTTATATTTAATAATAGAAGGTCTGGGTCACACACCTAAAACAATAGAAAATATAAGTATTCATGTAAGTAGGGTAGGTAAATTTTATTTGTGGAACAATACCAATTGAAGGTAAACTTGCACATTCAGTGAATGGCCCTCGTGGTGACCACTCAAATAGGCTTCCTCGTGAACCCTTGGAGCTAAAATTTTGATGTGGCTGCAGTCAATGGCTCCAATCGCGTCTGGAAATGGGTGTGGAGCATTTCTAAATTTCTCCTTTGCTGTATGCCGCTCTTCTTGCGTCATAGGGAACTTCACGTACTTCCTTAACATTTTCTCATTTATAGCCTCGGTTACAGCATGTATGCAGCGGCTAACCGATTTTTGGCTCATGCTGCAACCCCACTGTAAGCCAGTAGGCAACTGATAGCAGCCACTTGCGTAAAATCGGAGAGCCGTCAGAACCTATTTGGAAGTAAATAAAAACAAGTACTTAGTTTAGTTATGACAACAAAATTAAGAATTGGATTAAAAAAATAAAGGTTATGCAAAGACACTCACTTGAGACTCCACAGAAAATCCATAAGGTCGTTGTCTCTGCAGAGATGGCTGAAGTTCAGTGACTATTTCATTGAACATTTCTTTATTTATTCTATATAAAGACAGAAATTCTGTATCGTCCAAATCGTGTACTGGCTTTTCACTTATGCGCCGGTTTCGCCCGATTTGTCGTCGTTGAGTCATGTCGCGTCTGTGTTCAAGCACAACTAGATCCCACGCTAAATATGCTTCCGCCATAATTAACTAAAATTGATTTGAAAAGTGATTTCTTCCTCGAACTATCAAAAGTATCGTCTGCATGGCGCCTACTATATTTAACATATTGCCTAAGCATTGGAAGGAGCTAAATAGTAATGCATTCAAGCGTCAATTAAAAAAACAACGTTTCCGATGTCACTTCGTGGACAATAGTGTGGGTTATACGTTTTTTCGACTGTATACTTTAACTACTTTTTAGTAAATGCTGTAATGTATAACTGTTTTTTCGTCCCAAATAAATAAATAAAATAAAATAAAAAGGTTTCTTTCGCAAAAGGCATATTATAGTGTCTCCGAATTTCTAGCCGAAAAAGTGTTTGTTGACTGACACTAATATGAAATCTTTAAATGAATTGTATTTTTTTTTTTTGACATAACTCTTGTAATTTTTAACATTGATCTTGTAATTTTGACATTAATCTTGCAAACTTGACGTAAATCTTATAATTTTGACATACATTCAGTAACTTTGACGAAGATTTTGACGTATCTCCAATTTTGACATTTGAACATAAAAATAATTTTCATTTAAAAAGTTTGTAAATCAAAAATTTTGGAAGTGCGTCTAGGTACTTTTCGATTATTCTGCAAATTCTATTCAATGTTATGGAAATATTTGTACGCCGATACTACGGCTAAACATGATTGGACTCAAACGATGTAATATCTTGCATGCTCTTGTATGTATACAATGTTTAAACAAATAAAGAAATCTTATCTTATCTTATCAATAGCATTCGTAACGAATCACTTTGCGGGCTGTCAAAAATGATCGCAAAATATAGTAAACATTACGAAAATCGTAAAATTTCGGTAAAGTACCGATAACTTTGAGTCGAGACTACCAAATATCGTTACATCGCATTCGCTACGACTCGGCGACCGAATTAGGTTGTACCTTAAGTGATCGCTAACTATGACGAGAGGTGCTTGTCAAGCAATGTTGTCCGTCTAGGGACCCCTTTAGCACTTAGCGACCGAATTCGGTTTTATAGCGATCGGTATCTATGTCGAGACTGCAGGCCCTGTATTGTTTTGTTTACGATTCTGGTGCTGAATGCTCGTTAGTAAACGAGAAATGTGCAGCCAAATTAAGTGGCAAATGAGTTAATAACGTTGCGTTGACTGGAATCGGAGAAACTTCTGTCGGGTAGACTGTATAGATTTTGACTACTATTGAAGATGATTATTTTTGAAATTCTTTTGCACGTTTTACTTGATTATTACTTGCGCTACGAAATTATGACATGACGAGAAATTTTAGCGGTGGGCTGAGCAGTTCATATGTCATCGAATAAATTAAGATTTTAAAAGATTCGATTAGTTCAGATACTTATGTGACGTGGTTGCTGACGACTGTTTTGACTTTGACTTTCGTGTGGTGTTAAGTTTGGTACGCAAGTGGCTCAGACCGCATGCATCTCCTGGCCATTCGTAGGCGTAGGTGTAAAACCGGGTCTAATTTCCCGTCTCAGTGCGGCCACAATGGTGTGTGGCCTGCGTTTGGCATGGAGATGTAGGCAGTCGATGATGATGCCGGATGGAGGCAATGTGAAGTGTTGTGTAAGTTGGGTACCGGATGGAGGTCCCACTTATTTGCCAGATGGAGGCATTTGGTTGAGATTGATGTGTAGAGTACTGCGTACTAGATTTGATACTGGACTTGCACTCTAACGTTTCTTACCGAACATATTGGAGTTAAGATTGATCGACCCTAATCGTACAGTGCAAAGACGTCCTTACAGACTGTCTCCGGACGAACGTCGAATCATGCGCGATAAAGTTAACGAATTGTTGGAAGCTAAAATAATTAGACCCAGCCAGCTTGATCTCGGTAATCTCGAAGCTATACAGTTTAAATTCGTAGGTTAGCCTAGTTTTCAATTTCAAATGTTTAGTTTCGAATTGCTGGAAAATTAAAACAGATTTTTAAGAGTCGAGTCCCTCTTAATTATCACATCAGCCTAAGTTAGATCGGAAGTTCAGACGTTTGTTTAAGGTAGCGGAAGTTTTGGGTGGTGAATGCTATACGTAAAAAAGGTTTAAATTTTAACCGTACTTACAAATACGCTTACGATAGCTTAGGAAAGATGCCAGTACCTAGGTCACGTACCAGTCAAAGTAGATGGTGATCATAGTGGTGATGAGCAAGTGTAAGTTAGGGAAGCCACGCGAGTAGGGTTCTCTATCGGCCGTATTGTGTTCGACCGTACCAGTTGTTATTACGTAGTCGTAGCCCGGTAGAAATCAGTGTCTCTTGAGGCAACTCAAGTAATCCGTGGGTGCTGATGGGCGTTTAACTCTGGCGGAGGTCGTGGTCTGGAGAGACCGTAGTGTGTAGTCAGTGGGTGATGCACACGGGCGATCCACTTGATGGATATGCGTACAGAAGTTTTGATCCATGCGCTGGATGTGTGAGAGCAATGCAATTGCTAGTCGGCTGGAGAGCCGTGGCGTTAGAGTGGTTTACTCGTGTGTGGGTTTCCAAGTGTCTAAGGCTCTTTGTGAAAAATTGTTAATGTGGAAAATAATGGTACATGACTCTGGTTGATGATTTTTGTTATGATAAATCAAATTATACCTGACGAAACTGAGGTAGAGCAAAGTAGTAGTTGTAACAATGAGGAGAGTATTTAAGTTTGCATAATGATTAGACGTTTGGCGTTCCCGTGAGGGTTCGTATAAAGTAAAGATAGTAACTGGAGGTTACTGGGCTATGCGTAGCCAGAGATCACATGCAGAGCTTAAATTTGTTGATTTATTTGGTTTGATTGTCTTTCGCGAGATGCGCGATGAAAATGTGCAGTCAGTTGTACTTTGAATTTCCTGATAATTGATAAGATGTTAATTTTCTTATAGCTTGTCATTGATTGTTAGTAAAAAGGTAGGTAGGTAAAAAGGTAGTTCAGTTGAAAATTAAACTAAAGAGTTCTGTTAAAATTCGACTTTATTAAATTCTGATAAATCAGACGCCCACAAACAGATTTTACGGTTTAGGTCAGGAGTGACCGAGCTATGTGATACTTGTTGGTCAGGAGTGACCGAACTATGTGATACTTTGCGAGTTTGTTTCTTTATAGTGTTCGCGCAGCGGTTGGGCCTGCGAGCTGAGCGAGAGGTACGGAGGACCTCTGCGGGCGGCGTGATTCAAGCCAGCGGAACGAGTACAGTGGGAGAAGTGGCAGCGGCAGCGCGCGGACAGCGCATCCTGGTGCGCCTGACGCGGCGCGCACGGCGCGACGACCTGCTGCAGAGCGTGCGCGTACGACGCGGTGCCACTAATGAGGATCTTGGACTCCTCGCACCCCCACGTCGCTTCTTTCTGAACGAGAGTCTCACTAGGACAAACAAGCATCTGCCAGGGCTGCGGGAAAGTCCGAAAGGGATACCGGGGCCCTTGGCAACAGGCAACTGAAGGAACAAGGGTGGGTTTTAGTCAGTAAAAGTCTGACACGCCCTCCCGCTCCGCCCAAAGCGGGAGAAGTCATTTGATGATTTCCCATCCTCAAACAAACAAGCGTTTGTTTTAACGGGCTAACACACGAGGACGTGTGTATCGCAGGATGGCCGTGTCAGAGACGGTCATCAGTAAGGTCGCTAAACGAAGCGCGGCACGTGACGTGAGTGGTGGCAACACTGACACGCGGCTAACTTCGTGCTACGACGGAGCCTAGCTGTTGGAGGGGTGCCAGGGCGAGCTCTCTTGCCTGCTGACCGTCCTGGAGAACAGAACCTCCAGTCTAGTCTAGGAACTGTCCTACGTTTCGTTTGGTTTTAAGTTATTGTGATTAATTGTAATTTGAGGTTATAGTGTCAAATTGTAATTCTAATAAACGCCGTGTATCGCGCCCAGTGTGTTTTCATTGCACGAAACCCACCTTCTGCCCACATGATGTTTTCTGACGATTCTAATGGAATAAATCCTTACGTATCTCCGACACATAAATAAAACAGTGACTGATAAGTGTTATTGGGCATGTACAGAAAAAACATCATTAAAATGTAGTGCTACGATTAGAACGGTAATAGAACATTCTAAACATAATTTGAAGACTGAAATTGGATTAGTAGACTAGAATCTATGGAAAGCCCCTCACAAATTATCCAGGCATGTAAACAAGAAGTACCGCATAATGCAGCTACTTACATTCCTAATAATGACGCTATGCGAATAAGTTCACAACTAACCATCCACTTTTTGTAGCTTTATGTTATAATATTGAAGTATTTTTTTTTAATTCAAAATATTCTTTAATATTAAATTAAAATAGTTAATTTAAATTAATTACTTAAATACAAATAATAACAGAAATGAAAAACAATAATGAATATGATAACGATTTTATTCACTATGAAAATAATAACTTACAAAAATAATTACTCGTCATATATATAAAGCTGAAACATGTTTAAGAAGTTAGAATACTAAACTAAATTAGGGAAGCTTGAATTTTTTAAATTTAAGTTGTTAAAGCGACAATTAAACTGTTTCTTCGTTTCAATAGTTTCATAAAATACCCATTTTTATTAAGGTAAGTAATCTGTTACATACTTTACAAAGTATTTAATGTAGTGAATCAACATGTTATTTGTTTAGAAATATGTTTAATAATTTCTATTTTATAACAATAACATCACCACATTAACTGTCATACCAACTTATAAAATAAAAAAGAAATAGCACAACTAGTATAGATAGCTTTGATGTTTTACCTACTTTTAAAGTATTTTTAGTTTTAAATATGGTTATGATCGTAAAAAGGACCTGCTTATTCATTGTATGAAACACTTCCTTAGAAATTATGATAACAACAGTTTACTTAACACACATATTGATACGTAAGTATTGTTGATTGCGGGCGGGGTGGTGCTATCTTAATAACGAAGTGGAGCACCATCTCTTTCTATAATTTGTTGCAAGCGGCTTCGCATACCGCACACCATGTTCCAGCAAGCATCACTTCCTCTCATGAGTTCCCACGTTGAAGTCACAAGTTGCGCCAAATTTTCTTTTGTCCTGACTTCTGATGAATCCCAATTTAAAATCATTTGACCCCACAAGTTTTCTATTGGGTTTAAGTCAGGACTTTTAGATGGCCAACTTATTATTTTGACACCTTCTTGACTGGCTAGCCAATTTTGCACCACAGCAGCTCTGTGTATAGCGCAATTATCTTGCACGAAGTAAATATCCATGTTTGGATAAGCAACACGCACTGTTGGCAACATTACGTCACGTAATATTTCCAAATATTTGTGACTATTAAATCGGCCACCAACTTCAACAAGTTCACCAGGCTCCATGGAAGACATCCAGCCCCAATATCCCAGAGTTATTCTACCGCTGGTTCTGCACGGCAGTAAACAATTTTCATTATAACGTTCACCTTTCTTTCGCCATAAAATTTTTCGTCCATCCTTATCAGATTTGAAGGACTTCTCATCAGTAAAAATTACAACATTTTCTTCCCAATTAAAATCCAGATATTCTTGGGCAAAGCTGACTCTTGCTTGGCGATGAGAAGCAGTTAATTGAATTTTACGTGCCAGCTTGTATTGTTTCAGTCCAGCAGCACGCAAATGTTTTCTAACTGTTTGAACAGAAACATTATACTGCACTGCAGTTGACTGAGTAGGTGTAAAAGGAAATGTCACATGTCTACTAACAATCGCTTGGTGCCGTTCTGATACCGGAGTAAATATTGTAGGTTTTGGTCCTGAACGATCCTTTTGAACATTTCCTGTTTCTTCAAAACGTCTTAACCACAATCTGACTGCATTTCTCTGAAACAAAGAAATTAAACAGGTGTCACTTTACGTTTGTCCTTTAAAAAAATAATATGTTTGCTACGTCAATAAGGTATAGCTAGGTATAAAAACGAAGTATAAAATTAGATAAATACCCAATATTAACCCTTTTGTCTTCACCCCAGTCGACCCAGGAGAGATCAAAAAGATTATCCTTTCCATTAAATCCAAAGCCGTGGGCTGTGATAAAATCAGCCGCCATATGATCGTGACGGCTCTTGACCAACTTCTTCCTGCAATCTCTCACATCATAAACTACTCCCTTTACACCGGTGTTTTCCCTTCCCTGTGACGTAAAGCCCTTGTCCGGCCCCTTCCTAAGATACCTAACTCCTCTCTTCCTAGTCACTTTCGCCCAATTTCCATCCTTCCCTTTCTGTCTAAGGTGCTCGAGGCCAGTGTCCATAAACAATTCTCCCGCTTTATTCACCACAACTCCCTCATCAGTCCCTTTCAATCCGGTTTCAGGCCCGGGCATAGTACCGTTTCAGCTCTCCTTAAAGTGACTGACGATATTAGGCGGGGAATGGAAGACACCAAAGTTACAGTCTTAGTGTTAATTGACTTCTCCAATGCTTTTAATACCGTCAGCCACGAAGTCCTTTTATCCATTCTTTCCTATCTTATGGTCTCTCCGGAGGTATTGGAATGGTTTTCTTCTTATCTTCGGGGGCGTCAGCAGTCTGTTCATGCTGGAGACTCGTCGTCGAGTTGGTGTGATCTTGCGGCTGGTGTCCCTCAAGGCGGTATATTATCTCCTCTTTTGTTCTCCATTTTTATTAATCTCATTACCACCGTGCTTTCAACTGCGTATCATCTTTATGCTGACGATTTGCAGCTTTACTGCCAGGCAAGCGTTGACAACATTTCCGATGCCATCGAGGAGCTGAACCGGGATTTAGATACGGTTAAAAACTGGTCTGATCGATTTGGGGTGGCGGTTAACCCTACCAAGTGTCAGGCCATCATAGTAGGGAGCCCCTATAACATGAGGAAGCTGAATGGCATAACTGTTCCGCCTGTAATTTTCGACAACTCTGTAATTCCATTTAGCTCGGATGTAAAGGATCTTGGTCTGCATGTCGACACTTGTCTTGACTGGCGAAAGCAGGTCATGTCAGTTAGTAAGAAAGTCACGGGAACGTTGCGGTCGCTCTATCGTTTGAAAAACCTTCTCCCATCGCACATAAAGGCAATGCTTGTACAGTCCCTAATCTTTCCCATAATTGACTATGGTGATGTGTGTTACTATGACCTGAATGCAGATCTCCTGAATAAACTAGATCGCCTTCTCAATAATTGCATTCGATTCGTTTTCAATCTTCGTAAATATGACCATGTGTCAGCGCATCGAGTGCTTTTGAAATGGTTACCCATTCGTCAGCGCAGAGAGTAAAGGGCTTTGTCTATGTTGTTTTCTATACTCGACAAACCCACTTCTCCTTCTTACCTGACTTCTCATGTTCAATACTTATGCTCTGCCCATAGTAAAAATCTTCGTTCTACCAACAATTGTCTTCTACGATGTCCTTCTCACCGCTCTGGTTTCATCCACTCTTCTTTCTTCGTCCAAGCGGTTTTTCTTTGGAATGCGCTCCCTCTGGACATCAGGACGGCAACAAGTCGCTTATCCTTTAAAGTGAAGGCACGTGAACATATTCGTAAGAAGTTGGCAGAATCATCCCAGCGTTAATTTGCTGGATTCGTTTTCTCCCCTACCTGTCGTTATTTCTCCCAACTAAGTTTTTTTTTTTTTGTTCATATGTATGTATCTATGTATGTATTAATTATTATTCATTATTTTCAAATTATATGTATTATCTTATAAGATAATACATATAATTTGAAATATTGGTGATGCAGAGACAGACATGGCAGGTGCAATATATTGCACCTGCCATGTCTGTCTCTGCATCACCCTAAGGTTGACTGGTAGAAAATGCCTCAGGCATTAAGTCCGCCTTTGTACAGTAGTTTTTACTTGTGCATAAAGTTTTAATAAATAAAATAAATAAATAAATACACTTACTGCTATATTAAGTTTCCTAGCAATCACTCTGATGCCAACATTCTCCTCGTGCCAATAGATTATTTTGTATTTTAAATAGTCACTCAATTGAGACATGATAATAATTTATAAATTAAGAAATAGAAATGGAAAAAATTGAAAAATAAGTTGTTTTTCGCAATTTAGTAAGGCAAGGTAAAAAATGTGTATGTCGTAGTCACTACAATTGTGCGTAGACTGGCTTTAGCTTTACTGTTACGGTTCATTTTTATTTTCCTACCCGATCCTTAGTAACATTTGAATACCAGTTCCGTATTGAATACACATTTTACGACACGGTTGGCGCAGTGGCTGAGCGATGGACTGCTGCGCAACGTGTCGCGGGTTCGATCCCCGCACGGAACAAATGTTTGTATGATCTGCAAGTAGTTGTTCCGGGTCTGGGTGTTAGTGTATGTGAGTTTCTATGTTTGTAAACGCACCCACGATACAGGAAGAAATTCTTAGTGTGGGGCAACGTTTTAAAAAAAAAAAAAAAAAAAAATTGTCTTTCAACTACCCACTTATTAACAAGTTAGGCGAAAATATTATCAATTTAGACATTTTACATTTGAAGAATGTGTCCGTCTATAGTTCGTTACAATTATTGCAAGAAATACTAAACTTATTGATTGAATTCTGAATTGAAAGCAAAACAATGTCTTCGACGCAGGATTTGAACTCGCATCTTTGTTTGTCTCAGCCTCATATACGGACCACGAGACCAGATCTACTTGAATACGTTATTTAAAATAAGCTATCATTAGCAATAATACTAATTATATTACAATACTCTGTTAGATATCTTAACGTCAACGTTTTAAAGATCAAATTTGCGTATGTGTATTATTATTGTATTTGTTCATTGAGTAGCGCTTCTATTAAACTCATACAACTTGAATAACCCTTAATGTTACCGACAGAGGGTTTAAATTCGTTCGTTTTTAGGGTGGGTCAGGTAACAGCTATTACCCACTGTACTATTTGTTAAACAAGTTATTGTTTAAACGTTCACTTGACAAACATTAGGTTTGCGTTACAATTATTTGTGAAGAGATTTTTTGCTAAGTAATATTTTGGCAAATGAAATTATGCGGAAAATTGTTTGGGAAGTGATAATTTGGCAATTTATTTTCGATGAAACAAGGGAGACCCCACTACAACATATATAATAACAAGTACAATGACCACTTGAGAAATTTCGTGTATGAATAGAATACACCTTATATAGCTTCTAGTCGTTTTTGGTCGTAGGGGGTCACAGGGATCTTTGCCTTTTCGCCGAAAATTGTTTGCCAGATTTTCACTTGGCAACTAACGTTTCGCAGAATTTTATTTTGCCGAATAATCATTTGCCAACTTATCATATAATTTTATTTTATTTCCCAACCTCACAGTTACCAACTGTACGTTTGGTCTGCTTTTTATAATGACACTTTTTAAAATGCCAACTTTGAAGTAGAGTTCAATTAAAATGAGTGAGTGTATTGAAGAGTGCTCAGTGAGTGAGTGTTTTTTACTTTATCTTTAATGTGACCTAACCTAACTGTTTCCTTTTACAAAAGCGATTCGCTTCTGGCACTTCGCCGGCCGCTGCCGCGGCATGCTCGCTTTGCTCGCTCGGCTCGTGCGTTGTTTGTCATACTCTAACCTAACCTAACCTTTTTTTTTTTTTTTTTTTTTTTTTCCGGGGTGGAAAATCCTCATGGATGTCCTCCGCCCTGGGGCGGGCGGAGGGGTCTGTCAGACTCTTACTGACTAAAAACCACCCCGGTGTTCCGACTCACACCTACGCCGGGGGTCGCGAGAACGTGAAAATCTTCCGCAACCCCCGACTGGTGCCGGCCCGCCGCTGCGGGCCTCCTCGGGTCAGGGGGGGGAGTGAGGTGTTTGACTCCCCCCGTGACGTCTAAGAGGGGCGCGCGTGGAACACTACGCGCCGCCACCTCGGGTCCTGATGTTTGGGGGGCGACGGACGTCCCCGAGTCCGTCACCCCTGGACCCATTTAGGGGGGCTGGAAGAGGGCGTTATCCGCCCTCCGCCGACGCCCGGTGCGCCTGCTGCGGGCCGGGTGAGTGGACGAGATCTCCCTTTCCGCAGCCTCCTTCTGCGAGACGACTGTCTCACAGTAGGAAACCACCGCGTCCCAGGACTCCTCGCTGTCAACCATCGACTCAACGACGGCTGGCAGAGAGAGGTCACTGCCTACTTCTGAGATGAGGGCACGGCGCGGCTCCTCCCAAGCGGCACACTCTGCCAGCGTATGCCGCGCCGTGTCCTCTCGGCAGTCGACGCAGTGGTGACACCGAGCGTCCGGCTCCCTGTTTATGCGACACAGGTACTTCCCGAAGCAACCATGCCCCGAGAGCACCTGCGTCACCCGAAACGACAGGGAGCCGTGCCTCCTCCCGAGCCAGCGCTCGAGCACCGGCCGGACCGCCTCGATGATGTCGAGGCCGGCGGTAGGGCGTGAAAGCCTTTCCCGCCATTCCGCCACCAGGACCTCGCGAAGCTGAGACCGATGCAGCTCTATGTGTCGCTGCATCGGTTGCTCACCCCGCGCCCTCGCTTCCTCGCGCCACCGATACGATGACGCGAGTACTTTCGCCTCGAGGTCCCAGGGTGGGGATCCGGCCAGTGCACAAGCCGCCTCGTAGGAGACCGTGCGATACCCCTTGATGACTCTGACGGCCATCGCTCTCTGCGGCTTGCGCAGGACTGCGATACTACCGGCCGTCAGGTCAGCCGCCCAGATCGGGGCCCCGTAAAGGGCCATCGATCGCACGATCCCCACGTAGAGCCGCCTACAAGCGGCGCTCGGGCCCCCCAGATTGGGAAGCAGCGTTGACAGCGCCCCAGCAGCGCCCAGCAACTTGGGCGCCAGCCGTCGGAAATGGGGCCCGAAGTCCCACCGGCTGTCGAGCACCAATCCCAGATACTTCATGGTGGACTCGACAGCGATCCGAGCCCCCCCGACCACGATGTGTGAGCCGGTTGGCGGCGCCCGCCGGGGGCCATGAAACACCATGGCCTCCGATTTGCTGAGGGCCACCTCCAGGCCTAGGCGACGTATGCGGCTCACCACTTGTGAGACCGCAGCCGTCGCCAGCAACGCTGCCTCCCTGTGCGAGCTCCCCCGGGCAGTGACCAGCGTGTCATCCGCATAACACGTCAGGTCGACCCCCGGACTGAGCTCGCCCCTCAGCACCCAGTCGTACCCGATGTTCCACAGGAGCGGGCCTACAACCGAGCCCTGTGGAACACCGCACGACATGCGGCGCTGGTTTTCGCCATCACGTCCCATGTAGGTGACACACCTCTCCGACAAATAAGCCCAACGATGTGGCGGAGGTAGGGAGGTACCCCATGGTACCGCAGTGCCTCCCGAATACAACTCCAGGGCAGGGTGTTGAAGGCGTTGGAGATGTCCAAGGACACCGCCAACATCACCCCGCCCCGAGACACTGCTTCCTCCGCCAGGACTCTAACCCGCGACACAGCGTGGATTGTGGAGCGCCCATGCCGAAACCCGAACTGGCTGTCGTCCAGGTCCGGCCCCTCTCTGCACAAGTGGCCGACGAGGCGGGCTGCGATTATCCGCTCAAACAGCTTGCCCACCTCGTCTAGCAGCACTATGGGCCGGTACGCGGACGGCAAGTCCGCAGGGCGCCCCGCCTTCCTGAGCAGGACCAGACGACCAGATTTCCACAAAGTGGGAAACTGGCCCTGCTCCAGGCACGCTGTGTAGAGTCCTCTCAGTTGGGGCTCAAGCTCCTTCAGAGCGAGGGCTAACACGCAGCCGTGGATCCCGTCGGGCCCCGGAGCCACGTTCTTGGCCCGGAGCCGCATCACGGCTGCCCTCATCTCTGCCTGTGTCACCTCTGGGACGCTGATGGCGTTCTCCAACTCTGTAGACTCTGCGGCTGTGGGCAGAGCCATCGGCGGCGGAGTATGCTCCGCTCTTGCCGGGAAGAGGGCTGCAACCACCTCTTCCAGCAGCTCGGGTTGGAGACTCTCCGTAAGTGGGGGCGCCGCGGCTCGAAGTTTCCCTCGGACCGCGCGATAAGGGCGCCCCCACGGATCCCCGTCTAGAGTCTCCAACATCTCCTCCCTAGCTCGCGTCCTCGACTCGCCGATGGCCAGCCACAGAGTCTCCTTAGCCGCGCGGTACACCTCATACAGCGCGGCCTCTTCTTCAGGGACCCGACGACGTCTCCTCCGGTATCGGGTGTACTGGCGTCTGACCGCCACGCACGCGACGCGCAGCTGCGCGATCTTGGCGGTCCACCAGTACACCTGGCGCCTTGCGGGCTGTGCGTGGGCTCGGGGCATGGACGCGTCGCAGATTTGCGTCATCGCCCCGCGAAACCACAGCGCCTCCTGCTCGACGTCGACGGGTCCGTTCATTGCCGACTCCCGGCTCCAGGCCTGGACAATAGCGGCCTCCTCGAGAAGCTCCCTGTCAATGTGCTTACGCGCCCAGCGTGGACCGTCCGTTCGCGGGGCCGGTGCATCGCGGCCGCCGGCGGTCTGGGCGGAGACGTCGAAGCGGATGTACCTGTGATCCGACAACGTCTCCACCTCCACAGCGACACGCCAGTCACGGACACGGCTTGCGACAGCGGGGCTAGCGAACGAGACGTCCACAATAGAACCGCCCCGCTGCCGAACGCACGTGTGGACCGAGCCCCGATTTAGGACGGTCAAGCCAGTCGTGACCGCCCACTCCTCCAGCGCCTCGCCCTTAGCATCGGTCACAGGGGATCCCCACGCCGCAGACTTGGCGTTGAGATCCCCCAGCAACAGCACCGGGCGAGGGTGGAGTCGGCCCACGATGGCACCCAACTCGACAAGGAACCTCTCGAAGTCGGCGAGACTCTTGTTGGGCGAAAAATACGCCCCAACCGTGCCAATGCCGTCCGCGAGGGCGGCTACCCAGCCGTGACCTCGGGACGGGTTGACGAGAGCCCCGCCAATGATGGCCACCAAACCGTCCAAGTCTCCCACCCAGTTATCCCTGGGGGGGACAAAATACGGTTCGGCGACCACAGCCACGTGAATCGACCACTCTGCCATGCTCTGGAGCAAGAGATCCTGAGCTCTAGCAGAGTGGTTGATATTGCCCTGGAGGAAATGGTAGAGCGCCGTTATGCGCAATCCATTCCCTCCGCACCATTCCTAGGCCGGGAGTCGGCCGAAGGGCAGCCAGGCTGCGGAGGGGGTAAAGAGCCCCCCGCAGCCTTGGCAGCCCCTCTCTTTTTTCCTTTCTTGCTGGTGGCGGGCGCGCCACAGGCCTTTCCGCCCGCTCTGTGCCCAGCGGGCCTCCCTGCAGCTGTACAGAGGCTGCAGTTTGGCGCCGCGGAGTACTGGGCCGCCTTGTGGCCGGGCTGGCCGCAGCGATAGCACTGCTCGCTGCCGTCAGTTTCAGCGGTGCACCGTGCCCTGACATGCCCAATGTCCAGGCACCGGTAGCACCGCATGGCCCTGGGCTGCAGCAGCTTGACCCTCGCTGCAACCCAACCCACGAACAAACGCCCACTGTCAGCGACTTTATTCGCCGCCGCCACCGGGCACCGCACCCAAATCGTGCCGAGCCCGGAAGCGTCGGCGCGCACCTCACCCGACCGGACGTCTTCGGGCGGACATCCTCCAGTTTTGGCGATGGCCGCCACGACCTCAGCCGGGGTCGTCGAGTCGTCCAGGCCATCGACACGCAACTCCGCGGTCTCCATTGGCCTGGACACCCGGACGTCCTCCGGGTTGAGGACCTCCCTCAGCTTGGCGGCCAGGATGTCCGCCTTTTCGCCGCTAGAGGCACCCGACACCTCGAGAAGCCGCGCTCCCGTAATCGCTGGCCTCATTTTGAAGCCAGACGGTGTGCCGAGGTCGGGGAACGCGACATTCGCTTTCGCCGTTGTGAGGACCGCCTTGTAAGTGACGCCCCTTTCGACGGCTCCGGGCTGCAGCGTTATAACCACAGCCGCGGAGCGTGGGGCTCTGACCTTAGGCGGTCCCTTTACCTTCTTCGGTGCCGGTGCTCTAGCGGGCATCGGAGGCGCCGTCTTCTTCCCATGACGGCGGCCTCTTTTGACGACCGTCGTCCAGGCCCCTGTGGTGGTAGGCCCGGGCGCGGCCGCCGGCGGTGCAGCCGGTGGCGCTGCTGGTGGCGCAGCCGCCTGGGTGGCGGACACGGAAGTACCCTCCGCGGGCTTGTTGGCCCCCCTCCCGGACCGGCTCGGCACGGCCGCCGCGCCCGCCGCTGGCTGCTGAGGAAGGAGGTTCCTCCGCTTGTCCGCAGCGAGCGGCGGGCGGAGGTTTCGAGCCGGGAGGAGCCTCGCCTCTATCGCCTCCAGTCGGGCACCCACCATCTCTCCACACTGCATCATGCAGATGCGCGCGATTTTTTCGATGTCTGCATCCGCAAGTGCAGGCATCGAAGATGGTACCGGCGATGGTCTCGACGACAGTGGCACCACAGTCGAGGAGGCGGCCGCGGGAGCTGCCCTCTGGTTGGCAAACTGCCGCTTGAGGTCCTCCAACTCGGATCGGAGACGGCCATTCTCCTCCCATAGCTTCGCCGTCTCCTCCGTGCTAGTGCGGTTAAGGAGGACCTCAACCGCCTCCCTTATGCCGTCTGCCGCCTCTTTAAGAGCACGCGTGAATGTGCCCTTCAGATTGCCCGACTTGGTGGCAACCCTCAAGACAACATCCACGCCGTCCAACACTTGGCGGCTAAGCGCCACCGCCGATACGCTCCCGCCGTCAGCCATGCGAGCAGAGCGCCGCTCTCGGGCCTGTCGGGCCAACTCGCTGACTTCGTCAGCCGTGACAGTCTTTTGCTGCGACCTCTTTGCAGCATTGGCCTCCGCTCTATTGGCTTCCAGCAGGGACACAGTAGAGCCCCCGCCAAGGTCCGCCACCGTGGGCTCGAGGGCCACTTGTTTGGACCCCGAGTCATTTCCTGCGCTGGGCACTGGCGTGTCGGGGCGCTTAAGAAAGCGCCCCAGAGAGTCGCGCGACCCCGCTCCACCAGCAGCGCGACCCCGCCTCTCCTGCCCTTCAACACCTTAGCGGGTACGTTCTCTTCGCTGGATGAGAACCCCGCGTGCTCTTCATCATCCTTGCGAGCGTGCCTCTTCCAGAACTTGGACGCACGCTCAGCCCCCTCCCCTTTCGTCCGCGAGCGCTTTGAGCCTACGCTCGCTACGCTCGCCACACTCATCCTATCAGATGTGGTGTCAGAATCTGACACCACACCCACACCAATCTGCTCGACCAACACGATCGGCACCTTTTCCGCTTGTTTGTTTGTTTTTTTTTCGTTTACTTTTTCCATAACTATTCCCACGAGTAGATATAGGTCACAAATGTCCACCGGGCAGAGCCTAGATACCCGGTAAGCCTATATACTGTAAGGTGCGGCAGGTATCAACAGGGGAAGCGCTAGCGACTGGTCCCCCACCAGCCACTCATCCTCTCGCCGCGCTTCAAAACTTAGGATTAGGTGGTTTTTTATCTTAGAGGTAGCCTTCCTCTGGGCCAGGCAATTAAGCCAAGCCCCCGGCGGCGGCATTAGACATGCCTCCGTTCGCTGTCCGGCCAACCCGACTCAACGAACCCGCCGAAAGTTCTCTCGTTGAAGACAACTCCTCAACGAGAGAAACACGCGCCGCCTTGGTGCGCCTGCACCGCAGCGGCATGGTCACGTCAACTGTCGATCGACTATCGTCGATCAATCAGGAGCGACCCCGTCCCGGTATCTCTCTTAGTCTGGTCTCTCACTTGGGCCTTTCCGGCATGAGTAACTCTACCGGCAGAGCCCCAAGATCATTGAGACGCGCAAGCCCCACCACGACGACAACGTGGAGACACCCTCGGTGGGGAACCTAACCTAACCTATCGTAACCTAAGATTGAAATGTTTGACAAATGATAAATGTCCCAAACGTTTTGTGTCATTATAATAATCAGCTTAACAATAATCCTACCAAATGAAACGTTGCCAAACAAAAATTTGCTAATCGTTAGTTGTCAAAGTGAAACATCGACGAAACGTTGGTTGGCAAGTGATAATCGGCCAAACAATTTTCAGCAAAAAGGCGGGATACCGGCGGGATACCGGGTCACAGTTCTAACCTAACCTAAAGTAAACCACCAACCAAACAATATTTTTGTAATAACTACGTAAAAACCGGGACCCCTTTTTTTCGCATAATGCTTTTTTCCCTAATATTCTTTGACATAACGATTTTGGCATATTTTTTTTTTGGTCTAATAATTATTATGCATGACAATAAAATTAGTAGGATTCTCGCCACGGTGTTCTTGGCTAGCACGTGTGTTTAGAATTTTTAATTAACTTTTTCGTGTTTGTTGACTTTTTAGTGACTTGTTAGTAAATAAGTGTGTTGTCCTTGTGTTCGTAAACAGGTTTGTAGTGTAATTGTCCTATTTTTAAAAAAAAAATTTTTTCATCTATAATGGATGAAAACAAACCCCCCGATCCTGACCCCCCCGACATTCCAGCCCTTTCATCTCCTCTTTCCCCAAATCCACTATCGCAATTCGCGGATGTGGTATGCAGTGTTTCAGAGATGGATGTATCAATCCCCCAATCCCAGTACAGCCAATCTTCCCGTAAACGTCCCGGCAACGAGGATATTTTGACTCCTACCCCCCCAAACAAACAAAAGAAAAGCCAAATTGGTCGTATCAAATATTCGGCAACTGATAAAGCTCCTTACGTCATCCACGTATCCCGTATAGAAACTCAACCCAACTCAGGTACCACCTTACACCCAGTTAATTTTGGAAAATTCTTAATGACCAACAACATCGCGAACATAGTTCGTGGTGGGGTCAATAGGGTTGGTAGAAATCGCATATCAGTTGAGTTTGCCTCCCCTCTGGATGCCAACTCTTTCTTGGTTAACACTCTGTTAACCAAGTACAGCTATACTGCCTCTATCCCTACATTCAACATCACAAGGATGGGAGTAGTAACCGGTGTGCCCTCTGATATTTCAGAAGATGAGGCAATAACATATTTGTCTGTGCCCTCAGGATGTGGAGAAATCCTTAAAGTTCGTCGTATTAACAGAAAAGTTCAGAAAGACGGGAATATTGAGTGGAAACCCACAGAAACTTGCGTTATTACGTTTGATGGACAAGTCTTACCCAAAAGAGTCTTCTGCTGTTACACATCTCTTCCCGTGGAGCAGTACATATATCCCACCATCCAATGTCGCAAATGTTGCAGATTCGGACATGTGGCAAATGTATCCAGGTCAAAACCACGCTGCAGTAAATGTGGCCACGATCACCCAGGTGATGGTTGCAACATCTCTGAAGGCGAGGCCTTCTGTATTCTGTGTTCGGGTAATCACTTCGCTAATAGCAGGTCATGCCCCGAGCATGGTAGACAGAAAGCCATTAAGACCGCTATGGCTGAGAAATCTATCCCTTATGTTGAGGCAAGTAAATTAATTCCTACAAGTTCCCGCAACTATGCCAATATCACCAAAACTCCGATTTCTCAGTCTTATCGAAAGACAGTAACCCTAAAGCCCAAGACCCATGCCCCTCTTTCACCGTCTTATGACAAAACTGCTCATCAACAGATAATTAGCTCCCCCCAACTTTCACAGCCTAATGGCTGCGCTCTCAATTATAATAATGTCTCTTCCAACAATAGTACTTCTTCTATTATTGAACTTTTAATAAAACTTCTACCTATTGTTATTTCTTCTTCTACTTCTAGTTCCCAATCACCGTCCAACGTTGCCGACCAACTTATAACTCTTCTCTTAGATATTAGAAATGGCGTCTCGCCAAGTATTCCTTCAGTGGAATGTGAGGAGCGTGTGGCATAAAAAGCACGACCTCATATTTCTTTTAAATAAATATAAGCCACTAGCTTGTTCCATAGCTGAGACTTGGCTTACTCCAAGTCTTAGCTTTCGTATGCCACATTTTAACATACTCAGATGTGACAGACCAGATGGCTATGGAGGGTCAGCCCTCTTGGTCAACAACCGGGTCCCACTGTTACCCCTTACTTTGCCTTCACTTACAGGTGATATGAGCATTGCCGCGGGGAAGATTGAGGGCATCACAGTGTTTTCCATTTATATTGCACATCCTCACCATGATTTTTTTATAATTTTAAAAGATATTTTTTCTAGCGTCCATGGACCAATACTGGTCATGGGCGACTTTAACTGCCACCATTATAGATGGGGGTCTGAACGCTGTGATGCCTTCGGTGTGGCTCTAGTTGATGTTTTGGATGACTTGGACCTCTGCGTTTTAAACAACGGTTGCTCAACACGTCGATCTCTTCCAGGACAGCAAAAGAGTTGTGTAGACCTTACATTTTGTTCGGTTGAATTAGCAGCATCGACTCACTGGGAATGCACAACCTTGTCGCATGGTAGTGATCACTACCCTATTATTATATCCCTGGTTAATAAATTTTATTTAGAAAAAACTTCCCCTCCACTTTTGAAATATAACCTGTCCAAACCAGATTGGTCAAAATTTGCATCATTACTGGAGGATAAAATTGATGCTCTTCCAAATTTAAACTCAAATTTTTCAGATCCTTCTGGTCACTACCATGCCAAGAGCTGTTATGAGGGTTTTATAAAAGCTGTTACCGCCAGTGCAGATTCCTGCTTTCCATTGAAAAACAGTGCCTGTAATAAAATCCCTTCACCTCCATGGTGGGATCCAGAATGCACCTCGGCGATCAGGGATAGGGACGAGGCAGAGGTGTGTTACAATACAGATATGAGCACTGAAAATCTGTTGGCTTACTTTCAGCTCAATGCCAGAACCAAACGTCTTCTTCGCAAAAAGAAACGTACGGGTTGGGTTAAGTTTTGTACCTCCTTATCTCCCTCTACTCCAGTTTCAATTGTCAGGAAAAATATCAATAGGTTTAGACGTGGTTGTTCCCCATCAATCTCTTCACAAATCACTAGGGAAACAGCTGAACATTTTTTTGACAAAATAGCACCACCATATGTTCCACTCTTACCTGAATGTCAAATCATGCCCCTGCATAATATAACAGAGGATCCATTCGACGCACCGTTTACTTTAGAGGAATTGAATAAGGTACTCAAACATGTCCGGGACACAGCCCCTGGTATTGATGGTGTGCCGTATTCTTTCATAACCCATTCTGGAAAAAAGGCCAAACTATTTTTTTTAAATATCTTAAACTTTTGTTATATTCATGGGTGGGTCCCAGATCAATGGAAATTACAAATTGTTATCCCTCTTTTGAAACCAGGCAAACATGCAGATGATCCGAATGGCCTTAGACCAGTTGCTTTATCTTCAGTCCTAGCCAAATTACTAGAGCACCTTATTAAAAATCGTCTCGAGTGAATAATCGAATCGAGAGACTTACTGCCGAACCACCAATTTGGTTTTAGGAAAGGTCTTAGTACAATACAGCCTGAGATTGGTAATTGTCCATCATTCAGTAGTCATGATTGTTATCATTCAATTATGTTCTCAGATAGTATAGGAAGAGGTTTAGGTAAATTAATTAGTAATAACCTGAGTTGTTCTACTCAAAATTATTGTATGCCAGGATCTACCTACAAACAAATAATGGCATCAGTAACAGGAAATGTGTTCAATCCTAATACCAACATTACTGTATTTGTAGGTAATAGTTCTAAGGTCAAAATAGAAGAAATAACTGATTATGTAACTGGGTTGTTAAAGCTAAATTGTAGTAAAATAATATTGTGTGCATTCCCATATTTTGAAAAATTGACAAAAAGACAAAACAATTATATTCATATGCTTAATAAGCATATGCAATTCTTAGTTAGCCATTATAGTGACAAGCTTGTATTTCTTGACACCAACACTTTTGTGGAAACTTTAAAGTCGACTAGGGGTACTGTGTATCTGCCTGTTAGTTTTAGACACATAATAGCAAGGCTATTAGCTTTTTATATAAACTCAGACATAAATAGTATGTCGAAGTCTTGTATTATTAACACCACAATGATTAGTAATAATACTAATATTAAGGTGGTGAAACTAAATGAATGTAGCTCAAATGCTATAAATAGTTTTACAAATTGTACGAAGGAGTATCCATGTCCCTCACTGACTATGAGCTCACTGCCTGGTGATGACATTGAAGTCTTGGGTTTAACTCCGGATAGTCATTTAAACTAGTTTATAAGACAACAGAAGGTACCAGTAAGAATATTCTTATAACTAACAACAACAAGGTGTCTTCTTGCTCTAATATAAGTAATAAATATATAAGTAATTATCAAAAAGGAGATCAGCAGAATGCCTTGAAATTATTTCATCAAAATATTCAAGGTATTTCTTCAAAATTATTAGAAATTGAAATGTTCTTAGAAAAAACACAGTTTGAGATTGTTTGTTTTACTGAACATTGGCTAAAGGATTACCAAATGCTAATTAATTATAAGAACTACAGTGTGGGCAGTTGTTTTAACCGTAAATCTATGCTACGCGGAGGTTCCCTGATCTTGATAAAAAATTGTTTAAAATCTAAGCAACGTAATGACATAGTTGGTTTATCAGTTGAACATTGCATCGAACTGTCCTGTGTTGAGCTGGATAAGCATGTCGTAGTGTGCGTGTACAGACCCCCTAATTATCAGAACTTTTCCTTATTTGAGTCAATAATGGAAGATGTCCTAGCGAAAGTTGCATACAGTAACAAACCCGCAATTATTTGTGGTGATTTTAATATTAATATTCTGGAAAATAATTCAAATAGCTGTAGAATGTTAAGCCTTTTTAAATCGTTCAATTTATCGAATGTTTTTACAGAACCGACTAGAGTAACTCCAACTTCTGCTACTTGTATCGATAATGTCTTCTGCGATTGTGATTATTTAGATAAAGCCATCGTAAACTATTTGCCGTCTGATCATAGTGGACAAACGGTAACTTTTAAGTTTAAAACACCAATGCAAAAAATGCAAATACAATTTAGACCGATTACAACAGGCAAATTAAATAGATTCAATAGTACCCTAAATAATAAGTTAAATGCCCTGGGCCAGAATATGGACGATGCAAACAAATTGTATGAGGATTTCTTTTCAGTAGTGCACACTGAATTCAATAAAACTTTTGAAAAGAAAACAAAAAATATTTGCCCTAATTTTATTTTTAGTGACTGGGCAACTAGAGGTATTAGGATAAGTAGGGAAAGACTGTTCGAGCTGTATGGCCTTAAGCCTTACATTAACACTGGAACTTTCAATATGTATGTTGCTACATATTCCAAAAATTTTCGAAATACCTGCAAGATAGCTAAAGCCCTTTTTATTAGCAACAAGATCAAATCAGCAGAAAATAAAATAAAATCAGTTTGGAAAGTTATAAATAGTGAAACTAATAAGAACAAAATAAGAAACAATGATTACACATTGGACACTTCACGTGGTGCCATAAGCTCTAATTTAGAAGTAGCTCAAGAATTTGTACACTTCTTTACTAACATACCAGCTAAAACGACGGAAGTTTTAAATTCCTCACCCGACGTCTCAATTGATTTATTAAGAGCGAACGTTCCAGTCTGCCCGGTTGAATTTCAATTTAAGCATATAAACCCTATGATAGTTATAAAAGCTTTTCGACAAATCAAAATAAAATTAACCGAAGATCTATGGGGATTATCTATCAAAGTTTGTACATCCATAATCGAGACTATAGCACCATACTTGGCTTTAATATTTAATTTATGTGTGAATCAAGGAGTCTTTCCGGATTTAATGAAATACAGTAAGGTTATACCACTTTTTAAATCTGGAGACAGTAAAGACACCAACAATTATAGACCAGGGTCTGTTCTGCCGGTGTTCAGCAAGGTCTTCGAAAAGGTAATGCTCAATCAAATGCTTAATCATTTTAACACCAACCAAATCTTACACGATCAGCAGTATGGTTTCACCAAAGGACGTTGTACGACTGACGCCGGTGTCACCTTATTAAAGCACATTTTTACTGCGTGGGAGGAGGCCCAAGATGCCATAGGAATTTTTTGTGACCTCTCCAAGGCATTTGACTGCGTAAATCACAAAACCTTACTCTTAAAACTTGAGCATTACGGACTAGGTAAACTTGCGCTCAGTTTAGTAAAATCTTATTTAAATGATAGACAACAGCAAGTTCAAATAAATGGTGTCAATTCACTCGGTTTAAATGTAAAAATGGGTGTTCCACAAGGCTCTATATTGGGTCCTTTCCTCTTTTTAGTATATATTAATGATCTACCCCATTTATTAAAAAACCAACCACAAATGGTGTTATTTGCTGACGATACTTCCTTAATTTTTAAAATAAATAGACGTGCATCAAATCTTAACGACGTAAATAACGCCCTACTGCAGGTCCAAAATTGGTTCACTGCTAATAATTTAGTATTAAATGGGAAAAAAACTAAATGCATGAGATTTGCTTTACCGAATGTTAAAAGTAGTGATTGTGACATAATATTGAATAGGGAGAAACTAGAATTCGTCGATAAGACTGTTTTCCTGGGATCACACTCGACTCAAGGCTGCAATGGGGTCCTCATTTAACATCTCTTGCAGGACGGCTAAGTTCAGCAGCATATGCTGTGAGAAAAATCCGTCAATTCACTGATGTAGATACTGCGAGGCTAGTCTATTTCAGTTACTTTCATAGTATCATGTCTTACGGTATTTTACTATGGGGACGGGCTGCAGATATCGAGTCTATTTTTATTCTGCAGAAAAGAGCTATCAGAGCAATATATGGCCTCCGTATGCGCGATTCTCTAAGGGAACTGTTTAAAGATATTAACATCATGACGGTACCTTGTCAATATATCTACGAAAACATCATGTACGTAAGGAAAAATCTAAGTCTTTTTAGTAAAAGAGGTGAAAAACACAATTATAGGACTAGGAATAGGGACCAATTAGTTCAACCGGGCTTCAGACTGGCTAAAGTAGACTCATCCTTCATGGGTACTGTTTAAAATGTTACAATAAAATACCTCCCCACATACTCCAACTGAATGAAACAAAATTTAAATCTTGTATAAAACGCACACTATGCCGCCAAGCATATTATAAATTGGGGGATTACATCACTGACAAAAATGCTTGGCTCAGCGCTGGTCCAGCTCCACAGGGCGCAACAACTAATTGATTAGCATACGAAAATATTGTTGGAGCTGCTGAAGATTGTAAAAACTATCTTTACATTGTATAAATTCAATCTCCTAGTATTGTATAACTGCATAGCACATGTGTGTGAGCACTATGTACTTACCTAAGTACTTTAAAGCTACCATTTACTAGGTACGTCTTTCATTGCCTTGAATGTGCCCTGGCGGCTGAAAGCATGTCATGCTCACTTTAATGTCTCGCTGGTGGTGGCGTGTGTGTTGGATCATTAAGTTCCCTTCAAAATGGTTGAGCTGAATGGTGCTGATCCATGCGTCATGTTCGTGAACGGGCGCCATCAGTAGGGACTGGTCATCTCTTAGCTGCCACGGCTTATTTTGATTTATTTTAATTTTTGAATTGTTTTGTATCGTTTTATCTTTTATTTACGGACTCTTTTAACCTGCACGTTTTTCTACATTGTACTCACATGTATGATTCCAACATGAATGATGTAAACAACATATTGTAACAATATTCTGATTTAAAAGAGTGTCCGTGGAGTTTCTTGCCCGTTCTTCTCCATAGGAACCTACTACGCTTTGGAATGGGCATCTAGCTTCATATTTTCTGACTGACCGACCCTTCGACAATTCAAAAGTGCCTGTAATTGGTTTATTTGAAATAAATGCTTTGAGTTTGAGTTTGAATGGACAGTGTTGGTATTTTAGTTACAGATATCCGCTTAGCCTTTTCTAAAAACGAATCCGTTGTTGCTACTTTCCTTGACATCTCCTCTGCATATGACAATGTACTACTCTTCCAGTACTCAGGCAAAAACTGCAACAGCTGAGTCTTCCGGCTAAGATGATACAATGCATATGTGAACTTCTGTCGTCCCGCTCATTGGTTCTGAGAGTACAGGGTGAGGAGTTCGATGAAAGGCAAACATGGAAGGGACTCCCACAAGGTTATGTCCTCAGTCCTATACTCTACAATTTGTACACGGCTGATATTGGGTCCTGCCTAAATAACAATTGTCGGATGTTACAATATGCTGATGACATTGTTCTGTATGTGACAGATTCTTCCATTGTTGACGCTGCGTCATCTTTGTGCCTGTCTCTGGATTCTTTGAACCAATGGCTTTTAAGCCATGGGCTGTCGTTGTCTGCACCAAAAAGTTCGGCAGTAATTTTCTCTCGCAAAAGAATCATCCCTCATATTTCTATAAACATTTTAGGCCACAATATTCCAATAGTTAATAAAGTAAAATTTTTAGGCGTTATTTTAGATACAAAATTAACTGGCAAACATCACATAAATTTTCTTATACAAAAATTTGAAAGAATTATTTCAATTTTAAAAGTTCTTGCGGGTGTTTGGTGGGGTGCTCACCCCTACACCATGAAATTAGTTTATAATGCCTTAGTTCGTAGTGTTTTAGACTATGGAACATATCTCATGATTCCTTGCAACAAAAGTGCTTTGGCTGGGCTGGATGGAGTTCAGTCCAAGTGCCTTCGAATCATCTCAGGTTGTATGAAGTCCTCTCCCATTAACGCATTGCAGGTCGAATGTGCTGAACCTCCATTGGCCCTTAGACGGCAATTTCTGGCATCCCGTTTTGTTTCTAGACTAATATGTAGATCCTCCCATCCACTTATAGGTAGACTGAATGGGCTAGATACCATAAGCAGAAGTTCAAATTACTGGAAAAATAAAGAAATCCCCTTAATCCTAAAATCCTTTCGTCAAATTCTTAATTTAGTAAACCCGATCGTCCAATATCCCAGATTACCCCTTTTCAATTTTGCATATGAAGTCTTAACTTATATCCCCAAAATTTTGTTTCATATTGGTATATCCAAAAAATCTCCGTCAGCGAATTTGACTTTTAATGCGGTGGTGGGCGAGCGATGGTCTGGTTTTCAACTATTTTTTACGGATGCTTCGAAATTAACCGATCTTAGTCACACTGGCGCTGCGGTCTATTACCAAAGCTCCAAAATTATCTTACAGTTTAAATGCCCTAAAGAATCTTCTGTATTCACTGGTGAGTGTGTGGCTATACTGGAAGCTTGTCTTTTCATAGAGTCACACCATAATATTGAGAAAGCCGTTATTTTTACAGATTCCCTTAGTTGTTTACAAGCATTAATCCAAAATCCCTTTAAAAGTAAACTACACAGTTCCCTTATTTTAAAAATTAAAAAATCTTTATTGTCCTGCGCTAGTAATCAAAAGGATGTTCAGTTAGTTTGGATACCTGCCATTGTGGCATCAAGGGTAACGAATGTGTTGATGTTTTGGCTAAAGATGCTTGTTCATCTTTATCGTCAGATCTCACTCACAATACCTATCAGGGTTACGACCTATTTTACCTTCCAAGACTGAGTCTGCAGAGTTCCTGGCAGGAGCAATGGAATATGTCCAGCAAAAGGAAAGGCAGTTTTTTTTATGCAGTTCAACCGACCATTAAATCAAAACCATGGTTTTTCGGTCACAAAAAAGTGTCAAAGACTGTTATTTCTGTTCTTTGTAGAATCCGCTTAGGTTTTTGTTGCACTCCTGTTTTTTTGCACAAAATCCATGTCCGCGACTCCTCTCTCTGTGAGTGCGGGTTGGAGGAAGGTACCCTAGATCACATATTCTTTGAATGTCCTAATAACATCCCACCTCTCGATTTGTATAGCCGTCTCCTTAAATTCAAGATCCCTCTTCCTATTAATTTCCCCTCCCTTCTAACATATTCCTCCCCAGAACTACTTGTGGCGTTGATGATTTTCATCCGTCACAATAATATTAAATTATGATTTATTCCCCCAAATAGTCTGTCTTTGTGGATGTGGTATATGTATATGTCTACGACACATTCGCTCAAGCATTCAATCCGATTTAACTTCACTCACACATTCCATTCCTACATTTCGTTCAATCATCATCTTGCAAAATTCTCCATTCATTACGTATCAAAATTGTAAAAGATTTGTAAAGATTTAAGTAAACCTATTTTTTTATCAAGAAATCTTTGTACTGTAATTTATCATAAACAAAAGTGGCGACCGTGACAGGACACACAATCGGCGGATCGAAGCAAATATCCACGAACATTGTTCCCGTACCGTATCAACGGCATTCGAAGGACATCGTCGACACCGGACGACATCTACCAGTACCAACGGAAGGCCGTGTTGAGAATCAAAGATCACCGTGCCTGTGGACTGGCATCCTACTTCTACCTGGGTCGAGCAACCTTACCTTCGTCAAGCCATTCTGGGAACTCTGCTGGGACTACGGAACTCCGATCGAGCAAGGTCCACCCTTAGAACGAGTCAGAGGAATCACTATCTACCTATCTACGTGCTCCTGCCTACAAAAGGACTGCTGGGATTAGCTGCCTGCCTATTTAAAGTGAGCTCGTTCCATCTTACTAACATACCTATTGTGTTATCCTTTAGTCTGTGCATTTAGCGGGTTCGGTTTCTCAAAGTCAAGTGAAGTTCCTACCTTTCTATTTGTGTCTATTGTGCCTAATCATAATCATTTCGAAAGAGATCTAAAAAGGATAGGCAAAGCACAAATCAGCCTAATTAATTTCACTTATTTGTAGACCTACCGCCATCTTAAATTAATGCACATTTAACTAATTACAACTTAATAATTCTCTTACCGTTACTCAAACCAAGCAATTTATTTCCCTATTATCGATTCTTTATCCCTTTTATCACTCAATTCAACATTTATTTCACTTACATACTAAATGTTTCTTACGAACCGTCGTAGTTTCGTCATACGAGTAATTAGTTGTTTTTATCAGTTTACTAAGACGCACGGAATTGATCTATTCCAGTGATCGAGCGTTGTGAATTGTGACACGGCATCGCCTGCGCATCGCTGTTACCTGACTGCCGGCGCGTCCCCACCTGCATAGCTCACCATCGTATGCAGTCTACGTGAGCCGCGGGCATCAGCTGATCAACAAAGCGAGGAGCGTATCGTATGCTATATGTGCCTATTTCGTTATTTCTATTAACGTCTGTTTGTGTTAGCTCATTACGAGTTTATTACAATGCCCGAAACTTTAAAGTTAAAGGAACTAATAAGCAAACGCGGTTCTATTAGAGGACGCGTAACGAAATTTAAGTTAAGTCTTGATACTTTAGCTTTATTAGAATCCATTTCAGAAATAGAAATAAGTAAACTCGTATTGAAGCTGTCAAAGATTGAGGCATTGTTCATTGAATTTGATGAGGTGCAGAATCTGATAGAAATTAACAACGCAGAAAGTCAAAGTAGCGAGTTGGCTACTAGAGATTTAATAGAAAACGATTTCTACCATTGTATCGCCTTAGCTCAAAATTTAATAAAGAAAAATACAGGGATTCAAGAGAGTGAGAATAATTCTCGAAATAAATCTTCTTTGGCTACGTGTCATCATAACGATCACAGCTGTAATGCGTTAAGTTTTAAATTACCGGTGATTAAAATTCCAAACTTCGATGGTACGTATTTTAAGTGGTTGGAGTTTAAGGAAACATTTGTTTCGCTAGTTCACAATAATGATAAGATCGAAAGTATTCATAAATATCACTATTTACAATCATATCTTAACGGAGAAGCCTCTCGGGTGATCGCTAATTTGGAGGTTTCTCATAGTAATTATTCCGAAGCATGGAAACTTTTATGCGAACGTTACGACAATAAGCGTCAATTGATAAATAACCATCTTAAGTCTTTGTTCAACATTAATTCCGTTCAAGAAAACGACAAGTCTCTAAGATATGTTATTGACCACGTCACTATAAACTTCCGCGCACTCAATTCACTTGGGCTACCTACTGACAAATGGGATGTTTTACTTATATATATAATTGCAGGTAAATTAAATAATAGTACATATTTCAAGTGGGAAGAACATAGAAATAGTTTGAGTGACATACCTTCGCTTAATGATTTCTTCAGCTTCCTTAAATGTCGCGCTGACGTATTGGAGACCGTTTATCGACATAAAAACGATAATCAAGACAACAAACACAAACAATTCTCTAGTAATCAAAGTAAACATAACAGTACCAAGTCTTTAGTGGCTGTACCAAACGAAGGCGACAGTTCTACTTCTAAAACACCGGAATGTTTGTTCTGTAAGAATAGTCATCGCATGTATGAGTGTCCGTCTTTTAAGTCGAGCTCAATAGAGGATAGGTTAGCCTTTGTTGCTTCTAACAAATTATGTGAGAATTGTTTGAGATCTGGTCACATAGCTAGACGTTGCCGTCTTGCAGCTACATGTTGTCATTGCAAATTACGACATAATTCTCTTCTTCATAAATCAGAAGAAACTGAAAATTCCAATTCAGTTAATTCCGTCACTATGTCCTCAATGTGCTCCTCTGAGGTACTTTTGTGTACGGCTCGAGTAAAGGTTACCAACCCAGCCACCAACGAGACTATGATAGTGCGAGCTTTGCTCGACAGCGGGAGTCAGTCGACAATTATCACACAGGCCGTAAAGTGCCATCTAAACCTGATTCCTCAGCCATCAGACACTACCATAGTAGGCATTGGTAACACTAAGTTAAATATTAACACAGAACGCTGTATTCTACGCATTCATTCTGAAACTAGTTCTTTTAATGTAACAGTTTCATGTTTAGTTTTGCCTCAAATTACCGGCAACTTACCCAAATCTTATTTTGATTTACAAAAACTAAATATTCATGGATTTCAGTTAGCAGATCCCACTTTAAATGAACCACCCCCAGTAAATATTTTGATTGGTGCTGACTTATTCTGGGACATCATAAGGGCCCAGCAGCATTCGTTAGGACCTGGTTATCCTAAGCTTCAAACGTCAAAGTTGGGATGGCTCGTTACGGGAGCATTGCCTTGTTTTAATAAAAATAAAGTTAACTCAGTCATGTGCAATTTTGTGTCAAATGATGACACATCTAGTAACATACATGACGAATTATCCAGATTCTGGGAACTTGAAAATTTTCCTCAAAAAAAGCCCCCGAGTAGTGAAGAAAAATTGTGTGAGCAACATTATCTCACCAACACTACTCGCACTAGTAACGGTCAATTTTGTGTAGGGTTGCCACTTCGTGATAGCATAGATTGTTTAGGCAATTCCTATAATCTAGCCAAAAAGAGGTTTTTTAATTTAGAGGCTCGTTTCCGAAAACAACCAGAATTAAAACAACAGTACTGTCAATTCATAAACGAATACGAAGTATTAGGTCACTTATCTGAATCTCCGGAGCCTAGGCCGTTAAATGCCTACTTCTTACCCCACCACCCAGTGATACGGGAACAAAGCGAGTCGACTAAGTTACGCGTTGTGTTTGACGCCTCGGCTCGTACTTCTTCTGGTGTTTCTGTCAACGACCTACAAATGGTGGGACCAGTAGTGCAAGAACCATTGTTTAGTATATTAGTTCGTTTTAGACAGCATAAGTATGTTTTAACAGGAGACATAGAAAAAATGTTTCGCTCGGTGCTTCTCAAAGAATCTGATCGCAATCTTCAACTGATACTGTGGCGTGATAGTGAAGATAAGCCTTTAAGGACGCTTCGTTTAAATACGGTTACTTACGGGTTCGCTAGTGCCTCTTTTCTCACTACTCGGTCTCTTTGGCAGATAGGTGAAGAGTGTTCAGATCAGAAAATTAAGACTATAATACAAAATGATCTATATTGTGATGATCTACTTACCGGTGCAAGCAGTGATGAGGAGTTACGTCATATCCGTCTTTCAGTCTCTTCTGAATTAGCAAAGGGAAGCTTTCATCTGCGTAAATATCGTTCAAACTTACCTGAGTTACTCGCAGACTCCGTTAACCTAGAAAGTGGTAATCTTATGATTAGTAATGCGACTAGTACTCTAGGTATAGGTTGGACGCCATCTTCGGATGAACTTCACTTTCAGCATGATGTTTCGACTTCTGAAACTGTCACGAAGAGAACTATACTCTCCTCAACATTTAAAATATTTGATCCTCTTGGTCTTCTGTCTATTTTTACAATTAAACCTAAAATTATACTACAAGAATTATGGAGCCACAAAATTGATTGGGATGAACCTGTTCCTCCAGAAATAAGGTCTTCCTGGTTAAAATTTTCTAGTAAATCTTCATGTTTGTCTTCTTTAAGGATACCTAGATACATTTTAATTGAAAATAATTGCTCTGTACAAATACATTGTTTTTGTGACGCTTCGCAGCGTGCCTATGGCAGCTGTATATATTTGAGGTCTGTTTCTACTAGCGGCGCTACTCAAGTTAGCCTGGTATGTGCAAAATCACGGGTTGCACCTATTAAACCCACGACAATACCACGGCTCGAACTCTGCGCTGCCCTATTAGGAGCTCAACTAACTGCTACAGTTTTAGCCGCATTACGTTGCCCTATTGAACGTCAGGTGTATTGGACAGACTCTAAAGTAGTATTAGGTTGGCTCAACTCTAATAAAACTAAAACGTTTGTTGCCCACAGAGTAGCTGCTATAAATGAGCTGACAAATCCCACAGACTGGCGTTATGTTCCTACTTCTATCAACCCGGCTGATTTAGTCTCGCGTGGTGTCGAACCAGACCAGGTAGATCTCTCTATATGGTGGAATGGTCCATCTTTTCTTTTAGAATCCGAGGATTCCTGGCCCGCTTATACTGCAGACTCTATAGAATTGCCAGAGCTTAAGACCCACCACACTTTAGGGGGGGAGGAGGCACCTTCCATGCCCGATTTGTCTGTGAATTTAGCTAAATATTCTAATTTAACTACTCTTATTCGGGTTCTGGCTAGAGTGTTAAGGTTCGCCAACAATTGTATGTCACAAAAAAGATCAGACAGATCACGAGGTCCACTTAAAGCTTCCGAGTTAGAAAACGCTCAAACGTTTCTATAAAGTTAGCCCAGAAAGATTCCTTTCCTATAGAATTAGGACTACTACAAAAGGGTAAATCTTTAAATTCTAAAGCTTCTCTTTCGTCTCTTAATCCATTTTTGGATGAAAATGGAATTCTTAGAGTCGGAGGGCGCATCGATTCATCAACTTACCATTATGACAAACGTCATCCTATCTTGTTGCATTCCAGTCATTATTTAACAAAGTTAATATTCAAACAGGAGCATCTACGCCTGTTGCACGCCGGTCCTCAGCATCTCCTAGCATCTATAAGGGAACACTATTGGCCTGTAGGAGGCAGGGCTCTAGCTAGACGTGCTGCGCGCGAGTGCGTTACCTGTCGTCGTTTCAATGCTCGTACTATGGATAATATTATGGTAAATTTACCTGCAGATCGCGTTGAAGCTGACTTTCCTTTCTCCACGATAGGTACCGACTTTGCCGGTCCATTTCTTATTACGGACCGCAAGGGCCGAGGTTGTAAAATAACCAAAAGCTATCTGTGTATTTTTATTTGCTTTCGGTACAAATGCGTTCATTTAGAGTTAGTCAGTGACCTGACGATGGATGCATTTGTGCTGACACTAAAAAGATTTATAGCCCGCAGAGGTAAACCAAAAGTCATCTACTGCGACAATGGTAGAAATTTTGATGCAGCGGCAAAAGAAATAAATTCGTTCCTTAAGTCCAATAGCGACTCTATTATTGACTCTGCATCTCGAGAAGGCATTGAATTCCGTTTTTCACCAGCATACGCTCCTCACTTTGGAGGTCTTTGGGAAGCCGGGGTCAAGTCCGCGAAATTTCACTTATACAGAGTACTTAAAAATATTCACTTGACTTTCGAGGAGCTAAGTTCGTTGTTTGCTCAGATCGAGGCGATACTTAATAGCCGACCTTTATGTCCTTTAAGTCCTTCACCTCAAGACCTATCTCCACTCACCCCGGGTCACTTTATAATTGGTAGGCTGCTGACGTCTTTGCCATCGCCGTACCTGCTGGACTATAGCACAAACCGTCTTGATCGTTTTCAGCGATTAGAACAAGTTCGTCAACACTTTTGGAAGCGGTGGTCGACAGAGTACGTCACGGAGCTCCAGCAGCGCACAAAGTGGAAGGTGCGGTGCCAAGAATTAAAGATAGACGACTTAGTCCTAATCAAAGATGATAGGACTCCTCCGCTATGCTGGCGCCTTGGAAGAGTCTCGAAGCTGTTTCCCGGCACTGATGGTGTACCACGAGTCGCCGACGTATCCACCTCGCAAGGCACCATACGAAGAGCCATCAACAGATTGTGTCTGCTGCCTTCTCCAGTTAACAACATGCACAACTGATCTTGAAAGCTTCGTCTATAACTTTCAAGGCCCCCGAGGATGTCTACGACACATTCGCTCAAGCATTCAATCCGATTTAACTTCACTCACACATTCCATTCCTACATTTCGTTCAATCATCATCTTGCAAAATTCTCCATTCATTACGTATCAAAATTGTAAAAGATTTGTAAAGATTTAAGTAAACCTATTTTTTAATCAAGAAATCTTTGTTTAATTTATCATAAACAGTATATTTTAATGTTCTAACAATTATAATATAAAATGTAATTTTATCTTTTTGTTTGTTCCAGTCCAATACTAACACCACAAGATCAACTATAGATCAACTATAACATAGAAGTTCTTGTTTTTTTTTTTCTTTTTTTTTTTTTCTCGATACACACTTGCTTTTCCAAATCACTTTAGACATTGGCAGAATGGTCGACATCGGCTTTGCTTGCCATAACAAAAAATAGAATAGAATTATTATGCATCATTTTTTTTTTTTTTTTTGCCATACAATTTTTTTTTGGCATAATTATCTCGTTGTATAATTTGTTTTGCCATAATTTTAATTCGCATAATGTTACTAGGCGTAATGACTAATAGCATAATGGTGTTAAGGTATAAAAAAATATTGGAATAACGGACACAAAGTTAAGTTGTTTTTACGTAGTTATTACAAAAATAATGTTAGGTGGTTTTTTTTTTGGAAATCCTCATGGACGCCCAGGCTGCTTCACAGACGAACCAGTCTGGGCAGTGCCGGACTCTTACCGGCTAAAACCACACTCCTGCCTTACAAATAAATCCACAGACATGGAGGTCCGTGCTTTTGGTTACATAAAAGTTTTGTTTAACAGTTTTTGATCTTTCGTTACTGTGCTCCCACATCGGGCACTTATTGCTATCTTAAATTCTACGTGAGTCCATTAGTTTTTTTTATTTTTTTTTATTTTGTATGCTTTTTGGTTTAATATTACGTTAGTATGGTGGTATTATATTACAAGTTAGGATATAAGTAACTAAAAGGCAGTGCCAGTCGACCAGCCCTAACCGACAGCATCCGTTCACGGACTTGACGTACACATCCGCGCCGTTCAGCTCAACCATATTTTAGGGAACCGAACGACCGGACGTACAGCGCCACCATCGGCAGGGCATTTACGTGAGTATGACAGACTGGCACTGCCACTTAGTTCTACAGTTTTTTTTTTTTTTTTTTTTTTTCAGGCTTGGTGTTGTTTTGGGTCAGGTTGGGGTTTGGATAGGGACTTGTTAGGTGGTGTTAATATGGGGTCTGCTGACCAGAGACTTCGCTAGCCTGAGCAGGTTTTCCATAACGACTGTGTCTCGATGCTGCATGGCCATCTTCAGGTTGTAGTCGACGACCGTTTTAGTGGGCGCATCCATCGCCCTTTTTGCAAAGCGGCCCGTGGCGTCGTCGGCGTCGTCGGAGTTGTGTTAGGTGGTATGTTAGGTTCTGGGGGGCCCGAGCGCCGCTTGTAGGCAGCTCTACGTGGGGATCGTGCGATCGATGGCCCTTTACCGGGCCCCGATCTGGGCGGCTGACCTGACGGCCGGTAGTATCGCAGTCCTGCGCAAGCCGCAGAGAGCGATGGCCGTCAGAGTCATCAGGGGGTATCGCACGATCTCCTACGAGGCGGCTTGTGCACTGGCCGGATCCCCGCCCTGGGACCTCGAGGCGAAAGTACTCGCGTCATCGTATCGGTGGCGCGAGGAAGCGAGGGCGCGGGGTGAGCAACCGATGCAGCGACACATAGAGCTGCATCGGTCTCAGCTTCGCGAGGTCCTGGTGGCGGAATGGCGGGACAGGCTTTCACGCCCTACCGCCGGCCTCGACATCATCGAGGCGGTCCGGCCGGTGCTCGAGCGCTGGCTCGGGAGGAGGCACGGCTCCCTGTCGTTTCGGGTGACGCAGGTGCTCTCGGGGCATGGTTGCTTCGGGAAGTACCTGTGTCGCATAAACAGGGAGCCGGACGCTCGGTGTCACCACTGCGTCGACTGCCGGGAGGACACGGCGCGGCATACGCTGGCAGAGTGTGCCGCTTAGGAGGAGCCGCGCTGTGCCCTCATCTCAGAAGTAGGCAGTGACCTCTCGCTGCCGGCCGTCGTTGAGTCGATGGTCGACAGCGAGGAGTCCTGGGACGCGGTGGTTTCCTACTGTGAGACAGTCGTCTCGCAGAAGGAGGCTGCGGAAAGGGAGAGGGAGATCTCGTCCACTCACCCGGCCCACAGCAGGCGCACCGGGCGTCGGCGGAGGGCGGATAACGCCCTCTTCCAGCCCCCCTAAATGGGTCCAGGGGTGACGGACTCGGGGACTTCCGTCGCCCCCCAAACATCAGGACCCGAGGTGGCGGCGCGTAGTGTTCCACGCGCGCCCCTCTTAGACGTCACGGGGGGAGTCAAACACCTCACTCCCCCCCCTGACCCGAGGAGGCCCGCAGCGGCGGGCCGGCACCAGTCGGGGGTTGCGGAAGATTTTTAAGTTCCCGCGACCCCCGGCGTAGGTATGAGTCGGAACACCGGGGTGGTTTTTAGTCAGTAAGAGTCTGACAGACCCCTCCGCCCGCCCCAGGGCGGAGGACATCCATGAGGATTTTCCACCCCGGAAAAAAAAAAAAAAAAAAAGGTTAGAACTGTGACCCCCTACGCACGAGCCGAGCGAGCGAAGCGAGCGGTGCTGCGTCAGCGGCCGGCAAAGTGCCAAAAACGACTAGAAGCTATACAGCGTGGCGATTAGGTTATCACATTAAATAGTACAGCGGTTATTACAAGTTGTTATCAGTCTGTTAAAATAATAAAAACAAAAATAGACCTAAAAATAGAAAACTGAATTTTTCTAACAAACTAAATAGCGTAAAAATTGGCAATAAATAATCCACCCTTGATACTATTAGTTTACTGACCTGTAAAAGCGGCAACGCCGCGGCGCGCGGCGCGGGCGGTTTGGCGGCGGGCGGCGCACACGCCAAACGACAGTGAGACTAGCGGAGGGTAGGTACTTGCGCTCACGCGCGGGGCGTTGGTAATAGTTGATATCAACAATGCAACACAAACTTTATGGTATTGTTACCAAGTAATCACAAATTAACTTTTAAAACCTCCACTTAGTTCACTTTATGCAATTTAAATTTTAAAATTTTCGAAATGTCCGCCGCGCACCCGAATGCATAATCGACACCGTCGTATGATATTATTACGGACATTTCTTAATAGATCACCATTCGCGGCTAAATTATTTAAGTTGTGGAAAGCCTGAATTATTCTTATTTTTAAATCTTCCACTGACAAAAAATGAAGTGTACGCTACTGAAGTGACGACACTTCATTTTTTACATGTCCCCATAAATAAAAATCCAGTGGTGTTAGGTCTGGTGACCGTGCTGGCCACCGAGTAGGTCCGTATCGGCCAATCCACTGCTCTCCGAACATTTCAGTGAGGCGCTGCCTGGCAGCCACTACTGAATGAGCAGGTGCTCCGTCAAGCTGGTACCATACCTGGCCATTGCCACCCAACGGTAGTTCATCAATGTACTCCGACACAGTGCCGTCAAGTAGTTCCACAAAATTAGGCCCATTGAGCTTGCCATTGATAAACACCGGACCGATTATGTGGTCTCCCTGTATTGCAGCCCAAACATTAACGGCAAATCGGTATTGGTGTGCGGACTCTCGGATCAGGTGCGGATTTTCTCGACTCCAGTATCGTAGGTTCTGTCGATTCCATATCCCGTTGCGCGTGAATGTACTCTCGTCTGTCCACATTATGTTGTACAAAAAGTTTGTCATTTTCTATTTTGCTCAGTAGCCACTGGCAGTAGGCTTCCCGGACTGGCTTATCTCTTCCTAATAAAGCCTGCACCTTTTGGTATTTGAATGGCCGTTGCTTATCTCTTTTTAAAATGTTGTGTACAATCCTGTGGTGTACTCGAAATAGGCGAGCTGCTCTACGAAGACTTGCAGTTGGATTACGAGCGAAATAATTAAGGATTTGCTCTTCCCGACCCACGGTTACTCGCAGAGGAATTTCAACCAGATGTGGAACCAAAGATTGGTTATCACGTAATCTTTGGACTGCCCGTGTAAAAATCCGTAAATCTGAAGGACATACACGTGTGGTATTATACCTCTCTCGGTATGTTCGTAACGCCAGCGCTGCGTTTTGATAGCATTCTCCATAAATCAATATCATATCGGTGTACTCCGATGACGCGAAATTGACACGAGGCATCTTGAGAACATAACACAAAAAGGAACAATAAAAGCGTCTGAATTCGCATAAACTGTCACACCACTTTCAAAAAGTTACCTACAACTAATTTTACTGTTGTAATTACGTGTCCTATCACAAAAATAGGAACCGCATTAACTGTCACAACACTTAACTAATCTACAACTAACAATAACGTACCTATCCTATTTCTATTACAAATAAAACAAGAATCGTAACAAAACGTCCTCAATACAAACACCAAAAAAATGCAAATAGGCAACTGCCGTCCTGAACGAACTATCCTCAAGGACAACGGCGCGGGTACTGGAGTGAGTCACACACACACACACAACACAAACAATCGCACACGCCGCCCGCCGAAAAAATACGAAATTTGACGACACACACCCCCTTCTCCGTCCATTTCGCGCGTAGAGATTTATGCCGTAGTCCGTAGACCGGAAGATTTAAAAATAAGAATAATTCAGGCTTTCCACAACTTAAATAATTTAGCCGCGAATGGTGATCTATTAAGAAATGTCCGTAATAATATCATACGACGGTGTCGATTATGCATTCGGGTGCGCGGCGGACATTTCGAAAATTTTAAAATTTAAATTGCATAAAGTGAACTAAGTGGAGGTTTTAAAAGTTAATTTGTGATTACTTGGTAACAATACCATAAAGTTTGTGTTGCATTGTTGATATCAACTATTACCAACGCCCCGCGCGTGAGCGCAAGTACCTACCCTCCGCTAGTCTCACTGTCGTTTGGCGTGTGCGCCGCCCGCCGCCAAACCGCCCGCGCCGCGCGCCGCGGCGTTGCCGCTTTTACAGGTCAGTAAACTAATAGTATCAAGGGTGGATTATTTATTGCCAATTTTTACGCTATTTAGTTTGTTAGAAAAATTCAGTTTTCTATTTTTAGGTCTATTTTTGTTTTTATTATTTTAACAGACTGATAACAACTTGTAATAACCGCTGTACTATTTAATGTGATAACCTAATCGCCACGCTGTATTATGTCTTAAAACTTTATGCAAATGGATAGGGAGCCGTAAAAACCACTTAAGGCCACCATATTCGAGCGTAGTAGGCATTTAGCGCTACCTCAATCCCTGCAAGCCAGTCGCGCGAACACGTAGTTTAAATGAACTCGCTGACCCCGCTGTGCAAAAATTTTGCGTCACAGTATAAAATTGTAGCAGTAAGTAAAATTAACTTTGTTTTACGGAATTCATGTTAATGTTTCGTTTTTTATTGTTTAGTTTTTAGGGAAATATAAGCAATACAATTTATTTTATTACCTACCTACCATTGTTTTTTTTTAATGTCACTAACAGTTTCCTTTTCTTTCATGACAGTTACAGCGCTTCCGCACTACGCTTACGCTTACTACCGCACTACGCTTACGCTTACTACCGCAATACGCTTACTTATAATAATAAAACCGGCCAAGTGCGAGTCGGACTCGCGCATGAAGTGTTCCGTACCATTATCTATAAAAACGGCAAAAAAAATTACGTTTATTATATGGGAGCCCCCTTAAATATTTATTTTATTCTATTTTTTAGTATTTGTTGTTATAGCGGCAACAGACATACATCATCTGTGAAAATTTCAAATGTCTATACTCCATTTATTATAGCATTAGAAAAAAGAGGCTTGTAGAAGCAGGAATGCAAAACCTTTTATTTCAAAGTTAATTTATAACTTTTTTAGATAAATGTTAGACAGTCTACTAAATAATTAGATAAACGAAATCAAAGTAATTTTATTTTAAATCATGCTTTAGTGCATCTTCATACATTACAACAAAACAAATAAATGTAACAACCAATCACATGGTGATTTAAGTTTAATTAAGAATAAAGGAAATAAATGCGTCCATTTCGGAATGGTTGGTAATCTCCATCACCTTTCTTTGCATCAAATATTAATGCAGCATCCGTTAAAAACCTTTCAGTTGATCCTGTGAAATACAATGATTACAAGTCAATTTTTCCGTACCCATATAATTTCACTGCTAGAAATAGGTCTTATATACCGGATGACATTTTTTACCGTCTCGAGCATAATCAGGTGTGTTGTGTAAGTGGAACAGAAGCCATACCCGAGAATATTTGCTTAGTACCATTGAGATTGTACAGGTTCGGAATTTCCTTCAAAAATCATGAAAACTATCCATCCTACGGCCCGTGCGTAAAAACGAATAATAGCCAAAATAGGAGATAGTAAACGGCGTAGGCTGCGATGGCGCATGAATGATAGTTGTACGTGAGTGCGAGCGAAACGCACGCACATTTCTTTTGCGTAGAAACCTAGTAAGCGGCCGCCCCTCGCATGGTACAGTCGTGTTGAAAACGTTTCCAAAATCAACGCAATAACATTTATAGTTCACTTACTAATAAACTAAGACAAACCTGATCTACAAATAAAATGAACACAATACCCAAAAATTCTCAAACATACAATACAAATACCCAATTGACCAAATAAGCCTCACACCAAAAGAATAATAAGTAAATAGGTAATAACTTAACACAAGTAAGAAAACTTAACCTACCTAAAATAATAAAACACAACAAATACTTACGTAAGTACAAATAAAAACCCCACCAATTTACCAATTAAAAAGATAAAATAATAAGTAAACCTATCCTTACAAATAAAATGAAAACAGTAACAGACTCGGAACGAACTTTTAAAACAATCTAAGTAATCTTTTTTAAATAATTCGAAACAATAAATACTTGAATAAGCAAGAATACTCGACTGTACTTCATTCAAAATGAAAAGGACGTGCATACATGCGGGAGCGAGAACATTGACAGAATGTTGTTCGGTCGACCCATTGCTAAGTAACGTCGGCGCGCCTACGCACACACACGTACATAGAAACTTGATGTGTGCGTGAGAGTTCACTTACCGGGGTTCACGTACGAGAGCCGAGCAGCTGAGCGGTACTCGCGCGCGGGCGACACGACCGACAGACGCGCACGCGCATTGACCGCATTTTACAAAAAATGAACTTAAGTCTGTACCTACCTTTTTAGCGATATCGCAGTAGGTAATTATTGGTCAAACTGTTTCGTTCTAAACATAAACTAGCACGTCTTTGCATATTGTTCGGTAAACTTCGAGGCGTGTCTCTATCACTTTTCAAAAAATTAAAAGCGTTTTAAATTATTCGCTGTTTTAAATCACTAACGCTTTGAGCTTCTTCGGTATACACTAAACGTCAGACTAAACGTTTTAGGTCGGCCCACAAATAAAAGTCAAGGGGTGTTATGTAGGTCTGGTGACCTCGGCCGCCAGTTCACAGGTGCACCGCGACCTATCCACTTATCACCAAATTGACCATCGAGATACGCGCGCACAGATCGTTTGTAGTGAGCTGGACATCCGTCATGCTGGAAGTACATGTCTTGCAGATAGGGATCAGGAACGTCTTGCAACATGGTGTCAATGACAGAACGGTTCTGCACCCAGTGACAAAACTCCATGCGGGGTCCGAGGGGGAATTTGAGGAGAACGGATACCGTTCCTTCGCAGCGACTGAAGATTTTCTTCTTCTGCGTACATTCGCCTTGCACTGGCTGTTTTCACCAAACAAGATACTCTACGTTAGAATATTCGTACATGTTTAGATACGACAAATATGACCGGGTGCACGATGCATACGTGGAAACAAACAGCGCGACGTCACGCCGCCGTAACTAATCGCAGGTGACTGAAGCTCGGGACGCGGGCGGGCGGGGGGATGCGCGAGCGAGCAGCTCCGGCGCGGCGGCGGCGGCTCAAGCGCCTGGTGATATCAAAGAAGCCGACGGCAAGTGCGGCGAGTACCTATCGGCCGCAAAGGAACGTATCTAATTCATTGATAAATTCCGTGCATTTAGTAGGGTGCGTATGATTTGAATTTCGATATTTTTTCATGGATTTATTAAAAAAAAAAAAAAAACTGTTTTTATTGTTTTTGTATTAAAAGTTTACTTCAAATGGGTAGTATTTTTAGATAAATCAATTTGTTTAAAGGGTATAAAAAAAAAAAAAAAAATTTAGTTGACTATGCCATTAGCTTCTACTCCGTTCACCTACTACACCCTATGTTTGTCGAGACGGTAAAAAAAATCATCCGGTATAATATAGTACACAACAACATTTATAACTTTTAGTTCGCTTTGCATGTGTTACTTCCTAAAACAATAATATTACTTAATTGACAATGGTTTTTCATTTGTTAATGGTGAGGACAGTCAACAAAATGTATTAAAAGCAAAAGCAAGTAAATTAAATACATACCAATATGAACAATGATAAGCCGCCTTCCTTTTCCCGTTGTATTCTTTAAACCAGTGGATAGACCTGCCCGATGTGCTTCTTTTGAGGACTTTATAGTGGTGTCATGCCATATTAAACTTGTTGTGTGACCTGTATGTATGATTAAAGGTTATTAATTTAAATACAATATTCACAAAACAAATTAATGAAATGATGTTGTACTTTTTTATTTAACTGTACTAAATCATAATACTACTGAATGCATGAGGGGCATTCACTGCTTGGTGCATAAAAAAATGTTAAGAAATATTAAAAGTGCTGTATCTTCATTTAAAGTCTCATCTGAATAATATATTTTTCTTCATTAATTCCTTAGCCTTTTTATTTAATGAAGATATTTTATTCTCCATAGGACGATCTTGTGCTTGTCTATGAGTACACTTTTTCTGCTCCATTTGATTTATGTAAACTTTAATGTTTCTTTACAAACTGCTTCTCTTGAAATCTGGCAGAGTCTCATCACATCACTACTAACTGCTTCCAATATCTTATCCAAGGTGGGCAACTATGAATTTTCCTGCGTATTCCACTAAATGCTATATTGTCAAAATCATTGTGTTTCATGTGCTTCCGTTGGCGGGGGAAGGTTGCAGGCGACCTTCTTTGTTGTACGCTTTGAGTATATTGTACACAGTAGCCCAAGATACACCTATAAATAACAAAATATTATTATATAAATGTTTTATCACAATGCACGTTACTTTCGAACATTTGTATAGTAATAATTTTAGTAATCATCCTTACCGGCAACTTCTGCGGTTTACTTTATCATCTCAGTCTTATAACAAGGAGTTCCTGCAGGCCAGGACTCCTTAAATTGCTTAAAAATATTGATGACAGTTTGCTTCTTTCTATTTTTCTTGGGAGACATTAAGATCGAACATAGGAAAAACAGTACCTAACAAATAACAACTAAATGGCAAAAATACGACAATAACAAAACACAAGGCTTCACAAGGGAATGACATTAATGACATGACAATCACAGAACATTTACGTCAATTTCACAGACGAGATAAACCGGTAAAATTAAAAAGACCCGGCTGTCACAGCTTATGAAGGGATTATGTGACCTTTTAGATTTGGTAGAATTATAGTGAAACGTTCACGGTATTGTTCACTCCTGCTTCTTTTAGGTTTTTAGCATTGACACTTTCATTTTATATTGGAATGAAATAATATATTTAAATGAAAGCCTCTTAATTTCATAAGATAAATAGTTAAAATGATTACAATGAAGTGTGACAGCTGGTATACGAAGAGATTTGAATTAATTTGGCGTCAATTGTAACTGTAACAAGTTTATTGTACTTGTTTTACAAAGTGTACATTAAAAATAACCTTTTTTAACTTCTGTCTAATGCTATTGTAAATGGGGTATAGCTATCACGGTTCATGAGATACAGCCTGGTGACAGACGGACAGACAGACGGACAGACAGACAGACTGCAGAGCCTTAGTAATAGGGTCCCGTTTTACCCTTTGGGTATGGAACCCTAAAAACAAGCATTATAATCTATAGAATTTTGGTATGGCAGGCAATTTCCCGCAAGTCAGCCAGTAAGTCGGTAAGTCAGCCGCAGCCAGTAAGTCAGCCGCAGCCGGTAAGTCAGCCGCAGCCGGTAAGTCAGCCGCAGCCGGTAAGTCAGCCGCAGCCGGTAAGTCAGTCGGTATGTTATGAGATAACAGATATCTAGTCACTATTTTGTGTGAAAGTACAACAACCTTGCATTATTATTATAATTTGTACAATAGATACCTACAATAGGCGCGCGAGTTGAATTGATGCAGTAGGTACACTAGGTACATGTCTGACGCTCACGTAATAGAATCTACCTATTGCGCCTGAGCGAGAAGCAAATTCCGCCGTCGCATCGTCGCGTCGCCATTCTAAATCCCATTCAAAAAATCGAGTTGTAGGTCAGTTCAACTGAACAGGGGGCTTACCATGAACTCTTATAGCAGGTTAATTTTCGACGGAATGTGAACTGTCGGGCTATTTTGTACCGTGAACATGTCAATTAACAGGCAAGCCAGTGATCACGTGACTTAAGCCGGTCAGTGGTCAGGTGACAACATTTCACTGGTCTGACCTGCGTTAAGCTGTACCATCAAGTCCTTTTTGACATGTAAACACTTGACTACTGAACTGCCCTGCAGTCATATTAAGCAGGCGTGTAAAACTTACTTTTAGTGAACTGTTTCCTTTAATTTAAAATAAAATACGTAAGTACATGTTCATTTGTGAATATGTACTCTGATAATGATCTCTAGATTACAGTGGTAGTAATGATTATACTTCGTCTAACGAGGTTACTGAGAAATACGATCATAACTTAAAAATTTGTTTACTGAGTAGGCCAACCTACACTTCATCAGTATTGTAGTTTAGTAAAATAGTGCACTGTTCCGTAATGTATAGTAGGACCCTAGGAACGTGGGAATGTATGAACGTAGGAATGTATAGTAGGAACGTAGGGTGTTTTAAACGGTTATTGAAAGCAAAAATCACATTATGTAAACAAAGCATTTTTATTACTGTAAGTATCAATTTCAACGTCGGACGACTTAGAAGTAGATAATATTTCATCTAATAAAGATGCAGGTTGCTCCACCAGGCTCCACCTCTCATCTTTATACGACGTGCATTTGATACAAAAGCGTTCACCACACATCTGTAGCTTCGGACTATGTCTTCGCACATTGCGTTGGAATCTCACAGAGCAAATAACACAACATCTATCTTCCATACTAATTATAATCCTTCAATAACACACAGGCAAAAAAGAAATATATGAAATTGATGCAATTCGAAAGAAACTGAAAAAATAAAATAATTAAGTGTCCCTTGACTTGACTTGTCTTTCTGACAGTGTCAGATAGTGATGCGGCTAAATTTTGTTTAACTCGATACTGCATTAAATGATTTCTGTTGATAACTTGTAATTTGTCATTAAAATCATCATCGTATCATCATTGATTATCAGATTGAGACTGGAATGTGGAGAAAGCGCTTTTTACAAAGTCGAAAAAAGCTGATCTTACCCGAATGTCACTGACTTAAACCCCAATATACCAATATGGAACGGTTGCTGTATTTTGGATCGGGCTATGATTCTTTTCTGTTTTTTTGTGTGCGTTTCAAACGTGCGAAGCTGTTGGAAACCTCCCTCTAGTAATTACCTTAGATTCAACTTGAATTGAGTACTTGAATTACATAATCGGAACAATCGAGTGCCTGACAGTAGGATATTATTGGGCATTCTACTCCACCTTCCGTTCCATCGGCTCACTTCGTTCGCCTCGTCACTCTCGGTGGAGTAGAATGCCCAATAATATAATTGAAAAATACTGGTTCGGCGCCTATTCCACCCGAAGGAACGGAAGATGGAGTAGAAATCTTACATAGTGGAGTAAGATACTGGTTCGGCGCCTATTCCAGTTAGGCGCGGTCGCTAGTACATTTGTTCGAGTTAGCGACAATGAGTTATAAATGTCAAAGTAATACATCAATTGACTCATTATTAATATAACCGTTTCAAGCAGTCGTCATGAAATTTGTAAAACAACCACAATCGTTACATGTAAACAAACTTTGTGTTAATTCTCAGGAGACTGGTTTTCGCCATGGAGAATTATTACCTAAATCAGTACGATGCATCATTTGCGGTCCGTCAAATTGTGGAAAAACTAATTTATTAATCGGTCTTCTTATACACGAGAATGGTTTAAGATTTCAAAATGTGTATGTTTATTCGAAAACCTTACAACAACCCAAGTATGTTTTTTTAGAAAAAGTCTTGCAACAAGTACCAGGCATTTCATTTCAGAAATATCATGAAAATGAGCAAGTATTGAGTGTTCAAACCGCAAAACCAAATTCTGTTATTATATTTGACGATGTTGCTTGTGAAAATCAAAGTAGTATGCGTGATTATTTTGCTATGGGGAGACACAAGTTCATCGATTGTTTTTATCTAAATCAGACGTATAGTAAAATCCCTAAGCAGTTAGTAAGAGACAACGCAAACCTAATCGTACTTTTCAAACAAGATGAAAGAAATATGAGACATGTTTATGAAGAACACGTCAACACTGACATGACATGGATTGAATTTCGTGAAATGTGTTCAAAAATATGGAGTATACCTTTCAATTATGTTGTAATTAATAAAGATTGTTCTAAAAACAAAGGATGTTATAGAAGTAAATTTGACACGTTTGTAGTCTTTGACTAAAAACAGGAATACATATATAAGACTATTACCTGTCTGACATTATTATTCACCTTACGACGCTAAACCAATTACGACCTATTTTACCAATATGGAAAAATCATTGAAACGACAAATTGTTGATGCGGCAGAAGCTGTAAAAATAAAAGTGCGAAAAATGAGAGATGCAGAGATTAACAATAAACAAGCACTGGAATCTGTTTTCAAACCTGTAACAGAACCTCTCAACCTAATTGCTAATGCTAGTAAGCAAACTCCTCTCCTGCGTGCTAGTGATGATTTTGCTGATGTTCCGTTTATTAACAAAACTTCACAGAAAGAAGGAACTGGTAGCGCAGGAAGTAATGATAATAATGGTGATGAAGACAAATATGAATCCGATATCAACAGTGACTCTTCTTATGAATCAGTAGTTGAAAAGAATGAAGATTGTGATATGTCATCCTGGTCACTATCTTCAGAAGCGTTGGTAGATATTCCATTTGGGGTTAGAGCAGACCGCGGGAAACTGATGTTAGGTTCTGCTTCCATAACGATCAACGATCAATACATAACCGTAGCTGGAAGTAAATACCGAAATACACCTGGTTTAAAACAGTTGTTGCTGAAGAAAGATGTAGACTTAAGCTTAGTTACAGATAGTGATATGCAAAATTATAAGTCGATGCTTCTTGATACAAATGCACATCGTCGGGACTATGAGCCAACTAAACCAATAAAAAGTAATAAAGGACAAAAATATTTGCAAGTTATTAAACCTCTTTTTAAACTGAAGAATACAGTTCAGGGAAAGGGTCTACCGTTATTAAAAAAGTGGAGAAAAAATGTAGATTTAGTGTACTGGGATAATCCTAATGAATTAGTGGAAAGATTGAAATTATTAATTGCATCTAGAGATGCTGGCAACACAGGATTAGATAATGAAATTATATCTATCATTGAAGAATTGCGTGAAAGTAAAGTTATAAATAAATAAATACTTAAAAATGTCTTTATTTTACTATCAGCCTCTCGATACAATACACCTTAAACATGAACGTAGACAAATTCGGACACTACATTCACAAAAGAATGCGTTTATCAGAGTTATTTGAGTTTAATGAGAATGCATTGTTAAAATCAGAGAACGGAGATTTTGATTTAAAAACATCAAGACTGAAAGGAATTAGATCTCCAGTAGAAGCAGACGAAGCTGTGAACAAGGATTATGTAGATCGATTGAATGCTAACACATTAAAAGAATTAAATAATCTGGCAGTGAACAAGGATTATGTAGATCGATTGAATGCTAACACATTAAAAGAATTAAATAATTGTACAGGAACGGGAGGCAGGTGCTCTTCAATAATTGATTTATTGATTTGATTTCGACTCGTTATATTTAATTCGTCTTTTTACAAGCAGTGTGTATCAAGTATATTTCAAAAAAAATTTAACAGCTCCTTTCAAAAGGATTGAATGAGAACAAACGCGTGTTGTGATTGGTCGCCGACGTTGGCGAGCCCTCATTCGTAGATAAGGAATGTGATGTCCCGGTGCGTCGATAGATGGCGTTAGTAGTTGCGCCATCATGCCGGCCGCCTTGGAAGCTCCAGCTTCCAATAAAATTCTGTATCTACGTTGCCGCTTGATTGGAGACGCCGTAGGCTGCATTCATGCTGTCGTCCTCTGCTGATGATACTGGTAGAGGGCAGATTTTGGAGAACGCCCTTTGTACAGGTCCCGTAGCAGTCTGGATGGTGGCGACACGCGACACGCCATCCTTTCCTGGGAAAATATGGGTAACTCTGCCCATACGCCATTTTAGAGGGGGTAAGTTATCCTCCTTAATGACGACAAGCGTGTTTAAAGCTATGTCTTGACTATTCGTCTTCCACTTCGTCCTTGTCTGAAGTTCAGCAACATATTCTTGTGACCAGCGTTTCCAGAACTGCTGTTTTATTTGTTCCACTCTTTGAAACCGTGTCAAGCTGTGAGTCCGTGCTTCGGTGAGGTCTCTGCAGGCTGGTGCAGTGAGTGGCCGGCCGATGAGGAAATGAGTTGGGCTTAGTGGACGAAGATCATGTGGATCTGAGGACATAGGAGTCATAGGACGGGAGTTCAGGACTGCCTCGATCTGTGCCAACACAGTGCTGAACTCCTCGTACGTCAAATTAGCGGTACCCACGACACGCTTAAGGTGGAACTTACAAGATTTTACTCCTGCTTCCCACAATCCCCCAAAATGAGGAGTATAAGGGGGAATAAATTTAAATTCAATATTGTCAGTAGATAAATTATCAATTATTTGCTGTGAATTTTCTTCTAACATTTTATTAATTTCTTTCATGGCTCCAATGAACGTTCTACCGTTGTCGGAGAAAATTTGAGCTGGTTTACCTCGTCGTGAGATAAACCTTTTAAGCGCTAGTATATAATCTTGAGAAGCTAACGTACTGACAAGTTCTAGATGAATGGCCCGAGTAACAAAACAAACGAATATGCAAATATAGCCCTTTTCGAGTTTGGCCCCCCTTCCTTTGCGATTTAGTACGGCTATGGGCCCAGCATAATCCACTCCACATCGAATGAATGGGAAACCGGGTTCCATTCGTTCAGACGGGAGGTCACCCATGATTGGTGTTAGGGTTTTACCTTTCATTCGAGTGCAGCGGATGCATTGGTGGACAACCCTTCTGGCTAGGTTTCTACCCCCTAACGGCCACCAATTCTCACGCACAGTAGCCAATAACAACTGAGGACCAGCATGAAGAAGCTCTTTATGTTGATGTTGAAACAACAGTTGTGTGAAGTTATGTTTACTAGATAAAAGTATCGGGTGCTTCTTCTCGTAATCAAAATCAGGTGAGTTACTAAGACGACCACCTACTCTAATTATATCCCTTTCGTCCAGAAATATATTTAGCCTAGAAATTGAACCTGAAGGTTTTAATGCTAAGTTACGTTTTAAATTATCATATTCCTTCGGAAACGATTCGCGTTGAGCGAGGCGCGCTAACGACTGTAATGAGTCATTCAATTCATCTACTGATAACGGCCCCCGTGTACGATCTTTCTTTGGTGTGCGTAAGTTATGTATGTATCGCAACAGGTAAGCGCTAGCTCGCACTATACGCTGATAACAACGAAACCTTTCAAACTTAATAACTTTGTTCTGTGTTACATCACAAACCATAACGGTTGTCGCTTGTGATTTCAGTTCTGGTAAGTCGGAGTGAGTAGTCGCAGATTGCCGTGACCATGAGTGCTCAGAGTTTTTTAAGAACTCAGGTCCGCTCCACCACAGGTTACTGTCAATGAGTACATCAAGGCTAAGACCGCGCGAGACCAAATCCGCTGGGTTGTTTTTGGTGCCTACATGTAACCATAACGCGTTACTTGTTATTTCATTAATCTCAACTATTCGATTTTGGACGAATGTCTTTAACGAATGTGGCGACATTCGTAGCCAACCCAGAACAATAGTTGAGTCTGTCCAAAAGTAAATTTTATGGAAATGAACACGCAATGACTCGATAATTTTCCTATATAATCGTGCGCCTATCAACGCCCCACACAGCTCTAGCCGGGGTATACTTACGGGTTTAATTGGTGCAACTTTACTTTTTGCACATAATAATCTAATAGTCACCGGTGAGTCATCAGAGTAGGTGCGAACATAGGCGCATGCACCATACGCACTCTGCGACGCGTCCGTGAACATGTGTAATTCTATGAACTGTGTGTATGCACTCATAACATGACGCGGTATACGTAATTTATGCAAATATTGAAGTGTGTCAATAAATTTTTCCCAGGACAACGCAACATCACTGGGAACGGGATCGTCCCAATTTATCTTGCACAACCACAATTTTTGCATCAATATTTTAGCTACTACGACAGCCGGCGTTAAAATACCTAAAGGATCGTATACTTGTGCAATTATCGACAACATGGTACGTTTACTTAGTATAGTCGGTCTAACTACTTGTGTGGTGAAATGAAGTTCGTCACCTTTGTTATACCAACCCAATCCTAAAGTCTTACTTTGGCAATGTTCGCCTAATGATAATCCTTTAGATATTTCGTGGGCACTGATATCAACGTTAAACAACCACTTACGCAAAGGTAAACAAGCTGAGTTTAAAGTATCTCTTAACTTTTCACAGATATCTAGTAACCTATTTAAATCATTGTCACCGAGGATGACGTCATCAACGAAAAAATCATCCCGGATCACTCTCGAAACCTGTTCATCCTCACATTCTAACGCGAGCTGACGCAAACATCTCATACTAAGGTATGGCGCAGACGCGGTGCCATACGTCACGGTGTTAAGGCGATACACACATATTGGGTCCGACGGAAGTTTACGCCATAATATCAACTGTAAATTTCGTTGGTCTGGTTGTACAAGAAAATTCCTAAACATTTTCTCAATATCTGCACAACCGACGTATTTATATTGCCTAAAACGTAGTAATATGCTAAATATGTCATTTTGAAGTGGTGGACCAATATGTTGAATATCGTTCAACGATTTACCGGACGATGTCACTGCGCTTGCATCGAATACAGTACGCAGTTTAGTCGTACTGCTATTTTCATTAATAACGCCGTGATGCGGCAAAAAATAGTGAGGTGACTCATAAGTTTCAACGCGACTCATGTGACCGAGCCTTTCATATTCCTCCACAAAATCTACGTATTTTTCCTTAAATTGTGGCAAACGAGCGAATTTTCGTTCTAACGACAACAAACGTTTTTCAGCTGCTGTATAACTGTCTCCGAGTACCTCAGCTGATTCCTTGAGAGGAATGCGTACGGAAAACCTACCATCTTCCATACGTTTTGTCGTATTAACAAATATATCTTCGCACGCACGTTCGTCAGCACTAAGGATATTTTTAATGTTATTGTTTATCTCTTCGAGTTCCCAAAACATTTTCAACTGTGTGTCAATTGTTTGGGAGAAATTACATTGCACACTTTTAACGTGAAGCGTGTTATTATGTAAAGGTCCCGACACTATCCAACCCAATTTTGTGTTTTGTAAATAAGGTCCTTTATTCAATTTAATTTTGCCATCACACAATAATTCCCAGAACTTATCCGCGCCTATCAGTATATCGATGTCTGACGGTGAGTGAAAATTCGGATCCGCGAGTTGAATATTGTCAGGTATACACATATTACTTACATCGACACTAAATGTGGGTAACTGACTTGTAATGCACGGCAACACTAAACAATCAATGTTCATACAATACGGATTTAACCTTGAACGTAATTTTATTTTACAAATGTGGGTGGACTGCGAAATTGTTTGACCTACCCCAGCAACGTGATAAGTGGACTGTAATAACGGTGCATTTAATATTTCACATAACGACTTCTTTATGAAACAATGTTGGCTACCATTATCAAGTAGTACGCGTACAGTGTGATATTCGTTATTATAATCTGCTATGTCCACTAACGCTGTGGACAGCAAAACGTTGGGTAATAACGAATATTCCTGATTACTGCTTTGCGAATCTGAATGATTAGCCGTAACGTGTAACGATGCTGAGACAGTGGAGACGTTCGCGGTGACCGGCTGTGCTGACTCACTCGACCCGCTCACCTGTGATGCGCCGTCTACCTGCCTATCAACGTGAAGCAAACTGTTGTGCTTTTTGTCACACAACCTACACGGCCCATACTTGCATTCATCAAGCGGGTGGGTTGTGCGTATACAATTGATACACAGCTTATGCGTTTTAACTATATTATTCCTGTCTTGGACTGACGAATTAAGAAACCTTGAACATGAATAAATCGCGTGATTACCACTACACATCGCACACATGCGGCTTTGCTTTGTTTTTGTGAACGAATTACCCTTATTGTGATTGTTACTAACGTGCGTAGCAACATGAGTATGTGAATATTGCTTCTTAGAGTGTGTTTGTTCGCTGCCCCTGTTCTCGTAGGGTTTGTTATGATTCACTTTTATCATTTCTAACACGTCGGCCCTGTCTTTGAGAAATTTAAGCAAGTCATCTAGTTTTAAGGCTGACCTTGACTCAATTAACGAACTAGCTGTACCTTTAAAATCTTCCCATTCGCGTTCAGTGGCCTGATCTAATTTGGAAACGACCATGTAAATGATTAAAGTGTCCCATGAATCCGTTGGTTCACCTAACGTTTTAAGGGCACGCAGATTCCGCAAAACAATATCTGTTAAATTCCTAATCTGGGAAGCAGATTCTTTATTTAACGATGGAATTTTAAATAATGCCTTCACATGATTATGAACCAATAGCCGCGGATTATTAAATCTATTCTCTAATAGCTCCCATGCGTGAGTATAGTTGTTAGCCGTAAATTCCAATGCACTTATAACGTGTGCCGCGTTACCGGACAATGACGATTTTAAATAATGGAACTTTTGCACAGGATCTAAATCTTCGCGACCATGAATCATACTAACGTAAGAATTTTTAAACTCTAGCCAGCAATCGTACGAACCGTCAAAGGAAGGTATTTTAATATCGGGTAATTTTATGCCTATCGGTTTACATGTTGAAATACTAGACTTGTCAGCTACCTCCTTTTGTAACAAAAGTTTTGCAGAAGCTAAAACACGATAGAATTGATCTTCAAAACGATCTCTCTCCTCCAGCTGTTTTGCAAGATCGAGATCTTCTTCTAGTTCATCTTCAACTTTAGTCTGTATTTCACTATACATGTCTATCAACCTCGAAATACTCTCAACACGTAAATTTAATTCCAATGATTGTTGATCACTCAAGGGTAAACTGAACCTTTTAACGTAATTTTCAAAGAGTGTTAATCTACCTTTTAAAACCCCTCTTTTCTTAATTAAATCTGACAATGATGCCTCACTCATTTTTGGGAATTAAAGAAATCAAGAGTACTTACAATTGCCAATTGGAGATGCGCGTGAACCAATGTGGGCGCCGTCGTGTGGTTAGGTACCGCCACTTGTGCACTGGAAATGGAAAACAGCACGAAATCAACGCAAATCGAAGGATGAGATGGGAAAACGGACAGGAAGTTCAGACCTGCCACTCCTGTCGATGCCTTAACGTTGCAGCTCTTCACTCGATACGTGAATCTCCTCTCCCTATTTTCATGCGACGAATCTTCGGAGATTCCGAAGAACTCCTTATCCGGCTCGTAGGACCACTTTATGTACAGGAACGGGAGGCAGGTGCTCTTCAATAATTGATTTATTGATTTGATTTCGACTCGTTATATTTAATTCGTCTTTTTACAAGCAGTGTGTATCAAGTATATTTCAAAAAAATTTTAACAGCTCCTTTCAAAAGGATTGAATGAGAACAAACGCGTGTTGTGATTGGTCGCCGACGTTGGCGAGCCCTCATTCGTAGATAAGGAATGTGATGTCCCGGTGCGTCGATAGATGGCGTTAGTAGTTGCGCCAACAATAATCTTGTTGTGAACAAGGATTATGTAGATCGATTGAATGCTAACACGTTAAAAGAATTAAATAATCTGGTTGTGAACAAGGATTATGTAGATCGATTGAATGCTAATATGATTAAAGAATTTAATAATCTGATTGGTACATTGCGTTCTCAAATCATAAAAGATGCAAAGGGTACAGTTCAAGCTACTTTAAAAGCAGGGATACCTGAGGTTTCAACTCATTTGCAAGATAAGTTTTATACTAAAGCAGAGGTGGATAAATTACTTCTAAAAACTCCGTAATGGTTAAACAACAAATTGTAAATGAAATACATAAAGCCGCACGAAGAAATTTCCTTCGACGTTCTGTTATTCTGAAAGGAATCAGCGACTTATGGCAAGCAGACTTGATGGACATGCAAAACCTGAAAAAGTATAATAAAGGTTACAATTTCATCTTAGTGGTGAATGACTGCTTCTCAAAGTATGCCTGGGCTGAACCGTTAAAATCGAAAAATAAATTTGATGTTACTCATGCATTCGAACGTATACTGCTTAGTAGTCGTAAAAATCCTGTTAACTTACAAACTGATATGGGAACAGAATTTTATAACATCACTTTTCAAGCTCTTATGAAAAAGCACAACATTAACCATTACTCATCGTTTTCTACTAAAAAAGCATCAATTGTAGAGAGACTGATTAGAACTGTAAAAAATAAATTATATAAATATTTTAGTCTCAATGGAAACTATAAATGGTTAGGTCTACCATTGGAAGATACATTGAAGAGATATAACAACACCAAGCATCGCACTATTCAATTTAAACCGGTTGATGTGAATAAATGTAATGAACAAGTAATCAAAGAAAATATTGAAAAAATAAAAAAACATGATTTAGTTCAGTGGAAGCCTAAATTCAAAGTTGGTGACTGTGTTCGTATAAGTAAATACAAACATAATTTTGAGAAAGGTTACACTCCTAATTGGTCAACTGAATTATTTATTATAAAAAAGGTAAATAAAACCTTACCAGTGACGTATCACATAGAAGATCAACGAAAGCAAAACATATTAGGAGCTTTTTACGAACAAGAACTGCAAAGATCTAACCATCCAGATGTTTATTTGATAGAAAAGGTTTTGAAAAAGAAAGGAAATAAATTGTATGTCAAATGGTTAGGTCTAAACAGTGCAGAAAACAGTTGGATTGAAAAAGCTGCAATAATGGACTAAGATATTATATAACCATTTTTAATTTGAAATCATATCATTATAATTTGAGTGATGCAAGGGGGTGGACTAGTTAACAACATAATTAATAATCTACCATTCGAACTTCATTTGCCAGGATACAATTATTGCGGACCAGGAACCAAACTTCACAAACGCTTAGCGCGAGGTGACCGAGGTGTGAATAAACTAGACGAAGCTTGCATGCAACACGACATTGCGTATACAAACCATACAGACTTAGCAAATCGTCACAAAGCCGATTTACAACTACTTAACATGGCTAAACAAAGACTTAAATCAAAAGATGCAGGGAAAGGTGAAAAACTAAGCTCTTGGCTAGTGAACAAAGTTATGAAAGTAAAACTAAAGTCTGGATCCGGCATTAAAACATTTAAAAGCTTAGTTTCAAAAATAAAATCAAAAATTAAGAAACTCAAATGCAAAGATAATAAGACTTTAATAAAAGCAGCTTACTTAACAGCAAAAAAGTTATATCCAAACATTCATCATCGAATTCGAGTACCTCGAGTAATACCCATACCAAAGACTGGAGGAGTTCTACCTTTAATTCCAATTTTCGCTGGTTTATCGGCTTTAGGAACTTTAGCTGGTGGTGCAGCTGGCATTGCAAAAACCGTCAATGATTACAAAGCAAGCAAACAAAATTTGCAAGAAACAGAACGACATAATAAAGCTATGGAGGCTTTAGTGTTGGGCAAGGGTTTATACATTAAGCCGTATAAAAGTGGTAAAGGATTGTTTATAACATCTTCAAAAAACTGAAAAATATGCTACCCAATCGCCCTCTAACTAATGTAGACATCCGAAAGTACTCAAGAGACATCCCACATTTTCGTGGGGTCTACATGAAGGATCGATTACCTCGAAAGCCGAAACGCATTGAATGTGGTATCGTTAACTTAGACGATTCTAAGAACGATGGAACGCATTGGGTAGCTTATGCTAAAGTACACAATCACTGTGAATACTTTGATAGCTATGGAAATTTAAAACCTCCGATGGAACTGATGCAATATTTCAAAAATTGTAATGTGTTTTATAACTACACAAGATATCAAAAATTTAACGCAGTCAATTGTGGTCATTTATGTTTAAATTATTTGTGGACTTTTTGGAATAAAAATGTAATATAAAATATATGCTTTTCTTTAATTTCAATCATTTGCAAGATGTCACTCACTTTGTCTATAACTGGAGACTCGTCAGTGTTAACTACATACTATCCTAATACTTTGCAACTAGATGGAGAGTATGAGTGTGCTTTATTACACTTTTCAACATTTAATTCTATTCCAAACATTGATAAAAGTAATAATAAGTTCTATTATGGTTTTAATGAAGTTATTGAAATACCGGAAGGCACTTATGAATTGCAAGATATCAGTGATTATTTAAAATCTGAAATAAAAGATGCAGCGATCAAACTGCGGTGTAATAATAACACTTTAAAAACTACTATATTCTGTTCAAAAGATATTAATTTTACCAAAGAAGACTCTTTTAGAAGACTATTAGGATTTAACAAACAAATCTTGAAAGCAAATAAATGGCATGTGTCACAGTCTCCAGTCAACATTCTACCTACGACCGTAGTCAGGATTGAATGTGATATTGTAAGCGGTTCTTATGTAAACGGTGAACCAAGTCATATTATTCACGAATTTGCACTTAATGTGCCACCTGGATACAGGATCATAGAAATCCCGAAGAACGCAATATACTTTCCAATCAATCAAAACAACATAAGCTGCATACACATCAGACTGTTAGATATAAAAATATCTGCATCTTAGAAGAAAAAAATGATTGACTACAATAAAAATGTGTCTCAACAAGTAAAGAATATCAGTTCTGCTCGAGCTACCTATCAAATAAGACCTCTCTCTAAGAAGAAAATAAAATTAACTAAAGACAATAAAGCATTCCTTAGAGCGATCGGATTGCTAAAATGAATATCTTAGACGTTTTATCCGCTCCAACTTATGATAATACTATAGAAGGAATCGAATTTCATTCCTACAAGCCCTATGTAACAAGTTTCAACAGGAACGATGAAATCCGCATACCTATCAACCAACAGGACTTGTACATATTACCATCAGCTAGCACCTTATATTTGGAAGGAACTGTTATCGTTAGCAAAAAAGATACGAAGGACAAAGCTACTAGTGTCAATTTCACGAACAATGCTCTACTCTACTTATTCCAAGACATAAGGTATGAGCTAAATGGAGTGGAGATTGATAAAATAAAAAATGCAGGTATAACAACAACCATGAAATCACTCATTTCGATGAACGAAAGTGAATCAAAAATGTCTAATGCCTGGGGCTGGAATATTGATGGCATAAAAAATATAAATGGAGGAAGATTTTCTGCTTCCATACCACTTCGTAACCTCCTCGGTTTTGCTGAAGATTTTAAAAAAGTCGTTATAAATAGTAGACATGAACTGATATTGTTACGAAGTAACACTAATTTAAACGCTGTAAAACTTAATACTGGCGAAGTAGTGGATGATGTTCAGATCAATAAAATAATATGGCGCGTACCGCATGTTAAAGTATCAGACAAAGAAAAAATTGGATTGTTAAAAGTATTAGAAAAGGATCGTCCACTTCAAATGATATACAGAAATTGGGATCTATACGAATATCCAGCTTTGCCTAAAACTACAAAACATACCTGGTCTATCAAAACTTCATCTCAAATAGAAAAACCAAGATACATTATTATTGGTCTACAGACAAATAGAAAAAACAATGCAAGTTCTGACATGTCTCAATTAGATCACTGTCATATTCGAGACGTTAGAGTGTATCTCAATTCAACCTATTTTCCATATGAAAACTTAAATGTGAGTTTTGCTAATAACAGAATCGCTTTATTATACGAGCAATACACCAGATTTCAACAGTCGTATTACGGACGTCGCTCGGAACCCATACTAAGCGAAAAACAATTTAGAGATTTAGCACCGCTGTTTGTAGTCGATTGCTCTAGACAAGCGGATAATCTAAAGACAGGTCCGGTTGTGGATGTAAGAGTAGAAATTGAGAGTGATTCAGAGATACCAGATCAAACATCAGCATACTGTCTCATTCTGAACGATTGCATTGTTGAATATAAACCATTAAGTAACATTGTTAAGAAGATATCATGAAGACAGATACCTGTATAGTGGAACTCCAAGGATTTAAAGATACTATAAATAATTTTATTGTTAAAGAATTGACCATTGCGAACCAAGACCATACACAGACGTTCTTGGTAAAACCACCATTTTCATTCCACTACCTAACACAAGAAGAAAAAAAGCAGGTGAGGTGGTTAGAAAGAAATCGAGGAATTTACTGGAGTGAGGGCTACATAGACTACAAAGAGTTTCAACGCGTTATTTTACCATATTTAGAAAATAAAAAAATTATTATAAAGGGTTTGGAAAAGATTAAGTGGATTAAAGATTTATGTGCAAACTGTGAAGTGATAGATATAGGTGAGAAGGGATGTCCTAATTTAGCAACATTAAAAAAAAAGTTCTGCAAAAATAAAACTGATTTTAATTGTGTGAACCATAAAATGAATTGTACTTTAACGAATGCGGTGTGTATTAGAAAATGGTATGTTGATAACAATATGAATGTATTTAATTTATTTTAATTGTTATTGTGTTAAACAGTTAATTAAAAAATGTCTTTGTACTTAAGAGTGTTTTATTTATAATCAGAGTAACCTACATAACAAACTTTAAATTAGCTGCAGCAAAAATTACATTTCTTATCAATTTTATTACAAATTTCAAATATACAATGATTAACGAATTATTCTAATAAAAAATATGGAAAGCAAATAGCCTTTAATTATTTCATTACACTAGAGCTAATTTAGAGTTCGATTATAAATAAGTAATACAAAATAAAACATAATTTAAATAATAAATGAATATATTTTTATTTACTTTTTTACATTACTTACAACTATTACAAACTAATTATAACTACCTACACAATAATAATAATAATAGTGTTAACTATTTTCTAACGTACCTACATACTTAACTTACAAACTTGTGATGTATGAACATTATCCCAACTCGATTAAAAACAAACTACATTTAAACTTACAAACTTTTACTAATAACTATAATATTACATACATGATTTATTATTATTGATTATCACTAAATATAACTACTACTAGATACTTACAAAATAATGACACCAGCTAATAATAACCGTCCCCACAAAGTTTTTTTGATATTTTATTAATTAACGATTGCGTCTCCTCCATAACATGGTCCACCGATTCAGTCACTACATACTGCGCACTTAACATTATCACATCCTGATTGTCACTTGCAGATTCTTGTTCACTGATATCCAACACTTGTACCTGGATCAGTCGTAAACCTTTTTTCTTCTCATTGTTTATGACGAATGATTGACATGTAGGCAGAGATGACTTCTGTTTTAGACACTCCCGTCTTGTTCTAGGTTTCTTGTTGGCCGGTCCGCAGTCTCGTCTTGTTCTAGGCTCCTTGTTGATAGGTCTTTCTTGTTCAGGGAAATCTGGGATATGCCAGCTTAAACTCGGAGTCGGAAAACCTTGAGCGTATTGTGAGAAGTCGATAATATCTGGAGAATCACACATTATCAATGATCTGAAACAAACGAAATCATAATTAATTTAAATGACATAAACAACATGATGAAATAATGTTATATGTAGATGAGTAGGTACTTGTACAATACTTACAATTCGTTTCGTTTTTATTTGATTTGATGTGACCGGTCCGGCTGACTGCCTGGTGATGTATGTGCATATCATATTATTATGAAATGCAAACTACTTAAAACCTTGCGATATGAATCAATTTCATGTTTCAACAAGTTCAAGCTGATGGGCGCGACATGAAGAGACATGCTCGCGCACCTGATCGGTGTTATATTGCACAAAGCAGTCAGCGCAATGCGCTTTGTCATCAGGAATGGAAATGAAACAGATTATTATTATGAACATAAATATATATTGTTTATTTAAGTAAATTAAACTGAGCATTATTATTACTTAACAGATATTATACTAAAATTAATTTTGAACTAATTAGTACAAGGGACACCAAAAATACAAAAAATTTAGAATTACATACACAACTATTTTACATTAATGAAACAGATTATTATGTCTTTATTTCATTTTAAATACATATTGTTTATTTAAGTAAATTAATATATAATACAGATATTTTACTAAAATTAATTTTCAACTAACTAGTACAAGGGACACCAAGAATACACAAATTTTAGAATTACATAGGTACACAACATTTCACACTATAAGAGTAACAAACATCCAGCTACCCATCCTCAAAAACTTTTTATAATTGTAAGTATGATAGTAGGCAGGTTGTAAGATTATCTAACTTTCCAATTAGAATAACATAGGTTTTAAAATCAATAAATACATGTTAGAAATGTAATATGTAACTACTGTAGGTTCCTAACAACTATAAAATTATGGTAATGCATCACATAAATATATTTGCATTACCCCAAGCTAAAGTAGATACTTTATCTGATGATAGCAATCGTTTATCATCATTGCTTGAAAGTGCTATTTTATTTACATTCTGTGTGAATATTTCATGTTTTATTGACCTAAACAATACATTTTTTTTGCGAATGACATTGCAATTGTATAAAACATTTTTATAATCAAACATACTTAAATTTTTCGTTACACATTTTTTTGTACCTTTAGCTTTTTTAATTGTTTTGTTTACGGTTTTAATACAATAAAGCTTTGAGCGCAGTCCTACAAATTCTTTGATAACTTTGCCACCCATTTCGTCCTTAAACAGTCCTGGAATCTTCTTATTAATAATAGGCAAATGAAATTCATTGTTTAAGTCATAATTAGAGGTATCGAAATATTTTAAAAAATTGAGCTTGAAATCTTTATAAACGTTATTACTCTGTACATCATAGATTAGACTATCTGTGTCAGTATAGCACAATTCAATTGCATTACCATAAAACGGTTTCATGATAGAGTAGTGAAAATCGTACATATGCGTTTTAGATAATTCTAATACTGTGAACCCTATGTATATTGGTTTATTAAGTATAACACGCAAAGGCTTCATTTGGATTGCTACTAGATCATCAGAAAATACAGAGGCGCTGTGAAAATATGGACTGGCTATCAATTTCTCAGCACAATTAGTCTTTTTGGTTTTATTGTTTGAGTCACACCACTTGTTTACTAACTTAACGTCTATTCGATTTTCATTATTTTCTAAGGTTTTTCCAAAAATACTATTGTTTAATAATTTGAAAAAATCTTGTTCAAACGTTGACTCTGCTTTTTGACGTAACTGAGTGTTAATATCAATATATCGCTTTAAAAAACAACTTTGCTTAAACATAATTACTCGATGGATCCTTCTCAATATTAAACCGTATTGTAAGCATTTTTTTAAATGAACGTAATGAATTACATAGTGATATTTGTCAAACAAATTCGGTACTAGTTTTTTATTTTTACCACCAGGTGGTATGCATTTTTCTGGACAAAATGGAAAATCATTGTGTTCAATGTGCAAATTTTCCGGATATATTAAATCAACTTCAAGAATGTAACCGTTTTCCGCAGTATCACTGATGTCTGTCAAATTCGTTTGTAAACAATCTATTTCTTGTCTGTTCATAAATCTAAAACCAGAATAGGGTAGGGATTGACACATGCTGTAACCGTATAAATTGTTACAGTCTAAATAAATGATAAATGAATTTGGGCGGTTTGGATCGTAGGTATCTAAATATTTATGATTGGCTTTGGCATATCTTTTGGAACACATACAAACACCTCCACGAATACCTTGTTGTATCATTCTAAAAATTTCGACATCGCTAATTAATTCTAATTGAACTCCTGTTTTTAAAAGCATTGCATCAAAAGATAGACTTGGTGCTGTAAGATAGAACGCAGGATCGAGATTGTAATGGCGTTTACAAGTTTTTCGAAAATTTTCAAATACATCTGTTAGCAACAGAACGTCTGTTTTAAGATATAAATCGGTGTACATACCCATGTTTCGAATATTGAATACTGACCAAACGGAACGAGCGTGTTCAAAGTCTTCGTCAGTAATTGACTCATTAGTCAATGAGCTAAAAAAATTGTTTTTTGACGGCAAACATTTTTCTTCGTATCGATCCCATTGAGACATATAATCATAAGGATACACTCCTTTACGGGTGAGTAGGTTAAATTCTGTTTTATTAGGAAAATAAGATTGTAATTGTTTGAAGTCTTGTTTTTTCATGGTACTAACCAACTTTTCTAAACTAGTGCCTAAAAACTTGAAAGAATCTACAAACCGAACCTGAATGTTTTCATCCGGTGAAATCGGAATAAACTTTGTGAATGAAATATAGTTTTCTTTTGTTTTCGGTATCACTTTAATAGATCCAGGAGCTTCACCTAATTCTTTTATAAAAAGGTGACAATCGTATCCGGACAAATTATGAAAGAATACTGGTAAAAATGTTGGTAATCTGTATTGCAGGTTACAGTAACTATGAGCTGCGCCGCGATACTTTCCACTCAAGTGGCAATGATCACGAACCCTGTCGCCGAATAAGAAGTGATCACAAATATGACAATTCATTGCGTTTTCAAAGTTGTGAGCATTATCATCTGAGTATATCATAGGAACATTATTTTTTAAAATAGTATAAATTTTTTGTGCATCTTTATAAATAGACTTCACAAAATTAGATACACAATCCGAACCGCGATAAGAAACGTAACGATTGTGGCTTTCGTCTAGCGCACACGTAATATGGTAAGCGTAAGCTATAGGCACGTGTCGCTGTCGCGTTACAGTGCTCGCTTTAGTGGGATTAGGGTCACAAGATTCATACCGTTCTAGCATTGTTTCAAAATCTGCGTATATAACAAATGGTACAGTCTGCTTTCTGTTATAATTTTCAAACTGTATGAAAGAACCTTTTGGAGGCAGTTCCGTGGCGACACCTCCACAATTATGTGAACTAAGATCGTCGCATGAATTAAAAAACAGTAAACAAACGTCACAAAAGTACAATTTACTGTGGTGCTTTGTTATTTGATTCTTAACGAGTCGTGGTAAGTCTTTAATAAGACAGTAATGTGATAAATCATCATTTTCGAAATAAAGTAAACGAATCACCATGTCGTTTAAGGTTTTTGGTTTGTAAAGAGGTCCTACAATGGTATTATTTTTCAAACCATAAATATAAATACAAATTTCAGGGTTATTACCCTCAAATCGCGTAACATCTGAGAAATTCATTGGGAATGATATATCCTTTACATTTAATACGTTACGAAAATCAGGGTAAGACGATACTCTTTCAGGATGACTTTTAGCTGGATATAAAGCAGCAACAACGGACCATAAAAAACAATACTCATCATTATTGCGGATATTAATACATGCTTTTTTCGATTTTATTGATACAGGCAATTCGACAAAACCTGAACCGCGCAAAGGTTGATATTTGTTAACATTGATTTCCAAATGGGAATTGTTTAAGAAGGTCCATCCACTATCGCGGTCCTGAAATTCTTCAATCTTTTTTGTTAAAGTATTTTTGACTTGAGCCAATAATGGATCCAATTCATAATTCTGATGCAAAGTAAAGTTTTTTGTGGCAAATGATTTCATCTCCTGAGAATCATTTTTAACCATTAAAAACAACGCGAAATATTCGAAGTTAACTTTTAAACAAGTGTGTTCTTTAAGAGACGTATCAATCAACATTTTAATTTTGTTCTCAATATTATTAAAAAATGAATCTAGAGAATAATTCTCAGACGGATCGACGATTCTATAAGAAGCTATACGATTACGAAATGCAGAATGGATTATTTCAACACCTTCGCAAAAATGCGAAATATTTTTGTTTTTATGATTAGTACTACGTAGATGACCTGTCCAGTGACTGCGCTCAACAGAGGTGTTACAAACGGTACAGAAAGGCATTTTAGATAATTATTACGTCAGTTAATTTTGTATGCTAAAATAGGTTTAGATTTACATACTATTAGATTCTGCAATAATCAATACAATTAATTTGGTGTCCCCAACAATTAAAACTAAATTATTTTAAATTTATGCTATCGCTGTAAAAGACGGGCTCGGAATGATTAAACAATTCATGAGTTGACCTCATGAACATTTGCAGCCCGTCCCACTGGGGAGTATTTCGATCTAATTGTGCTTTTAAAGCGACCTGGGCTTTTTTCCACCGTTCTTCCTTGGGGGTGGAGGCAACTTCGTCTTTCGCGTATACCTTTACTTCTACGTAGAACTCTCCCTTTAGGTCTGCCGCTCGCCGTACTTTACCGTTGGCAACACGGCTGATGAGCGATGAACCGAAGTCCCCGCTTGAGGTCGTCGTCTTCGGTTCGTCCTCCAGACCAAAGAGGTCCGAGCTCAAGCTGCGTCTTTTACTGTAAACAATTACACATATTTTCATTTATAATAATTTACATTTATTATCTATTATACACCTCTGTTGAATCTTATGGGGAATACAAAGCCTGATAAACGCGATAAACGTGGTATATATTTGTTATAATAATTTCAATAAGAATACCTAATGAAGTAACTGTTAACATTCCTGCATTGAATATAATCGGAAATTGATTTTACAGTTGTCTGCGTTACCAAGTTCCCTAACCATCATGTATCAGTGCACTTAGCATTTTAATTGATTTATCATACCAAAAAAACACCTAAACATACAAGCAGTAATATAAATTACCTTGACTTAGAGTTTGACGGGTGGGCGGTGCTTTCAGGTGTTTGGCGCTTCACCGCCTTTTTCTTAGCTTGCTTTTTCACCTCGACTACTGCAGCTGTGGACCGTGCAGGTGATTGATATTCCGATTCTGAGTCAGACCTGAAATAGAACACACTAAGATTAATTCTATAACCAACCTCAATAATTATGGAGAGGAAAGTTTCAATGGAATATAGCTCGCTAGAAGATGGTAGTTACCAGCCGGCAGGCAGAAACCAGGTCCGTAGCTGAGTAGGTACCGATTAAACATTAAAATATTCAGATGGAATATAGCTCGCTAGAAGATAACATGGATGGTATGATGGTGATAGTTACACCAGCCGGCAGGCAGAAACCAGGTCCGTAGCTGAGTACCGATTAATCATTAAAATATTCAGATGGAATATTGTTTGCTAGAAGATGACATGGGTGGTATGATGGCGACAGTTACATCAGCCGGCAGGCAGAAACCAGGTCCGAAGCTGAGTAGGTACGTAGCCGATTACACATTAAAATATTCAATCAACTTAGTAGTACTTACTTACATTTTATATTTGTAGGATGACGTAATTATGTAACGAAAAAGATAAGTGGATCACTGGAAGACACTGGAGCGAATGTAATTATATGATCGAAATTGATTGGTTATATACCTAAAAAATTTCATTTCAGCAATATTTACCTCATATCAAAATTAAACCTTAACTACATGTCCTCACAGGTGTATAACTAATTGATGATACTTACGACTTATTAAACCGTATTGATTGAAAACCCTTCTGTCAAATTGCAATTTTATCGTGAGAAACGAAATAGAAAACCAGCTTTAACGCTCACCGACAAAGGTGAAGCCGATACCAAGCTGTTACTTATAATAGGTATTATAATAATGTATGTGTGTTTGTTTGATAAACCGTATTATTAAACTCTGCATGCCAACATAAATCAAACTGAAATTAAAAAAATAAATCTGCAAGTTAAGATGAGCCGAAAGTAAAATATCCGGAATACATTTCTTTTTTTTTTTTTTTTTTGCAGACCATTATATGTAAACGAACCCATGTCATAAAGTAAGTTCACAGGTATGTTGCAGTAAACTTAAAATTGTTATAAAATCATCCAACGGCTAGAACGAATTTTTATAATCATTTCATGCAAATTTTCAGTACTGATATTAAGAATCATCTTTCAAACAATCCTAGATTGATAGAACTAACACATTATTATAAACCATATAAAATAATAAACAAACGAGAGAGAAATAGGAAATCCTATAAAAATCAAATTTTAATCAAAGACTGCAACATGCGCGGCGATCATCTTACAAAGTAATTGTTGAATACATGGAAATTACTCACTCACACATACACCTCACATAACAACGATAAAGTTCGAATTCAGCAAATTTACATAATGCAATTTTGCAGTCCGAGGTTTTAAAGACTCACTCACACCTATACTGTGAAAAATTTGTACGATCGTTTCCGACGCCGTCGTCAGGCGGTTTACAAAGAGTATAGTACAATAAATAGCCACGGGACGGCGCATGAACCGTTTCGAAGGCGAACGTATGAGTGTGTAAGCATCTTAATTAATCAAGCGCAACGCGGAGTAACAGCAGAGCAACCAGTAGTTGATTGTAGTTGTAGTTGGTTGATACAGCTAACACTACCTTACACGCTAGTAAGGTAGTGTTAGCTGTATGAATAAATTAAATTAACATTTGGTTGTCCTTGGTGCCCAATCTAGGGTCATGGAAATAGAATGAGCTTGTGCCTGTAGGTGCATGCTATTTCTTGCTCTGTGAAGAGACAAGAGTCAATCTGACCCAAATTTTAGTTTAATGTTTACGGTATCCTAAAGTTCAGATGTCCTTGGTGCCCAATCTGGGGTCATAGAAATAGAATGTGCGTGTGCCTGTAGGTGCATGCTACTTCTTGCTTTGTGAAGAGACATGAGACAAACTGTCCTGAATTTTAGCTTACTAAAACCAGTAGTTGATTGTCTACGTGTATGAATAAATTAAATTAACATTTGGTTGTCCTTGGTGCCCAATCTGGGGTCATGGAAATAGAATGAGCTTGTGCCTGTAGGTGCATGCTATTTCTTGCTCTGTGAAGAGACAAGAGTCAATCTGACCCAAATTTTAGTTTAATGTTTACGGTATCCTAAAGTTCAGATGTCCTTGGTGCCCAATCTGGGGTCATAGAAATAGAATGTGTGTATGCCTGTAGGTGTATGCTATTTCTTGCTTTGTGAAGAGACATGAGACAAACTGTCCTGAATTTTAGCTTACTATGTTCGTGTATGTAGTTCAATTTGCAAACGAAATTATGAAAGAATTATGTGTGAAACTTGTTGTTATAAAACTTGTGAACTATATAATATAAAGTCGTGGTTTAGTGTTCAATCCGAGAATCTGCAGCAGTTGATCGAGGTAAGCCTACATTGCGTTTTAGAACTAAAATAGTGGAATAGGCGCCGAACCAGTATTTTACTCCACTATGAAAGATTTCTACTCCACCTTCCGTTCCATCGGGTGGAATAGGCGCCGAACCAGTATTTTACTCTACTATGTAAGATTTCTACTCCATCGGGTGGAATAGGCGCCGAACCAGTATTTTACTCTACTATGTAAGATTTCTACTCCATCTTCCGTTCCATCGGGTGGAATAGGCGCCGAACCAGTATCAGTATTTTACTCTACTATGTAAGATTTCTACTCCATCTTCCGTTCCATCGGGTGGAATAGGCGCCGAACCAGTATTTTTCAATTATATTATTGGGCATTCTACTCCACCGAGAGTGACGAGGCGAACGAAGTGAGCCGATGGAACGGAAGGTGGAGTAGAATGCCCAATAATATCCTACTCCTGACCGTTAGTGACTGAGTAACATCACTAGACTCAAACTGACAAGCAATCAAAAACTATATTTTTTATACTTAATGGCTAGGATAGTCGTTCGAAAATAGCATTAACTTTGGTAACTTTCAAGATTATTTTCATAAGTATCTGAAAGGGTCTCCAATGTCGTATTCGTGTTAAATAAGATATTTTCTTACGAAACATAGTTTTTTTTAAGAATTCTCTTGATCATTATAAACTGTCATTAAATTAATTTAATCTAGTTCTTTAAAACCGTAAAACCGGTAACATTGCGAAAAAGTATTTCCGAACGTTGGTTTATAATATGGCGTACCGGTCAACGGTCACGTAGCAGGTCTGAAGTTCATACATTGCAGGTCAGACGGAAATGCTCATGGTACAAATAGAAAACCTGTCAGGTTAGCCTGATAAGATGACCAGTCATGTACTTGGCAAGTATTTTAAAAGTTGATGGTAGGGCCCCTGTCAGTTGAACTGCAAAGATAAAAAGTTTTATTTAAAACTAACACACACGGAAAATAACAATAATTTCTCGTATATTTTGCGGGGAACGCAGCGAGCTAGCAACAGCGACACAGGTCCCTCCCCAAAGACGCCTGGCCGGCTACTGAAACGAAGCGCGCGGGCCACCTTGTTATAAAATATTTTGTTAAAACAATAAAAAACTGTTTTGAGAAAAATGAACCATAGGAATATTCTTTGTAATTTCATTGCCTATTTTTTGACATGTTTTTCGGGACTAAAAGTTGGTTCTACTACAAGTAAAAATAAAAAATTGCGAAAAAAGGGAGTTTTCTCGATTTTTTTTGATCGAGTGAAGTTGTATAAATCGTGTTTTGAACCATAGAATAATAAAGAATATTTATTAAACTACAACATGTATTTTTATCAGATCAAAACAAATAATATTTGATTGACGATTATGAGAGTCCTGCCCTTAACTTTGTGTCCGTTATTACAATAATGTCTTATGCCTTATCACTGTTTGTGGCAGGAACATAAATAAAATTTGTTTTGTGAATTTTAGCAATCACTTTAATGATACGATCATTTTACATATTTTTTAGCTAATCGCCATTTTTCTTCCCTGTCGCAAAACGGATACACTCTCCCGTGTTGCCAGTAAAAAACAGCAAAAAATGTAGCCAGCAAAATAATAATAAAAACTAAATCTATGTTCGGATGCGAACATACTGGGTCGCCTCTGGCCCTTTTAACAAAACAGATTAAATATTATCTTCATTAATAGGAAAGGGGCATACTTTCATAACACTAGTTCGGATCACAGATCCCTTAGCAGTCTTAACCTCTAAAGCCCGAACACATCCATCCTTGCCAGGAATTACGTTTAGAATTCTTCCCACAGGCCAGTTGAGGGGATTTATGTTGTCATATTTTAATATTTTTCTTAATAATTGCGACGAATCAATAGATATTTTTTCCACAACATTTCATAAATTCAAGCGCCAAGTCAAACAAAACCAACCACCATATGGCCTTTTTATCTTGTCATGTTTGTATTTACTGTGTTTCTAAAGCTACCCACTGTTGTTGAAAGTGTTATTTCTGCACTATTAATGTAATTTTATTGCTGTTAAAACTTTTTTTTTTTTTGCATGCTGTGTCTATCGCATCATATTGTACACTATGCTTGTATCCTATGGCTTGTATTATTAAGATAAACAGTGTAACAATTGTAGATAGGCCAATAAATAAATAAATATAATATAACCATGTCACCTGTTTTTAAATTTGGTTGGATACTTTTCCATTTTGGTCTATTTTGTAACAGAACCAAATAATATTTATGCCATTTTTCCCAAAATAATTGTTGAATTTGTTCACTGTTTCCAAAAGGATAGTCTACCAACATTAACATTACTTAGATTTAATTCAGGGTAAGTAGACAATGGTGATCCCGTTAAAAAATGTCCAGGTGTCAAGTAAGACATATCATCTGGGTCTCTAGACAGAGGCGTCAACGCCGCGAGTTAAGAATTCCTTTTATCTGCACAATAACAGTATACAATTCCTCATAAGTTAACACTGTATTGCCTATTACCCGTTTCATAAGATACTTGACACTTTTAATGCCTGCTTCCCACAACCCACCAAACACAGGAGAATAACTTGGTATAAAATGAAAGGATATTCTCTCTGTATTGCAGAATTCTATTACAGTGTCTTGGTGACTTGTAGGAGCTTGCAAATCATATAATTCTTTTAACACATTAGCAGCTCTTTTATAACATGCACCATTATCACAAAAAAAAATTGTGGGCTTGTTCCTTCTGGATATAAATCTTTTCAAACAACCCAAAAATGTCTTTGTTGACATATCAGATGCTAATTCTATGTGTATGGCTTTAGTTACAAAACAAACAAGTAACACAATATAGGCTTTAGTTATAACTGGATTACGAATACGAGTTTGCTTGACACTAAAAGGGCCGCCATAATCGGTGCCAACTATCTGGAATGGCCTTGTCATATTTACCCTATCCAAAGGTAAAGATCCCATTAATTGAGTAGCATTCTTAGCCTTTAATTTAAAACAAATAATGCATTTATACAAAACAGATTTAATTTCACGTGAAGCATTAAGAATCCAGTATTTTTCACTCAAACTACTAAGAACTAAACTTTGACCTGCATGTTTTAATTGAATATGTTGCCTCCATATAATACCCTTAGTAACATTCGATTTTTTAGGTAAGATTATAGGATGCATCTCTGCAAAAGGTAAGTCAGCATTATGCAATCGACCACCTACTCTTAATAACTTATAAGAATCAAGAAAAGGATTAAGACTACTCAAACTAGATTTTACACAGTTACCAGCTTGTAAGCATTGAATCTCACTTTTGAAATGTTTACCCTGATCTAATCTTATTATTGTCTGCAAGGCAAAATCTAATTCTTTCGGACTTCATTTTTTCACACTTTTATAATGCTGCGCCTCGCAAATATTTATAAATCTCAATACATAAGCTACTATTCTAGTATTTTTTTCTATACCTGAGTATTTCTCCAACATAGTCAATAACATATTATTATCTTTAACACATATGTTGCTTGTTTTTATTACAGGTTTTATTTCAGGTATAATTTCCATGGGCATTGGGAGTGGATCAATGCCATGAACAAATTCGACATTCCCCATATACTTAGGTCCATGCCACCACAGTAAATTATCCTTGAGAGAAGAAGGACTTACACCTCGAGACAGACAGTCTGCTGGGTTATCTGTAGTGTTGACATAGAACCATTTATTAGAGGAAGTTAGCAAAATTATTTTCTTAACTATTAACTATTAACCTACTCGTTTTTAATATTACAATTTACAGAAAGAACAGTAGCACAACTACACCAAAGATTATTTTTGCAAATACAACTTTTTATCTTTGCAGTGCAACTGACTGTTCAGTTGAACTGACCTACAACTCAATTTTTTGAATGGGATTTAGAATGGCGACGCGACGATGTGACGGCAGAATTTGCTTCTCGCTCAGGCGCAATAGGTAGATTCTATTACGTGAGCGTCAGCATGTACCTAGTGTACCTACTGCATCAATTCAACTCGCGCGCCTACTGTAGGTATCTATTGTACAAATTATAATAATAATGCAAGTTGTTGATGTTGTTGTACTTTCATACAAAATAGTGACTAGATATCTGTTATCTCATAACATACCGACTGACTTACCGGCTGCGGCTGACTTAATGCTTGTTTTTAGGGTTCCATACCCAAAGGGTAAAACGGGACCCTATTACTAAGGCTCCGCTGTCTGCCTGTCTGTCTGTCTGTCTGTCTGTCACCAGGCTGTATCTCATGTACCGTGATAGCTAGACAGTTGAAATTTTCACAGGTGTTGTAAATCTGTAGCCGTTATAACAACAAATACTAAAAACCAGAATAAAATAAATATTTATATATGTCGGCGTCAGCGATGGCTGAGCGATAGTTGCCGTCATCATCTCGATTCGGTGGTACGGACTTCATAGTGCAGGTTTACAATAAAACACGATGATACAGCAACTCAGTTAGTATTTCACTTTCAGAACAATCATCACAGTAGGTAGGTACATTACTAATAATGTTCACGCACTACTTTACACGTTCGGGCAAACCGACAGTTTGGCATATGAGAAGTGGAGGTCTGCATCCGTTCATTTCTCTCACAAGACTGACCCGTCGCTTCGCCACTTCCCTTACCACGACTCTGTCCACGTGACGCCCCACTCTAGCGAGCGCGTCACGGCGTTTACCCTCTCCTTAGTACTTCAATAATCAATTGAGAGACTATTATCGCTCAACTTTCATAATCTACGACACGGCCAACCTGACATGTCTCACGTCCTCGTGTGTTTCTGAAACAAAACAATCATCGGTGGAGTAGCAGTGTAACCTCGGCCAACCTGACCGTACTCAAAGAACATTACAAATAGACGCATTTGCCTCTACTAATAAAACAGAAAGGTGCCTCTACGCAATAATCAAAAGAAACTAATTAAGTGTTAGCGTAACACCGCGTTAGTGTACCATACACTAACGCGGTGTTACGCTAACACATAATTTGCTTCAAGATCACTTAAAGCAAATTACGACCCGCTGCCTACGCAACTAGTGACAACCATTGCCACCCATATCGTCATCACCTCATGTGATACGACCATCACTTCTCAAAGAAGTCTCACACAACAATAGTCTCTTTCGAGACCCGGGTCCCCGCCACACCACTAACTGCCCATCGCCCCCTGACCAATTCACAAGTGAATTGCAGTTACGACTACAGATTAGTGCGTGTGGTGCGACCAATAACCAAGGGAAGAAGCCCCGCCACACCACTGACTGCCCATCGACCCATAACCAAGGCCCATATCGTCATCACCTCAAGTGATACGACCACCACTTCTACTAATCGTTGGAAGTACCTTCCACAACATCATCTATATGAGAAAAATCGAATTCAACAGAAACACTGCTAAGAGGCATCTTTCGTAAGAGTTTACTTCAAAATTCTAATGCCAGTTAAAGGTTTCTACAAGTAGCTCTACAATCTTGAATGGTCCCTCCTTGGGGTCTAACTATTATTGATTGCTCTCTTCACGTATTAAAACTAAGTCCCCGTCAACATCCAACCTTTACAGGAGCTTTGTCAAACTGCTGGAGCTTTGCCTTTATCAAATCTAGACTTTTCATGACTAGCATTATTTTCATATGTACGTTGCCGCTTGCTTTCTAGTATTCTAGTCCATATTTATCTCCGTTTCACTATCGTCAAAAGTAACAACATTGAATGGTCTAGTTACGCGTCCTATAATAAGCTCGAGAGGGCTTGCCTCGGTAACACGATGAACTGTACAATCTACGTTTCGTCGAGGTTAAGTCTATAGGTAAGGCAAATGGTAAACGGTACGAGTCGGGTCCTGAAGTCTTATCTTTATTTCACCAGTTTTAACACGCGTACGAGTTAAACCGTCATTATAAATGTGCGAAGATTCTTTAAAGCAACGATATTAGCGATTTCTTATTTTGTACATCAGTATCAATATCGATTTTGCTGGTAACTACAGACAGCAACAGGCTTTTGTTTTGAAATCACCATAGATGAACGAGACAAATTGACGATGTAACCTAGTTTTAATAAAAACAACTCAAAGAATGTTTAGTACGTACAGTCATTTTTGCACAACCTTTATAATCTCCTCATTGTTACAACTATTACATCTAACTCAGTTTCGTCAGGTATACTTTGATTCACTGATATGCATCTCAACACCCTGAATTCAAGGGTCTTATGGTTTATAGGTCTCCTAAAACCTCTACAACCTGAAAGGGGTCCTTATATTTAGGGTAATTAAATATTGCAAATAGGCCCACCAACGGTGAACTCGTGGCGTCAGATCAGCTCTTTTACGTGACGAATTTTAATGAGTTACCGTCTGTCACTACTGTAAACTGCTGACTGTGTAATTATTTACGAAATCGTTTGATCGCGTTTAATACGACCGCCAATTTTTCAAGCTCAAAACTAGCACTAACATACCGGCTATGAATAATTTTGAGTATTGTTTCAACAGTTTAAAAAGTTCGAGTTTTAACTTTTGAGATTAGGAAACTTTAATCATCAATCACTTTGTTTTAACAAAGCAATACTTCCTAATTAACTAAACAAACTTTGATTTATCATAACAAAAATCATCAAGCAGAATCATGTACCATTATTTTCCACATTAACAATTTTTCACTAAGAGCCTTAGACACTTCTTGGAAACCCACACATGAGTAAACCACTCTTAACGCCACGGCTCTCCAGCCGACAAGCAATCACATTGCTCTCACATATCCAGCGCATGGATCAAAACTATTGTCTTTCCAGACCCTGACCTCCGCCAGTCATACACGTCCATCGCGTACCCACGGACTACTTGAGTTGCCTCAAGAGACACCGATTTCTAACGGGCTACGACTACGTAATAACTAGTGGTACGGTCGCACACAATACGGACGATAGAGAACCCTACTCGCGTGGCTTCCCTTACTTAGGCTAATATGATAACTAAGAGGGACTTGACCCTTTAAAATCTGTTTTAATTTTCAAGCAATTTGGAACTAAAGATTTGAAATTTAAAACTAGGCTAACCTACGAATTTAAACTATCTAGTTTCGAGATTACCGAGACCAAGTAAAATGATTCCAAATTGAATTAATCAAATAAAACAAAACCACAGGTATCTCATTCGCGGTCAACAATCACACACACTATTCCCCACGGGAATACAATGTCGTCCCCGACTCTACGGTCTTCGCTTCAAGGTAAGACCCGACCATACTACCCAGAGCTACCGCACACAATGGCTACGATACTCTGGTACGGTCTTCGACCATACTACCCAGAGCTACCGCACACAATGGCTACGATACTCTGGTACGGTCTTCGACCATACTACCCAGAGCTACCGCACACAATGGCTACGATTCTCTGGTACGGTCTTCAACCGTACTACCCAGAGCTACCGCACACAATGGCTACGATACTCTGGTACAGTTTCTGACCATACTACCCAGAGCTACCGCACACAATGGATACGATACTCTGGTACGGTCTCCGACCCAACGAATCGAGAACCTGGTTAAACAATCTAAAGCGATGCCAAATCATCATCTATTTCGTCTACAATCTCAATTGGTACTTGGTCTTCGGGCATCTTACTAACGCGGTCATGATCCATCTTACTTTTTTTTTAACCAAAAGAGCCGGACTAGCAAACGGAAAACGACTGGGTCTAATTACTTTAGCTTCCAACAATTCGTTAACCTTATCGCGTATGATTCGACGTTCGTCCGGAAACAGTGTAAGGACGTCTTTGCACTGTACAATTTGGGTCGATCAATCTCAAGTCCAACGCACCAAAGTTAACACGTGTGGTCGGAAAACCGTTAATAAAAGTCAGAGTATAATTCTAAGATGTTTACAAGGTCACTTCTTCTATCAAATGGTAAATCAGTGTCAATTTGATCACCATTATTCTTTATAGCCGTAGTTTTCATAGCGTTACACACGTTCATAATTCTCAAAATTAATTCGTTTGCTTACACAAAAACCGTTATTCAAAATCTCTCGCACTAGTAGAATGTTACTACGCAAGTAACTACGTATCGGGCAAAACGTGGAATAGAATCTCTATCACAAAACTGTTACGCTATAAGATTTATTCTGTGCTGAATGCACGTGTTTGACCAATACTAGTCAACGCAACAACGTTACTAACTGTTTGCCACTTAATTTGGCTACACAACTCTCGTTTACTAACGAGTATTAAGCACCGGAATCAAAATAAAAATCATATGACTCACCAGATTACTGTAACTGTCCACAAACTCCGGCTATTTCAAGCATCTATGCGTCGCTCTTTCGCGGAGTCAGTGCCTCCAGCGAGACTCGCGCTGCTCACACCGTCCTGCGCCGCGCCGGGGCCGCTCGAACCCGCAGCACTAGTAGACTTCACACCATCCGCGCTGCCGCGTCGACAGTATGACGTTGCGTCCGTTTGCGCCACAACGGAAACAAATCACTTGTTCGACTCCAGATGATGCATTCGATATCAATTGGTGTGGCAATGAAACATTGCGCGCCAATGGGAGTCAGATCCTTTATCCCACTTCTGATGTCGGCGTCAGCGATGGCTGAGCGATAGTTGCCGTCATCATCTCGATTCGGTGGTACGGACTTCATAGTGCAGGTTTACAATAAAACACGATGATACAGCAACTCAGTTAGTATTTCACTTTCAGAACAATCATCACAGTAGGTACATTACTAATAATGTTCACGCACTACTTTACACGTTCGGGCAAACCGACAGTTTCGCATATGAGAAGTGGAGGTCTGCATCCGTTCGTTGCCCTCACAAGACTGACCCGTCGCTTCGCCACTTCCCTTATCACGACTCTGTCCACGTGACGCTCCACTCTAGCGAGCGTGTCACGGCGTTTACCCTCTCCTTAGTACTTCAATAATCAATTGAGAGACTATTATCGCTCAACTTTCATAATCTATGACATATATGAGTTTTTTGCTCGATATTGAAAACGACAACAGGTGAACGCTTGAAATATTCACAGAATATTTAGTTACATATTCACTTTCAAAATAAATAATTAAATTAAAATAAAACAAATAGTTTAGGGTGGCTCCCATACAACAAACGTGATTTTTTGCCGTTTTTACAGATAATGGTACGGAACCCTTCGTGCGCGAGTCCGACTCGCACTTGGCTAGTTTTCTCTTTTCAGTTATGTTTTTGTAATCGTGTTTTTTGTTTTTTTAAATAATTTGTTTTTATACTTCGTTTTTTAGGGTTCCGTACCCAAAGGGTAAAACGGGACCCTATTACTAAGGCTCTCCAGTCTGTCTGTCTGTACGTCTGTCACCAGGCTGTATCTCATGAACCGTGATAGCTAGACAGTTGAAATTCACAGATGATGTATTTCTGTTGCCGCTATAACAACAAACACTAAAAACTAGAATAAAATAAATATTTAAGGGGGCTCCCATACAATAAACGTATTTTTTTTTGCCGTTTTTATAGATAATGGTACGGAACCCTTCGTGCGCGAGTCCGACTCGCACTTGGCCGGTTTTATTATTATACGTAAGCGTACTGCGGTAGTAAGCGGAAGCGTAGTGCGGTGGTAAGCGTAAACGTAGTGTGGAAGCGCTGTAACAGTCATGAAAGAAAAGGAAACTGTTAGTGACATTTAAAAAAAGCAATGGTATAAAATAAATTGTGTTGCTTATATTTCCCTAAAAACTAAACACCCGAAAAATTAACATGAATTCCGTAAAACAAAGTTAATTGTATTTACTGCTACAATTTTATACTGTGATGCAAAATTTTTGCAAAGCGGGGTCAGCGAGTTCATTTAAACTACGTGTTCGCGCGACTGGCTCGCAGGGATTGAGGTAGCGCTAAATGCTTACTACGCTCGAATATGGTGGCCTTAATATTTACGCATTTATCAGGACCTATACCTACTCTTAAATATAAGCAACTACCGTATGCGACGCTAGAGGCATCAGAAAATCCTTTTAGTTCAAAGTTATTGCATATTATACTTTTTATATTCCTAGGAACAGCAATACATGGCATATTTATTAAATCTTTGGCAAATTCAAGCCATTTTTTATTAATATTTGATGGCAAAAACTGATCCCACCTTATATTATGAAACCACACTTCTTGCATTAGAAGTTTTGCGGATACCAATATAGGTCCCACAAGACCGAGTGGGTCAAAATACTTACTTATAAAACTAAGCATTTCTCTCATAATATATTCTAGCTTTAACTCTTTTACAGGACATTGTATTTCTTAACTATCAGTTTTCACATTGTAGATTAACCCTACTGTTTTAAAATACAAACAGTTTTTATCAAAATCTTTTATATCTAATTGATGCAAATTAACAGGAATGTCTTTTAGTAAGCTAATATCATTAGAACACCACTTATGTAATGCGAAACTACCCATGCTTAATAATTATATTTGCAAAGCTCATTCTTGGTCTGGTTCAGCTCATAGATATCATCACTGCCAAATTGTAAATCATCAACATAACTTGAGTTTTGCAAACAGAATGCAGCTAAAGGATATTGATCTTTAAATCTATGCGCTAGTTCAACTAAGCAGCAAGTGGCAAGGAAGGCAGAACTTTTCAAGCCATATGTTACAGTCTGTAATTGAACACATTGAACAGGATTTTCCTTGGATTCTCGCCATAGTATATTTTGCAAACCACAATCTTTTTCATCTAGAAATACTTGTCTATTCATAGCTTTAACATCACAGAGCAATACATACTTGTATGTTCTCAACAAGGTCAAAATATCAAACAAATCACTCTGGACAACGGGTCTGGTGTTGTTTTACTGTTAGGATTTATAACAGGATGATGAGGAAGAAAGTTCAACTTACCTAAATCTAGTTTTTGGTTTTTAGTATCTAAGTATTTTGCATGACCTTGCTGAATATAATCAGATATAATTTTTTTATACTGTTGAAACTAATTAATATCTTTAGTAAATCTTTTTTCTAAATTATGCAATCTGCTCATAGCCATGGGAAACGAATGCCCCAACTCTGTATTATCAATATCAACTTTCAAAGGCAAGGCAACAGTAAATCTATTGTTTTCTAATTTTACAGAATCCTGAAATATTTGTTCAGCTTGCTCAGAAGTATCCTCTTTGAATACCTTGGGTACATTTTCACATTCCCAAAATTTTAAAATTGTTTGCTCAAGCTGAATGTCGTTAGTAATGCATGTATTACATACCTTTGAATAGTTGTTTGGATTTATTCGCAAACAAAAATTAGAAACACTTATTCCTAGTGAGGAGATAGGCAACCTGCCCGCTACAACATATCCGAAACTTGTATTTATCAGGTAAGGTCCTGATGGAGTTACAGGAAGGGACTCACGACGCAGCACCTGGAAAAATACGTCACACCCCAATAGCAAAGATAGTTCACCAGTTTTATTAAAAATTTTATCAGCTAATTCCACATAAGAAGGTAAAGTAAATTGTGAAATGTCAAAAGACTGTTGTGGTAATGGACATGCAATATTTTTTACAACACAGAAGAAACTGCTACACTATTGTTGTTTATGGTGAGTAAACAGTTAAATCAGCCCTGCGTGATACATTTTGTTCACCTTGACACACACCTAATATAAGCTGATCAGTCTCACTTAATTTACATTTAATGTTGTCAGCCAAGTTTTCAGTAATAAATGATACTTGACTCCCTGAGTCAAGTAAAACTCTAGCAGTGATAAACGTGCCATCATTTTTTACTAAGCGCACCATAGCAGTGGGCAGTAAGACATTTGTGTAAGCTGTAGCGCTCGATAAAGCCACCTGGTTATCTCCAGCATTATTTTTTGGATTATCCAGCAATGCTGTATTGCTAGATGCATTACTTTCAGATGCATTATTGTGCAAAAGCGTATTATGCCGTTGCCCACAAGTCACACATTTTATTTTTAGTAAGCACTTTCCATTATGATTGTTAAGACATATCTTACAAAGTTTATTGTCATTTACAAAAGATAATCTTTCCTTTTCAGAAGCTAATTTAAATTTTGAACACTCATAAAGCTTATGTGCTTCCTGACAATACTTACATACAGCATTGTCTTGGATGTGCCTACACCGCTCAATACCTTACTTGGCTTCTGGGAATGGGGTGACTTATCATCGGTGGTATTTTCCATTGCAATAGCCCTTCGTTCCAGAAAATCTAGAAACTCGGACAACTTAGGCATATCTTTGCTAAGCCGTTCCTGATGGAATCCTCTGTTGGTGTAGTTATCTACCTTTTTGGACACTATATTAACCAGTAATGTGTCCCAGTGCTCCACTGGCTCATTCAGATTCTTTAGTGCAGCAATGTTCAAGTTTATTACTGAAACAAGAGACCTTAGACCTTGAGCAGTGCATTTTGTGACTATGGGCAACTCTAGAATGTTATTAACATGATGATTAACTGTAAGTAATTTATTATTAAACCTGTTGTTTAGCAATTCTAATGCATCATTATAATTTTCATCATTTAACATTAAATTTTTAATTAGATCTAGAGCTTCCCCAGCCAAGAGTGAGCGCAAATAGTAGAACTTTTCAACTAAACTTAACCGACTGTCTGCATCAATTACTGACTTGAACATATTAATGAATGGTGGATAATCCACTACATTTTTTCCATTAAATGTATTTAAACTTATAACAGGTAACTTTTTGAATTCCCCTTTAGGAGAATTTACAACTTTTGATTTTGTTTCAAGTGCTGTGTTAATATTGGCAATTGAAGAGAAATACTTCTCTTCCACTTCACTGTAATCTTCCTGATCGTCAGGACTTGACATAATATTTTTTTTATTTCAAGTTTCGTACTCATTAAATGAATTTGCCACTCTTTTACACTTTTCTTTGAACAATTCGGAGTTTAATTCGGAGAGATCACCTAATGAAAATTTGAACAAGCGAGTTATACTACCTTTAACATAGCCTCTTTATTTATTTATTTATTTATTTTATTATTTATGTACACACAGTAAAATACAAAAAGATACGACATAATTAAAATATGAGTACAAAGGTACTGCTTATTTCTTAAGAAATTTCTTCCAGCAGACCTGCGAAAGGAGAAATGAAAAAGAAATGTAGACAATAGTGTGTGAGAACAAGAAGAGAAAAAACATGAATATGCGAAGTCTTAACTAAAAATAACAAATATACCTACACATATACGCAAGAAAATTTACATATACTTAAATAAATACATAAAGCTTAAATATATAAACATAAATACACTATAGGTACCTATATAATAATAAATACTCAAAGTTGAGAGGAAAGATAATGCTCTTTTACACGAAGTTTAAATAGAGAAACAATTTTCAAATCACGAATACTAGGCGGAAGTGAGTTCCACAATCTTACAGCATGGACAGAGAAGGAATAAGAATAATAGCCAGTTTTATGAGGATGAGATTTAAGGAGGGATCTAAGGTATGATCTACACGGTGCGTCACTAGGACGAGCGTAAGAAAAACGCTCACGCAGGTAGGACGGATAAGACGGGTTGTGTAAGATGTTGAAGAGGAGACATAAAATCCGAGTGTTCCTGCGAAGGCGGATTGGGAGCCACTTGAGTTCCTTACGAAGGTGAGAAACATGGTCATACTTTCGCAGACCGAAAACGAAGCGAATGCACAAGTTTTGCAAGCGCTCAAGCTTGTTTAATAGCTCCTCAGTAGCATCCAGGTAGCAAGCGTCAGCATAATCTATAATCGGCTGGATAAGTGTTTGTGCCAAGGAGATTTTAGTCTTCAAGGGTAGGAGACTTTGAAGGCTTTTCAACGAATGAAAAGAGAAATGTACCTTTCGACTAACCACATTGACCTGGGCACGCCACGAAAGATAGGAGTCAATTATTACACCCAGATCTTTGGCGGTTTCGGTATATTCAATGCGAACACCATCGAAATATAAAGGCATCAGAGATGTAACATCAACCGCATTGCGAACGAATCTGCTGCCTATGATCATGGCTTGAGATTTAGTTGGGTTAATTTGACTTAGCCCAAGCGCTAATGCAAGCCAGGTCACGATTCATAGCAGCAATTGCAGAACCCGCGTCAGCTACAGTAAAGTGTCGGTAGAGCTGCAAGTCATCTGCGTAAAGTATAATATTATTAATAAAAAATATTATATTTTAATATTCTTGAATTGTTAATAATATGTTGTCTAAAAATCCTGCTGGAGCTTGGATATTGTTCTGGTGTCTTGCCCAACCAAGGTACCAGATTATTGTCATAACGTGACAACAACCAACGGTCCTGTTCCCTACAAGGCAATTGCAATAGTACCCTAAAATAGCTTCCAAGACAGAATCACTAACATGTTCAGTGTCAAACAAAACATAGGTTAAGTAAATTCTCTGGTACGTCCTCTTAATAAATAAGGATTATTTCCACCAACCCGTAATATCATTTCTTGGGAGTGTTCTAGTTCCGGACACACTTCAACAACATAGATACCATTATCCCTAACATGTTCACCGAAGTATGAACGCGCTTGTTTCACCTGATATGGGCCTAATGCAAACAATATTAAATCATTGTATGTAAAAACTGGGAAATTGTTTATTTGAGGCAAGTTACCGTCAATGCGGGTAAACATAACTCGTCGTCTGTTTAAATTATAATCATTAATAAATTGTCCCAGATGCTTAGGTTCATCCATATAGCACAATGCTCTTTGGATTATATTTTCAGCGTTAGGACTATCCCTTAAAACAGGATGAAATTTATTTAATAGAGCCCCAGCAATTCTGAAATCAACCATTAAATGTGTTGAGGCATTGTTAAAGTACCTTTGCCTAAATAGTTTAAAATCCCTCTTAAACCTTCCGTTCACAACTTCCACAACCCATCTACATAGTGTCACTTTACGGCTTTTATTAGCTTGTGCAAATGTAAGTTGGGTGGATCCTTCATCTAATAATTCAGGTTTATATACTCTATAATTACAATTTTCAAGCAAAGGAATAGCATCCCTAAAGCCCCTATCTAAAACAAAAATATCATTTTCTCTGAAAGTCTTCGGAATGGTCCATTTTCATTTTCAAACAAGTGCGTCATAATTTCGGCATCAGTTTGGGTGGCAGCATAGGGCCCTACAGCATCAATGATGTGACCATCGCAAGATACAATCATAAATGGTTTTATCAAATTGTCATATTTGTGCAAACTGTATGTCTTCTTTTGAAACATATAGTTTGCACTTTTCTGCAAGTATATATAAGTCCCGTCAAATATTGCGATTGCAGGCCTATCTCCAGTTATAGACTCGTCAGGATCACCCAATAATGCTTGAGGAACTCTCAAGTTTCTCTCTGATATTTCCCTATGAGTGATATGGTTCACACCAATATTATTAGGCACAAAATGCTCATTGAGACACAACCTAACTTTTTTCATTATCAGTTCCAATGTTGACCTAGGTATATCAAACAGAGTTGCCAAGCGTCTATTACCTGCCTGTTCTTAATTTTATTAAATAAATAGCTAAAGCGCGTTTAGTTTGCTTAACATTAATAGGAGGTAAAAGATTATACAGAATTAAAAACTGGGGTACTGTAAGACCCGTCCAATAATGGCAAAAATGGTTCGGCAATTCTGATACATTTTCAAAGTTCAAAATATTAGCTTTTGACTTCATAATATTAATTATGTCTTCTATATGGATAGCACTAAATGTAGAATGTGTTTCATTCATTTGAGGCAATAAATGCCACTGATCGCTGTACAAATGTGTTTCACACACTCTACAGCTGCGAGGAACATAGAAACTATGTTCTTGCAAAAGCAGTCTTTTAAGGAATTGCGGGACCAAATGTAACATTCTGTTCCTGCATTGTTGAAATGTCCGTTCATGTCCGAAGCCAATTCCTGCATGTCTCGTGATGAGTCATGCACTGCCTGTCTATTTGCTCGCACCCAACACACATGGCAAACATAGTTGTTTCTTGAGGGCTGAAAATAAACCACAGTTAGAATAAACACCGATAAATGCTTATGTTTATATAATTTTTAGTAACAAGGGTATCTTTTGTATAAATCTGTTTATGTTTTCAAGTATTTTGTTATTGTACACATGTTACATATGCCTACTTAAGGCAAGTATATGTTAAAGATGGAAAATATGTAAAACACAGATATTACAATCATACATAAATATTATGAAAACTAGTTTTTTTATAGATTAATACAACTAGGTATTTATAATAATGAAAAACAAAATGCTTACCACATAATTAGTATTTTGAGATAATAGGGCAGCCAGCAGTGGACACTCCATACTGACATTATGGTGTCTTAATTTCCTCACAGATTTGCCACAACCAAGGCAAACCATGTTATGCCCCAGTAGTCTCTCGTGCTCACCAGCTTCGGTATTTAATAATAATAAGCATGGATGACAAATAAATGTATCCAGAGGCAACTGAAAATAAGATGCACTGTAAGTTAATTTTGAATTAGAATTATATGAAAATAAATCAGGTTAAGTTTTTTGCAGTCCAACTTCTTACCTGAGTTTGAGCATTGGTTATCCAACGCGAAAGTCTTGTTTGATGGTGTGCAGAAAGCGAGGATATGAGATGCCTCTGCAACCTTTGCACGGCTATTCCGCAGTTGATGCACCTCATATTGATCCACCAAAAAAATCCGAAACGAAATGCAAATCAGAGCTATAATCGAGTGGTAGAAGGTATCAGTCCGTAGAAATAAGCAGTGGTCAAAAATATTAGAAAATAATCGCAAAAACACAAACACAGTACGCAATGTAGAATCTGCAATAACAATACATTGACATTTGACATAGACAATGACACATTGTCAAAGAAGTAAACGCGTTCCGTTTCAAGTATTTTTTTTTGTGAAATCTAATAAAACTGTTTTATCAACATTAATTAAGTATCAGTGTAGTAAATGTAAGGAAGTTGGGCATTTGCGTCGGATGTGCCAGGAGAATGGTGCACGTAATAACGTGGACCATCGCGGCCAATTACGGAGCGGTGGCGGTGGAGCGGACAGGACGGGGCGCGGCGCTGGCGCGGGCGCTGAGGGGTCCCGCACGGCCAGCCGGGGCAACGGGCGGACCGGGAAGGCGCGGCCGGGTCCACATGGGCGGCCAGCTATGCACACGTTCGAGGCACATTGGAAGGAAGATGCGGAAGATTTTGTGGAGGAAGAGGAACCAATTTATCAAATGTCGTTAAGCCAATATAGGCCGGTACCATGAGTTATTTGATGGCGGATTGGGGTGTTTCACGGGCGGTCAGGCCACATTACATTTACGTGAGGGAGCTGTGCCGGTATACTGCCGCGCGCGGCCGCTGCCGTACGCGCTGCGCTCGCGTGTCGACATCGAGCTCGAAGCCATGCTGCGCGCGGGCATCATCGAGCCTGTTAACGCCTCCAACTGGGCCACACCACTGGTAATTGTACACAAGCCGGATGGCGCTTTACGTTTATGTGCTGACTATAAGGTTACAGTGAATCGTATGTTAAGGGTTGATAAGTATCCTATGCCTAAGATAGACGACTTATTTACTAAGTTAAGTGGTAGTAGATATTTCACAAAATTAGATTTATCGCAAGCGTATAATCAAATACTCTTAGATGAATCCAAGGATTTTACAGTTATTAATACACATAAAGGACTTTTTAGATACAATAGATTAGTGTATGGACTCGCGTCGAGTCCAGGAATTTTCCAAAGAATAATGACACAGTTGTTTGATAAAATACCAAATGTGACAATATTTTTAGATGATATATTGATCACGGGAAATACGATTGAGGTACATGTAGATACAGTAAACAAGGTTCTTAAAATATTGCAAGAAAATGGTTTAAAAATAAAAAAGGAAAAGTGTGATTTCTTGAGTAAAGAAGCAAAATATTTAGGGTTTATAATTAGTAGAGAGGGCGTTAGAGTGGATCCAGAAAAAATTAAACCCATTATTAAAATGGCTACTCCGACTAATGTATCCGAACTGAAATCATTTTTAGGTATGGTAAATTTTTACGGTAAATTTATTAAGAACTTAAGTTTCTATTTATCACCAGTCTACGAATTGTTGAAAAAGGGTAAACATTGGGTATGGGGTAATACACATTCTCAGGCATTTAATAAAATAAAGAAGTTATTAATTAGTTCAGAAGTATTATCTCACTATGATGAATCACGGCCCGTGATAGTGACGTGTGATGCGAGCTCACGGAGCATCGGCGCTGTGCTTGCGCAGCGAGCGGCCGACGGCCGCGAGTATCCTATAGCGAACGCATCAAGGACGCTCACCTCCGCGGAATATCATTATAGTCAAATACATAAAGAGGCTTTAGCTATAGTATTCGCCGTGGAGAAATTTCATCAATATTTATATGGCAGACCATTTGTGTTAAAAACAGATCTTAAACCCTTAGTTAGTATATTTGGATCGGAATTAGGCATTCCAAGCATGACAGCTAGTAGGTTACAGAGATGGGCGTTAATATTATCAGCTTATGATTTTAAAATTGAATATGTGAATACAAGTTTAAACACAGCTGACGCTTTGTCTCGATTAGTAGAAAGTTACAAAGCTATTAGCGAAACAGGCATAGAGGAAGTCCCGGAGCAAACATACCTTCACTTTGCCTCGGATGCCTTGTTACTTAAATATGAAGACATTAGAAAGGAGACAAAAGGAGATCCAATGTTAACGCGTATATTGAGCTATGTTAGGGATGGCTGGCCTAAGGAAGTAGAGATAAAGGAACTTAGACCTTATTTTAATAGACGTAGTGAAATATATACCGAGTTAGGTTGTCTTATGTGGGGTCATAGGTTAATCGTGCCAAGATCGTGTCAAGATAGGGTATTGATGGAGCTACATGATACTCATATGGGAATAATTAAGACAAAATGTATAGCTAGAAGTTATGTGTGGTGGCCAGGGATTGATGAAATGTTGGAAAACCTATGTCGAAACTGCACAATCTGCGCAAAAATGGCAGAGGCACCAGTTCACCACGCACCGCAGCCGTGGAACTGGCCGACTCGACCATGGACTAGGATACACGTGGATTTTTTAGGGCCCATACTGGGCCACAAGTATTTAATAATGGTCGATGCCACCTCCAAATGGATCGAAGCATGTCCGGTCGCTTCGACTACGGCCAAATCAATAATATGTAAAATTAGAGAAATTTGGTCACGTTTTGGCATACCAAAACAATTAGTCTCCGATAACGGGCCTCCCTTCAGTAGTGAAGAATTCAATTCATTTTTAGAAAATAACGGGGTAGAACACGTATTTTCCGCACCGTATCACCCCGCTTCCAATGGTTTGGCGGAGAATGCGGTCAGGCAGTGCAAAAGGGTTATAAAAAAAGCAATTATACAAAATATTGATGTAGAACTTGCTCTTCAGCGGTTTTTACTGGTGTATAGAACCACCGAACATAGTACCACAAAAGAAAGTCCGTCACAAATATTACAAGGTAGGACATTAAGAACTCGGTTAGACCGGCTGAAACCGTCCCGCGAGAAGCAGGTGGCTGAGGCGCAGCACCGGCAGAAAAATGGGGCTGGCGGAACGCACCGCGCTCTCGGTACGGGGGACGAGGTTTGGTGCCGGGTGTACCAAGGATTAAAGAGGTGGGTAAGTGGTACAGTCATTGAGCGATTGAGTACTACAGATTATCAAATAAGATTATTAGATGGCACAGAGATACATAGGCATATTGATCAGTTAAAGTTAAAATGTAAGGAAAATCAATCCCAACCGACTGATGGCGTTATAGTTAGCACAAAAGTAGCGGCCAACGACTTGAACCGGCCTTTAGGTAATGCACTGGTTTTCCCAACAGAACCAGTTACGAAAATATCCACCGAGGTGTGCTCAGGTGGAGGTGTGGGAGGTTCGGGATGCGGTAGGGATGATGCGCATTCAGAACCGGGGTTGATGATGCCGGATTCATCTCAAGGGTTGGTTGATGGATCCAACAGTGTAGCCTCGGCCGCCAGCGAAACTCGCCCCGTTAGAAATAGGAAACCTCCCCAAAGATATCAGCCCTAAATATAGTTTAGATTAAGTACGAGTTTTAAGTTTCGTAAAAGTAGCTAAATGGTTATTATTATGTAAATAGATCTTAAGTAACTATGTATGTTTCTGGTAAGATAGTTAATAAGGGTGGAGGTGTAATGTAGGGTATTCTCAAGTTGTGTTCATATATATAAACTGTTGACCACCCGCAGCGCTTTAGTCAATAAATGTCTACCGAACGAACTACGTGTTTAACTTCCCAAATACTACAATAACATGCCATAAAATTGAAATCCCTAAATACAGTATGCCCTAATTTTTTTGCCATAAATATTACAATCAATAATATTCAAAAGACTTAAAACCGTTTTCAATAAAACTGATCATAATTATCTTTAATTTCCTTTCCTAAAATTGCATGGAATTAGTATGTACTTATGTTCCGTCAAGACTGTAGAGTGTTTCTAGACGAACTAATGGATTCCGAACGAAACTAGTGATCTGTGATTTGGTCTAAATAAATACAAAAACTTATTTTATTTTTACCTAAAATTTAAGCATAACAACTTGATATTATTGTATCTAAATTATTCTCTTAATTTCATGTGTTATTATATATGTATAAGCTGTTGTGAATAATAAATGTGGTAAACTCAGTGAATGTTATGTTTAAAGGATTTCATCTAATTAAAGTCTGATAAATTGTTATAATAATACATTCCCTAACTTATAAGGTTTTAAAAGAGTTCTGCCAAATTAGATTTACTTAAGACTATCAATATTAAAAGTTATTTAGTCAAAATGTATGATTGGTTAAAAAAGGGCGGCATAATGTGAGGCTGCTGGGGAAGGGATAGAGAAATGAGGGAAAGGGGCTAGGAGGACTCTTCCTTTTTGGGGGCGACATTCCTTGGAAAAGGATCGATAATTCACCGGAATTATATTGGTCTCACAGATTACCATTATTTTTAAATCTATTATTGTCTGCTTGAAAATCTTGATACAGAAATAGTAATCGGTGTGATTGAAGGAGCTAAGTAAGTTAAGTACTTTAATTAATTATAATAATATTCTGTAGGTACCCTCTAAAATTGTTCCTAAACAACCGGTACGTAACTGGCTTGTTCCTGCCAGTAATAACTTCTGTAATAATACTTATTTATACCATAAACCTGTTATGTACCTTAAAATGTTATAATGTTGCTCAAATGTGTGTTAATATAAAAACACCATTTTGTTGTACATCCATGTAGTAGTGCACTATTGAGTTTGTGTAGATAAAGTACCTATTGGATTCCTGAAATGATAACTCTTGATCTTAATGATAAACCGGGGAGTTTCTTGCTCGTTCTTCTCCTGTCAGAGTTAGTTTTGGAATGAGCAACTAGCTTTTTCTCTACCTTCCTATCTAGATAATATTATAAAATAAATGCCTAGTCTTGCCTATACTGTTGTTTTTTATGATATAATCCCTTCGTTCAGGTACACACAACCCTTTTACACACAGTGAATATACTTTAATAGATAATATACATCTCTCACAAACACTAAACCCCTATTTAAAACTTAGTCACCCTAACACGTGCGTGAGATTGTGACAGACGGCAGCGGCGGGCGTGCGCTGAGTTTAACCGGTTTATTCAGGTTAGCGCGAGTTTTAAAATTATTTATTTATTTATTTGATTTACACGGCTTTAACAACCAATTACATAAATCAGAATATATTATGTTAAGTACAAACATTACACATAAAGGAATCACAACAATTAAATACAATTATTTTCACAAAAATGTAGGCACGTAACCATTAAATTGGCGAATCTTTCATGGAACAGATCGCAGTCCAGAAACAGGTCGCAGATTATATTTTCTGTAATAACCAGTTACCGAAATGATTTAGGTATAGTTTTAACCGTTTTTGTTTTAATTAACCGGTTAATCGATCAACGATATTATACCGGTTTTATGAACAATATTAACCGGTATTTCTAAACCGATTCCAAGCCCTGGTTTCAAGGATAAGGGTGTTTATCCTAACACCCTGTATGTAAAATTTTTGGATGTAATTTTGTTTACAAATATTTTTAATGTTTTCTTAAAACCCTTTATGTATGACAAAAAAAAACAAAACTTAAGAAATTAGGTAAACTAATAATTTAAAAACAAAAAAAAAAACAAATATCTGACGGCGTCAGCGATGGCTGAGCGATAGTTGCCGTCATCATCTCGATTCGGTGGTACGAACTCCATAGTTCAGGTTTACAATAAAACACGATGATACGGCAACTCAGTTAGTATTTCACTTTCAGAACAATCATCACAGTGGGTACTATACAGTTCAAAAGTGGATTGTTAGTCTCGGAAAGCAATGGAATGTCGTGTCGACTTGACTTACGACCTTCTTCTATAAGTTGTTTCAATACGATGAAAATGTCAGCACGCAGAAAGCTTCACCTGGCTAGAGCGAATAGTGCCAAAGAGTAGGGCTCTTTGGCACTATTCGCTCAAAGAAACCAAACTATCTTTATAAGAAACTGTCTTGGTCGCGCGATGTCAACAAGATTAAAATTAGAGCATCGTCATACCTCATCGCACAGAACTGCTGCATTTTGTGGCTGCTTCAAATTCGCTGCCTCCCGCTGCTGGAACGACCTGCCACCACCTTTTCGTGCTATAAAAACAGTTGCTACTTTTAGAAACAAATATAAACAACACTTACTTCAATTACAAAAAGTAAACAGTCACTAAACTCACCCTGGGACTGCACGCAGTTAGTACTGGTGACCGTAGCGGAGTGTTACTTCTATCAGTTTTTATTCATGGTTTATTCGGTGAGGGCGATCGACATTGAGTCGTTTTCCTCGACTCACACAGCACAACAGACACAGTCTGTCATACACAACAACAATACATTTTAACATAATTACACCACATCCTTATCTTATCTTTTAATATTTACTCGACCCTGAAGTATTATCTATTCTTTTTAACGTCCAATGTTTGTTAGTAAACCTTGATTATTATATTTATCACAGATCAATATCATTTTCCTTAACTTGTTCAATCCCCTATATATATATCGATGCCTCCCACGTAAGTTTTTGTGAGCCACAAAATAGCGATTTTGTGTTTTTCACATAAAAGTGTCTAATTTTATGTATATTATCCTATACCAAATTATCAAATCCAAAAAACTATAATTTTAGGTAGTTTTGAGACGTATAACGTCGTAACTTCCGAACTATTCCGGCGCAGATTATTATTTACAATGGTTTACGGCGGGCGGTGTGCGGGGTGAAGAGCGCGCATGGACCCCGTATGAGTCACATAATACAGACTACGCTGGAACTCGCTGTCGGCTGCACGTTGCGCGTTTATGTTGTTCTATATTAATGGTTTTTATTGTGACTTAAAAGACTACTATCAAAAACAGCGATTCTAGACGAAAAGTAGGTCATCAAACTTATGTTATGATTGGTGGTTTTTGAATAAACAACACAAATGTTTATTTATTTAGAGTTTCAATAAATGATTAAGTTCTAATTAATATGATATTATAATGTTAATTAAGATTTTATATTGTAATTCAAAAGTCACAATTAGTTTCAAACGATTCTTCTAACTTTAAGTGGATGTCAATAACTTATCTGATTTTGCTTTTCGATATCAAATAAGTAAATACTAAATTGCTAAATTACCGTATTAAGTTTTAAAATGGTTCTACTATTTAAGATTTGTTCATTGTTAACTATGTTAGAGATTATTAAACAATAATCTATGACAATCTGCGATTGGTTAAAAATGGCGGCAATGTTAGAGGTACTTGATTAGTATTGGGAGAATATAAAATACGTGTACCCGCCAATTCGGGACCTTTTTGGGATACAACTGTGGTGAAAGATGGACTTCCTTTTGTGTTCACATAAGTTAATTGATCATATTTCTTGATTATTGCTGATAGCTATGTTTTTCTTTATCTGTTATAATATGTCTTGTGTTAAATGTAATAAGGGAATATTCATGTTCTGTTTCTTCCCGTTGATAAGTTGCTATAGCTTTGAGAAACAGTCCCAGAGAATAATGTGATAACAATGATTTATGCTAAAGTAAATATGTGTTGATCCAATACTTTAAAATTAGCTGCCATGGAGTTTCTTGTCCTTCTTCTCCATGATGACCTAGATTCGGAACGGACAACTAGTTTTCTCATTACCGTATTTAACCGACAAGCCTAATCAATAAATGCCTAGTCTTGTCTTTCTGTGCTTTTCTTCATAAAACCCTTTCCTTAAACACCATATAGAGATACATACAACATTTTGACACTCGAAACCTTACTAAATAGGGGAATATCCTATAAATATACATGTAGTATTAATTCTGCTTCATCCATCTTCTGACACGCGCGTTTTTTTGGTGTTGATACTTATTAACGTAATAATACCTCGCTTAAATATTTTCTTACTATTAATTTAATTTAAAATGTGGTATAGATTACATCCAACAATATACGTTGCTAAATTTAGAAGTATTTTATGCTAAGTGATACATACAACATTTTACGTCGGAATTAGTTATACTAAACTAAATTGTAAGATGAAATACAATGATTTACGTTGTCATATTAACTGTTTTATGGTTAGTAAGTAATACATACAACAATCAACCAATCGCTAATCACTGGTAATGTACAATGTTGTATGTAATATTTGCGGTTTCCAGATGTAATAAAACTTATGCATAATAATTATTGTGCTTCGTGGGATGTTCATGAGATTTTCTACTCTATTGAAATGATATTCACATCTTATTTAAACGCAATATTTCATTGTTTCTGAGTCACCCATGCCAGTAATAATGTTGTGGATTAAATAAGGATTAAAAAATTTTGTTTATTGCAGTATAAGTCATTTAGAAATTATGATTATTCTACTGCAGATTTCGTACCGCCAACTTCAGTTGGTGTTTCGCTATAAGACATTGAGCACTTATAAAGGACCTTAAAGTAGTTCTTTTTACGTAGGTATTTTATATATTTTTAGAACTTTGGAAACTTAAAAAAAAAAGGGATTTAAAAAATGATAACAATAAATAACTAAACGTTAATTCATTGACAACATACGCAATGCACATTTTCAAAACTTGCCATGCGTAATATAAAACCATTGATTTTTGATACGCTGAGTTGAGCATCAGTTCCTCCATACCGATTGATATTGTTAGCGTTACTTTGCGAAGTGGTATTGTTGAGACAATTGCGAAAGGACGCTCAATTTCATTCTTGTGCATAGTGTGTAGGGGGGGGGTCTGGATTTATGCTTTCGCGGTTGCACAACGACATGCTTTGCTTTGCTTTGCTTGGTAGTATAGATACAGGCCTACCCTGCCACCTCCTTCAGAGGTGGTAGGGTGGCGGGGTCTTGAGGGAGAGCGCTACAGTCGTGTAGATCCTCAAGGTAAGTCTGGCGGATGTACCTTCTCGAGGTTGCCACCCCGTTCTTGGTCTAATTCCCTAAGAAATAGACGTAACTAAAACCACCAGGCGCCTCTGCACCCCTTTCCCAAAAGCCTCACCTTATTCTTTCCTGCCCTATGCCCTCCTGCCCCAACTCTCACAAACCCTCCCCACTCCATCCTACCCACCTCCTTACTTCTCCCAATTTCCACTACCCAATTCCCACTCCTAACCGTGACCCCCCGTGACTGGGTGGTGGCGGGCTTGTCTGTCACTAAAAACAGCTGACGGCGAGTTGGAGTAAGCAGTCACCTGCGCTAGGACCTGCGCAGTTGAGCGCCGTGGGCGGGGATGAAGGAGTCCTGGGGGGTTGAGCCGAGCGGCTCTGGCTGTAATGTGCCCGTAAGGCAACACGCCCCCTTTGGTCTGGATTTCAAGCGAAACGGTGGCCCTACCCATTAGCCAAGGGTAGAGAAATGGCCACAGTGTCCCGTCAGAGGCAGAGACGGCCGAGGCGGTAGGTAAAGGTCATGCTGACGGTGTAAGTGAGGGTTGATCAGTTCGTTTGGGGGTGGGCCTTCGACCCCCTACGCCAACCCGATCAAGAATCCGATGTCGCACTGTAAACCAGCCTTGCGCACCTATATCACAGTCTTACGACGCACGCGCCGTCGATTAGTCGCGTTGTGTTTCGTTCTTCTACTCGGGATGAGAAGTTGTTTGTGCAAACAATGGCTACTAATATTGTAAAGTGTGGAAGCTGCAATGTAGTCATAAATGAGACATTGGCTTTTATTTGTAATAAACTGGATGTGATGGACGAGCAAAGTATTGCCCGCATTTGTGTCAGTGCATTTACGGAAAGTGAAATTTTGAATGCCAAAAACTTGTTGTTTGATTCTATTTCGACAACAAAGCGCAAGAAGATAAGGAAAAGACAGGGAAAAACATTACGTGATATAGACGATATCGTCTGCCTGTTAAAAGAAACAGATCCCGAAGAAATCCCCGTCTTTGTCGCTCGGGATTTACAAAAACTACCCCCAGTCTTGTTCGACCATGTAGATGTGACCCGACTTCTCAAAGATCTAGTGCGGATGGGAAGTGAAATAGACCGTATTTCTGAAGAGTACGTTACAGTGAACCAGTTAAAGGAGCTACGTGCAGAAGTAGAAGCACTTAAGAATGCGTCAATTGTGAACAATTTCTCACGAAACATCAACGTGAAGCGAGGCGCCTGTGCGCTGTCGAGTTTTGAGCACGAAAGTGGACCTATGGGACTATCCCCAATATGTGACACCTATAAGTCTGCAGAAAATCAGCCTGCAATGTCTCCCTTAAAGAAACAGCGTGTCATTTTTTCCGTGGTAGCGCGAGTAAAACACCGTGCGCGGCTGTGAACGTAGCGGCGCCAGCGAGCGAGAGAATAACAGCTGTTCGCGCTCTGTCTACGGCGTTGGTGAGTCAGCCGACGTTACCGACCCCTATAGCTAACTGCGCGCAAAACTGTGACCGTCCGAAAAATTCACAACTGTGCGTCCAAAACAGGAAAAGTTTCTCTGATGCTGTGCAGGATAGTGTACTGTAGCCACAGTCCAAACCCCAAACACCTTACGAGGAATGGACCCTGGTTCAGAAAAAGAAGCTCAGGAACCGTTTTGTGGGAAATACAGGGAAAGCTGTTGTTGATTATGACAATAAGTTCAAGGCGGCGAATACTAAAGTGCCGTTATACATTTATAACGTGTCTAAGGAAACGTCGGCAAGTGATATTCAAAATTATTTATTGAAGAAAACTAACTTAGACATTAAATTGGATAAAATGAATATGAAATTAAGTAAGGAGTACGATGGATACATAGTTTATGTTCCCAAACATAAACTTGAAATGTTTCTGAAAGATGACGTTTGGCCCGACGGGATAATATATCGCCGTTTTGTTGACTTTAGGCGAAGCGCGGACAAACGTACCTACCGGGAAATGAATGCAGTAATATCGTCAGTCAATGGATAGAACAACTAAACTTATTACTTTCAACTGCAAAAGTGTCACTAGGTCAGTTGAGTGTATAAGAGGACTCTGCCGTGCGGCAGACATTGTGGCACTACAGGAGACTTGGCTTCTGCCTCATGATATATAGTTCTTGGGTTGCATTGATGACGCATTTTCCTTTACTGGAAAATCTGCTGTTGATGCTTCCGCTGGAGTGCTTAGAGGAAGGCCGTACGGGGGTGTCGCTTTGCTGTGGAGGAAAGCGGTGTTTCCAATGGTCTCAGTGATCGCGTGTACTAGTGTGCGTCTCGCAGCGATAAAGTTGGTGCTTCGTGACCGGCCGATGCTGGTAATATCAGTGTACATGCCTACTGATTCGAACGAAAACCTAACCGAGTTTACAGAGTGCCTCAGTGAGATATACGCGATCATTGAAAATAATGATGTGGAATCGGTATTCATTCTCGGGGATTTCAACGCACACCCAGGTGAGCTGTTTTCTAATGAGTTGTTTACTTTTTGTACGGAACAATCGTGGTCGTGTCTAGACATTGAGCGGCTGCCTCGCGATACCTATACGTTTGTGAGTGAGGCACACGGGTGCCGGCGATGGCTCGATCACTGCGTAGTGACAAATGCGGCGCGGCGCACGGTTGTCGATGCGCGCGTACTGTACGATACATACTGGTCTGATCACTATCCGTTATTGATTGAATGTAATTTGAATATTATTTTACCGAAAACTACAACCAATGCTAACCCTGTCAGTGATGTCAAATGGGGAATTAAAGATCATAATCAAACACGAAATTATACAAATTATTGTAACTCAAGATTAAAGCAGATTGACTTTCCATCAGAGTGTAGCTATTGCGCAGATGGAATGTGTAGTGATCAGAGCCACAAAATAACAATAAATTCAATGTATGACAAGCTTGTAAATATTTTGACTGTAGCCGCTAAGAGTAGCTGCACTGTACCTAAACGGAACAATTTTAAATATGTAACAGGGTGGAACAGACATGTTAGTGATGCTCACCGGAGGGCGAGACTTAGTTATCAGACTTGGGTGTCGTACGGACGACCTAGATCTGGTTATGTGTATAATAAAATGTGTGAATCTAGGAAATTATTTAAAGCTAAATTAAAGTACTGTCAAGATAATGAAACTCAGATAAAGATGGACATTATTGCGGAACATCATGCGAATAAAAATTTTGGGGACTTTTGGAAAAACACTCATAAACTGAATCCAAGGTCGGGACCACCGGTGAGTGTCGGCGGCGCGAATAATCCGCGGGACATAGCCTGCGCTTTTCAGCGTCATTTTAATGTGGTGTCACCGCTCGGGTCTGTGTCTCAGATGCTCGCTGCTGAGGATCGCCCTGGGGATGTTAACGTCAGATTCTCTGCCAAGGATGTGGCTAGCGTGATAAAAAATATGGTGAGAGGTAAGTCCCCGGATCACGACAGTCTGAGCATCGAGCATTTGAAGTACGCGGGCGTACACCTGCCAAGAGTCCTTGCATTGTTTTTTAACTTGTGTGTTAGTCATAGTTATTTGCCCGATGATTTAATGTACACGGTTGTAGTGCCAATCGTTAAAAATAAGACTGGTGACTTCTTTGATATTGCGAATTACAGACCGATCTCGCTTGCGACTGTCATAGCCAAGGTGCTGGACAGTTTGCTTGACCGACAGTTAGAGAAGCACCTCCAATTGCATGACGCGCAGTTTGGTTTTAGATCCGGTTTGTCAACTGAGAGTGCTATCTTCTGTCTCAAGCAAACTGTTCAGTACTATACAGACAGAAGCACACCAGTATATGCATGCTATTTAGATTTGTCAAAAGCTTTTGATCTGGTGTGTTATGACAAGCTGTGGCAGAAGCTACAATGTGAAACGGGTCTGCCACATGAGATTGTATCTTTATTCAGGTACTGGTACAATAAACAGCTGAACAGCGTCAGATGGGCTGGTGCGCGGTCAGACGTGTACAGGCTGGATTGCGGAGTGAGGCAAGGGGGTTTATCCTCTCCTCGCCTCTTTAACCTGTATATGAACCGGCTGATCGGTGAGCTCAGCAGCTCTAATATTGGGTGTTCCATAGATGGGGTTTGCATAAACAACATCAGCTACGCGGATGATATGGTGTTGCTGAGCCCATCGATCGGTGCGTTACGTAAACTTCTGCGCTTATGTGAGTCATATGCGGAGGCCCATGGGCTCAGGTACAATGCTAAGAAGAGTGAATTTATGGTTTTTAAAGCCGGTACCAAATGCTACTCATCTGTACCTCCTGTCACTCTTTGCGGCATTCCTTTAAATAGGGTGAAGCATTTCAAGTATTTGGGCCACTGGGTCTCTGATGACCTCTGTGACAATCAGGACATTGAGAGGGAGCGCAGGGCCCTATCTGTCCGATGTAATATGTTGGCTCGCAGGTTCGCACGTTGTACTAGACCAGTAAAGGTGACTTTATTTAAGGCATATTGTCAATCGTTTTACACGTGTAGCCTGTGGGCCGACTTTACGCAGCGGGCGTACAGCGCACTGCGCGTGCAGTATAACAATGCTTTCAGGATGCTGTTAGGGTTTCCGCGGTGTTGTAGTGCCTCGAGTATGTTTGCTGAGGCGCGTACTGATGATTTTTTCGCGATCATAAGGAAACGGAGCGCTTCGCTACTAAGTCGTCTACAAAACAGCTCGAACATCTTCCTGAAGGTATTGTCCGAGCGGTGGGATCTACCCCTGTTGCAGAGGTGGATGCAGCTTCATAGTAGCGCATCCCCTCGTATGATGTAATAATTTTGTGTTGTGTTTTATTTTTATTGTATTCATTCATTCATTGACATTGTATGTATTTCAATTTTATTTTATTTATTTGTTTGAATGACATGTTATGTATGTATTTTTTTAATATTTCTTGACATGTATTTGTAAGTATTTTAATTGGATTTTAATGAATTGAAAGTTTTTGAGTATTATGTTATTGTTTATTGTGTATATTTTAATCGTAATGAAATGTAATGAAATGGACTTTGTCTGAAATAAATATATACTATATCTCTCTGGTAGTCCTAACGTTCTTGCCTCTTTTATATAGCAAGTCGTTCCCAGTTGCGGGCTCCATGGAGGGTGGGAGCCAGAGAGATGAACTTTAAAACAAATATAACATGGATTCTTTAAGGCCTGTTAAAAAACCCAAGGGAGGTGCTTGCACTTCCCCTGCCCCTGGTGGCGTCGCAGTTAACGCTGCGGGCACCAGCGCGGGCACCGGTCCGGCTGTGGCGAGAACCACAGCTAAGACCAAACCCAAGTCCCAGTATAAACAAAGGACGTCGGCGCTGATTGGGACCAGTACCGACCCTTCCAAACAGACGGTAACCACGGCGACGACTAATTCCACTGCCGGTCTGACCCTCTCCACACTGACCCCGGTGCCAGGTAAGACTGGCACTGGGCTCCCAGCCAAACACCCTCCTCCTCCTGTGGCTCCTCTAGCCTCCCATCAGTCGGTCGCCACCGGTCAAGCGGAGACGGCCAGCTGCACCGAGGACGCGTTCTCGCGCGCCTGGCAGGTTGTGCAGAAACGCAAGGGCAAGGGTAAAAATACTCAACAAGCCCAACGCCCTTGCAACGACCCTTCAGGTCCAACTGCCGCCCCGGCACAAGGCAAAAAGAGGGACAGATTGACGAGGAAGGAGCGCCGTCAAGCTCTCAAACGGAAGCCAGGGAAAGGCTCCCGTAATAAACAAACCACCGCCGCCAGCTCGGGAATTTCGACTAGCGGCCAGCTAAACTTCTCCGCCGGAAAGCGGGCACAGGCAGAGGCCGGCACTAGCCGACCAGCGCCCAATCATTCGCCAACCAGCGCTCCGGAGAAACCAGCCGAAGGTAACGATACACAGCGACCCGATTGGAAGGATCAGGCCGCGGCCAAGCGAGCTCTCAACGAATCCTTGACACCTCGAGGGGAGCACAAGCGGCCGCGGCTTGATCAATCCAATAGGGTCGCCCAACGAAGCTACGCCCAAGCTGCCAGCGCTACCCTAGATGTCGCGATCACCTGCGAGCGCACGGGGATCCTCAGCAAGGACGTATCGGACCAGGTACTCGCTGCTATCCAGAAGCAGATCATTCTCGAGGCCTGCTCCCCCATACAAGACACGCCAGGGCCGACCTTCAACGCTAAACCGCTGTTCGCCGGGGGTGTCCTGAAACTGTGGTGCGGAAACGACCACACCTTAGCCTGGCTAAGGAAGGCAGTCTCCGATCTGACTCTGCCAACTAGCACTCCGCTAGTCGTCTTGAGCCAGTCGGAGGTCCAGAAGCGTGCACGGTGCGGTATCGTGATCCCGGACGAGCAGGGGGTCTACGGAGAGTCGACCAATATTGGGCGCGCTCTCAGTTACCAGAACCCATGGGTCGACATTAAGAGGTGGGTACTGTTGCACGCCGACAAGCAAGCCGAGGCGTGGTTCGTGGTGGTCGGCATCCCTGTGGACCAAATCCCGACCCTGATGGAGGCCGGACGCCGTCTCTCTATTGGTTTAGGGACGGTGTACGTGAAGTTCCAGGGTCGGAACGGTAGGTTCACCGACGTCCCGCAGGGATGGGACGCCGCCACGGGCACCGTCTGCGAGGCGCCAACACAGGAAGAAGCAGGGGAACCCACACCCCCTACACACAACCCGGACGCGACCACGGCCGAGCCTGCTGCTGCAGAGCTGGCCGCTCCTACCACCGCCACCGTGGATGCCGTCCCTTCGTCGGGCGAGGAACTGGACGACATGATCCTGTCGCCAGCTTCGGGCCCGGCGGAGGACGGCTTCGACGAAGGCGACCTATTTGCCGGGCTCAAACTGGGGGGGGACGAGGAGGGTGCGACCAGCGATAGCGTCCCTTTCGTCGGCCTGTAAAATCCTCCAGGCGAACCTCCACTACAGTCAGACCGCGACGGCTCAGCTTCGCAAGTGGCTGGAGGTACAACACACGGCCATTGCCCTGATCCAGGAGCCGTGGATTAGGGCGGGCCGCATACAAGGACTCTCCAATCTTGGCGGTAAGCTCCTAGTAACCTCAGATCATGATCACCCCAGATCGTGCATCTATGTCACAGGTAACCTTAAAACACAGCTTTTAACTGACTTCTGTTGCAGAGATGTCTCTGCAGCTAAGCTGCTTATACAGCGCGACGACGCCACGGAGAGAGTAGTGGTATTTGCCTCGGCGTATATGCCCGAAGCGGAGGCGCCGCCCCCCCATGACCTCGCCCGTCTCGTGAACCACTGCGAGAGATGTGGTTTCGAGGTCGTCATCGGGGCTGATGCCAATGCTCACCATCAACTGTGGGGTATGGACACGCAAAACGAGAGGGGTAAGGCCTTGGTTGACTACTTATTCTCGACTAACCTATCCCTAATAAACACTGGCTCCGAACCAACATTCGTAACCAGGCGAAGCCGCACAATCATCGATCTCACCCTGGCAACTGAAAGCGCGGCGGCAACCATCACTGGGTGGCAGGTCTCCAAGGAGGCCTCCTGCTCTGATCATAGGTGGATCCGCTTCGACATCCAGGTCTGTGTGCCACCAACACCACCGCGGCGAAACCCGCGCAACACGGATCGAGACACCTATACACGCAATCTTGAAGGCAAGCTTGCGATTTTAAGCAATCCGTCGACCTTTGCGGACACAACAAAGATTGAGGTACAAGTAAACCACCTTACTAAGTCAATCATAGACAGCTACGAAAGTGCCTGCCCAGAGACCACGCCGCGCAGTACACCGGGAAAGCAACCCTGGTGGGGCGCTGATCTGGAGCGCAAGCGAGGTAAGGTAAGAGCGGCCCTGAATAGAGCCATGAACACATGTGCGGATGAGGACTGGGACATTTACTATGCGGCCAAATCCAGCTACAAAAAATGCATAAGATTCCGAAGCACCTCAGGGTGGCGCAAATTCTGTGGTAGCATTGAATCGTGTCAGCAAGCGAACAGGGTAAGGAAAGTTCTGGCGCAACAGAATACATCTGGGCCCGTCAGCCTACGCAAACCCGATAACACACTCACGTCGTCGCCTGAAGAAACAAGACGCGTCCTAATTGAGACTCACTTCCCCGGATGTGTCTTCGCGCAGGTAATCGACTGGCAAGATGTAACTCAAACACCATCAGAGAATGATTGGCGCTATGCAAGCCGGGTGATCACGTTGGAGAAACTTCAATGGGCCATCCTAAGCTTCCATCCCTTTAAAGCAGCTGGTCCTGATGGAGTGTTCCCCGCTCTATTACAGTGGGGGGGCGCTTCCGTTGCCATAAGACTGGTGCCATTAATGAGAGCGTGCCTGGCCTTAAGATATGTTCCTAAAGGATGGAGGGAAGTGAAAGTTATATTCATCCCAAAGCCAGGTAAGGGTGACTACACAAACGCCAAATCCCACCGACCGATCAGCCTAACCTTTCTACTAAAGACTCTGGAAAGGCTTTGTGATAGGGAGCTGAGGGACGGCGCCCTGAAAACCATACCGCTGCACTATAATCAGCATGCATACAGCTCAGGTAAGTCAACCGAATCTGCTCTCCATCTAGTGGTCGGTCAGATTGAGGAAGCGATTCACCAGAAAGTCTGGTCCGAAGCGCGTGGACAGGGGCGTACCGCAGGGATCGATCTTAGGCCCGCTTCTCTTTATTCTGTACAGTGCTGACATTACCAATTGTTTGATTAACACAAAGTTCCACCTTTATGCCGATGATCTACAGTTATACCTCTCCTTCCGCTCCCAGGATGCCACTGAAACTGTAAACAGAATAAATGAAGACTTGGAGAGGATCTCGGCTTGGTCCAGAAGAAACTCCTTAGTCCTGAATCCAAGTAAGTCCAAGTATATTGTGATGGGATCTAGGGATTTCCTGAACAAAATGCTTGCATGCAACTTGGACCTTAAAATTGATGGTTGTGGGGTGGAGAGGGTTTTGGAAGCTCGTAATCTTGGGGTAGTGTTTGACGGGCAGCTGCACTTTGAAACTCACATTCTTGAGGCGGTGCGCAACTGCTTCTACCGACTCAAGCTCTTGTATCGTGTCCGTCCATACATAAGTGTGGATATGCGTGTCATGCTATGTGAGTCACTTGTTCTATCCAAGCTGAATTACGCTGACACTGTGTATGGGGCGTGCATTCTCGGTAGAAGCGAAAAACTGATACAGCGGGTGCAGAATGCTTGTGCAAGATTCTGCTACAATGTCCCACCACGCTCTCACATCATTCCATTTTTGAACAAGGGTAATTTGATGAGAATGTCAGCACGCAGAAAGCTTCACCTGGCTACCCTACTCTTTGGCACTATTCTCTCAAAGAAACCAGACTATCTTTATAAGAAACTGTCTTGGTCGCGCGATGTCAATAAAATTAAAACTAGAGCATCTTCATACCTCATGTTGGCCTCATCGCACAGAACTGCTGCATTTCGTGGCTGCTTCAAATTCGCTGCCTCCCGCTGCTGGAATGACTTGCCACCACCTTTTCGTGCTATAAAAACAGTTGGCACTTTTAGAAATAAATATAAACAACACTTACTACAATTACAAAAAGAAAACAGTCACTAAACTCACCCTGGGACTGCACGCAGTTAATATTGGTGACCGTAGCGAAGTGTTGCTTCTATCAGTGTTTATTCATGGTTATTGCGGTGAGGGTGATTGACATTGAGTCGTTTTCCTCGACTTACATATCACAACATACACAGTCAGTCTTAGACAACAACGATACATTTTTTTATCATGTTTACACCACATTCATAACTTATCTATTAATATTTAATCGACTCTTACTCTTTTGAACGTTCATTGTATGATAAAAATACTTAATTATTATCACAGATCAATGTCCTGTACTTGTTCAATCCCAATCCCAAATATATTTATTGACAGCCATTACACTCATTACATTACATTACATCATTGCATCGCCTGCGCCACAGAGCATGTAACTTTAGCCTGCGCTCGCGTCCCCTCGTTTGTCATAGACTAGTTTGTAGCATAGACAAGCGATGCTGGAGCGGGTGTGGGTCGACCGTAATATTTAGTTTATCGGTTTTCATAGTTTTACTTTGTGTTTATTATATTATTATTTTTTATTGTATATTCTATTATCTATTATATTATTCTTATTTTATTATCTTATTTTTATTATTTATTTTATGTCCGTAGATGTGTCCGTGGCATCACAGTGGGCCCTATCAGAATATCAGCGCTGCGGTATTTGTTTACTATTTCTCAAATACCGTAGCATTATGCTGAGATAGGAGCCTTTTTGGCATCGCACAGGTTTTCTTTTCCTGTTTCACGTTGTTTTATTTTATTCTATTACTTGTTTTACTGATTTTATAGATTTAATGTTTGTTTCTATTGTTATATTTCCTGTGCGTGTTCCAAATAAAATATTTTTCTTTCTTTCTTTCTCTTTCTAGAAAGGAACCTGCCTGGGCACCTTCATAGACATCGAAGGAGCCTTCGACAAAACCAACTTCACCAGCATCAACAGCGCCCTCTCCAGGCATGGAGTAGAACAGGTACTAACGGACTGGATTACGAATATGCTAAGCAAACGAGTGGTTCGCCTTGAAGGGGAGCAGCAGTCGGCAATGATAGCCAGAGGCTGTCCCCAGGGAGGGGTGCTATCCCCCCTTCTATGGAATCTGGTCATCAATTACCTTATTACAAAGCTCAACGCCAGCCGCTATTATACAATAGGGTATGCAGACGACCTCGCAATCCTCGTCTCGGGGAAGGTGACGGGAACAATCTGTAATCTCACTCAGCAAGCACTACGTGTCGTAGAAAATTGGTGCAGGGAATTTGAACTATCAGTGAATCCCACTAAAACTGAACTAGTCATGTTTACCCAAAAACGAACTTTAGGGCCCTACCGCCTACCAAAACTGTTCGATACAGAACTCCAGTTGGCCAACGAAGTCAAGTACCTCGGGGTCATTCTAGACAGTAAGTTAAACTGGAGTAGTCACTTAGACAACAAGTTAAACAGGGCCTGCATCACCTTCTGGCAGTGCAGGAAAATGATAGGTAAGAAGTGGGGCTTATCCCCCAAAATCATACTATGGCTGTACACTGCAGTGATCCGCCCCACGATCGCGTATGGGGCTGTGGTCTGGTGGCCCCGCACCCAGCTAGTGACAGCATCTAACAGACTACAACGCATGCAAAGGCTAGCCTGCGTGGCGATCACGGGCTGCATGAGGACTACTCCGACTGCAGCGATTGAAGCCATGCTAGACTTACCCCCGCTCCACCTGTTCATACAGCAGGAAGCGACGATGGCTGCGGTGCGTCTTAATGCAACAGAGCTCTGGGGTAAGAGAGTAACACAACACACCGCGCTGCTCGAGGGTCTCAATAATGAGTTCCCCATCACGAAAGCCATAAATGATCGGATACCCAAACAATTTATCTTTGATAAAAAATACAGAATCCAACTGCACGAGGATCGCCATTGCGAGGGCTTGCGTCCTGCAGAGCTACGCATATTCACGGATGGTTCTAAAACAGGTAGTGGCACAGGTGCTGGAATCTTCTAGGAGGACTTCAACACACACATAGCCACACCATTGGGGGTCCACAACACAGTTTTCCAGGCCGAATGCATGGGTATTTCTCTTGCCGCATCAGCCATCATGGCCAGGGAAGTTAAGGACTACTCGATACGAATACTCTCAGACAGTATGGCTGTTCTGCAAGCGCTAAACAGCCACACTGTTGACTCTGGGCTGATATACGAGTGTCACCAGCGCCTAAACCAGGTGGGTAACCTCAATAATATAACCATTCAATGGATCAAAGGACACAGCGGCTCACTAGGCAATGATGCAGCCGACGAACTTGCCCGTAGGGGGTCGAGCATGGCACCGGTGGGGCCCGAACCCATTGCGCCACTCCCCTTCGGGTACCTACGCTCTCTGGTAAGGAAACGCACTAGGGACCAACACCACAAACTATGGTTGGACCAAGGTGACTGCAGGCAGGCTAAGGAGGCACTCCCTGCCATCGATTGCCGCCTCACGAAGCGGGTGCTCCGACTAACGAAACAACAGCTGCGAACTGTTACAGCAGCTATAACTGGCCATGGGTCTTTTAATAAACACCTCTTTGTCATAGGAGTCACAGACAGTCCGCTGTGCAGGGCCTGCATGGAGGACGACGAGACAGCAGCTCATGTGCTACTACACTGCCCGGTGGTTGCCACTTACAGGGCAAAGTACTTCGGTAACCCAGGTACCCTAAGGGAGATGGTCAGTAACACCAAGGCGTTGCTGGCCTTCTTGGAGGAGCTGGGGTGGATCGAATAAGTGATTTCCCACCCATACGCAAAATACGCGCTTTGTCGTGGAGTTGCGGATACCAGCCCGTATTACCTATTACCTATTACCTATAGTGTGTTGGATTTCGACGCGATGTCGAGTGTACAGTGCATTAATTGCAACCTGAGTTTGTCTCGCATGAGACGGCACGCCCTAGGAGACGAGAGTGACGGCCTGGTCAACACTATCCGATTGTGGAAATAATATGAATGGTCGGGCAGCAATCTTAAGTTATTGCTGTAATTGTATCGTTAGCTTAAGAACTGTGGGGTGCTGCTCACATGTAATGAGTATCATTTGGTACTTGAGTTATGCTCGCCATGAGGGTATGACGCGACCTGCTCCCTTCTTAGATGAAGTGATTTTGCGAACATTTTGAATGCATTCAAATAAAAGCTTTTTTAGACAAAACTATTGTTTCTATTTTACTGAAAACTATACAACATATTATTAAAAAAGGTTTAGATAATATGCACCTTTAATTAGATATTATTGCATATAAGTATTAGTAACTGTGTTCAACATTTCATTTTACTAACTTGACACTATTTATTTATGTGTAAAACCGAACAACCGTCTAGCAGCTATACTCTAAGTGTGTTCCGCGGAACCCTAGGGTTCCGTGATACCTCTGTCGGGGTTCCGTAAGAATTTAGAAAAAAAAATCAAAACACCTCACTCTGGTCGCTCCGCGGCTGCGCGGACTCCGCGGCCGCGCGGAGATAAAACGCTATGAACGTTATTTATTTATTTATTTATTTGTATTTGTAGAAACATGTGTTACAATAGCTGGTACAATATCTCATAAGTTTGGTATCAACAATTTTATACTTGTACAACCCGTTCGCTCTAAGTTTGCCGTTCTGTGGAGTGCGCGTACCCCTCCACCACGTGACAACAAAACTTATAATGTGTCATAGTTTTACCCAAATATTACAATTTTTATTGTTACAATTAAATAAAAAATATTTTTATATTATGTTTTGCTGACGCTACTTTTCGAACGTCATACCTATCGCCAGCGGCAAACTTAAAACGAGCGGGTAGTATACTTGTGAGCGCGTAGTCTCTTTGATAAAAGCCGCCTCTGAATTAGACGCTATAGTTGTCAACAAGCGACTTTCGACTCTAACTTCAAAGGATAAAGTCGATATTGTTTACAACGCAATTTTTAAATTTCTGTTTTTATTTTTGCTTTTAGTTTATCAAAGGTGCCGACTCGAGTATTTTCGAGAATATTTGAGATCGAGTCTAGGACTAAGTATAAAAGCGTCGCCCGTCGTCAGTTGACGATTAGCGTTCGGAGCGATAAGTTACTGCCTGCTTACAAGCTCGCTAGCGAGAAACTAGTGTTCATTGTTTTACTGCCTGCTGTATTCTGTTGTCTCAGTTTTGTACATTTCTTCACCGTAGGTACTAAATTTAGTCTCTTATACGCAGTAACGATTGTGGATTATTTAAACCCCACTATCCTGACGTGTAACATTATAAATAAAGAAGAATGGAACGTTGGCTTAAAGGTGTTAAACGTGTTGCAACAACATCTTCTAATGACGCTGAATGTTCAAAAGCAGTGCGCGTGGAGAATATAGCAATCACCGATTCAGAAGATGATGCCACGACGTCAAGCTCGACGGTTTCAAAGACGAAAAGAAGGAAGTATGATGAATCTTATATCAGTTTCGGATTTGTTGATTCCAACGGCTCACCTCTCTGCATGCTCTGTAGTAAACTGCTTCCTAATAGTTCCATGGCACCTGCCAAATTGCGCCGACATTTAGAAACTGTACACCCCGAGTCTAAAGACAAGAAAAAAGAATTTTTTGTTCGCAAGAAAGATCAGTTATTAGAAAGTCAAAAAAATATGATGCATGTAAAACAAACTATCAACGAAAAGGCCACGGAGGCATCATATTTAGTTAGTTATCGCATTGCACAAGCAGGTGAAGCGCATACTATCGCTGAGAAATTAATAAAACCATGTGTATTAGACATAACAAAATGTATGCTCGATGAAAAATCTGCAAAGCATCTTTCTACTGTTCCGCTATCAAACGATACTGTTTCACGACGAATCCATGATCTGGCAAGCTACGTCAAACAAAAACTAGTTACACGTCTACAAAATACACGATTCGCCTTGCAAATGGACGAGTCGACTGATAGCGCTGGTTTGGCTATCCTGCTGGTTATTGTGAGATATCCATATAAAAGTTCTTTTGAAGAAGACATGCTTATGTGTTCATCGCTGCTTACAAACACTACCGGGGAAGAAATTTTTAATAAAATAAATATATTTTTTGCAGAAAATAATCTCAGTTGGAACAATTGCATTGACATTTGTACAGATGGGGCCAAGGCGATGACAGGTAAAACAGCAGGAGCAGTGTCACGAATTAAAAATAAAGCGCGTAATTGTAGTTCCAGTCATTGTATTCTGCATAGACAAGCACTTGCGATGAAGCAAATGCCGTCAAATCTAAAATTAGTTATGGATGAAGCGGTAAAAATAATTAATTTTATCAAATCACGACCACTACAATCCCGATTGTTCTCATTATTGTGTGAAGATTATGGCAGCAAACATAAAACACTGCTGCTCCATACAGAAGTGCGATGGCTGTCTCGGGGTGAAACTTTAACAAGGCTATTTGAACTTAGAGTCGAGTTACAAATGTTTCTTTCAGCAGATACTTCTTTTAATTTGAAGGACCGTTTGTATGATAAAACTTGGTTGTTCCGATTGTCTTTTATGGCGGATATCTTTCAAAAACTTAACGAATTGAATTTATCGTTGCAAGGTAAACAGACAACAGTGTTTCAGGCCTATAATAAAATAACTGCTTTTAAAAGAAAATTAGATTTTTGGATCATTTGCATTGGTAAGAAAGAAATAGAAAGCTTTACGTTACTCAGTGAGTTTGTTAGCGAAAACGACTCAGTAATTTATTTATTTATTTTATTATTTTTACAATTTTAAGAAAGCTTACAGACTAATACACCTAAATGGTAACGAATTAGTAAACAGCTGACAATTGCTAATTACAAGCTTCCACATATATGTTACAATGTTGGATTAAGAAAAGGATATGGTAGGAATATGGTAGGAAGGATATGGTATCAGCTGTATGCCGCGATGAACCACAAAACATTCACCCATTGAAATATTCCTTGCTCAAAATTGTCCTGATCCTTAACGCACTCGTGCAAAATAAATCAATTTCTAAATATGATGGAAGGTTGTTAAATAATATTGCACTGCGTATACAAAAAGCGTTACGCCCATAATTTGTCTTTGTAAACGGTAATGTTTGAAGATGATGTGTTTGAATTGGTCCAATATCTCAGTTCGATGCGCGCATCTTTTGAAAAGTATTTTCCCGAAGAACACAATACAAAAATTAAAGTGAATTCATGGATTCATAATCCTTTTTTACCCAACTTGGAAAAGCCTGAAAACATGTCAAACGAGATATATGAATCTCTTTTAGAAATGTCATCAGACACAAGTATGGAGTCACTGTTCAAAACGACGCCTCTCAATGATTTTTGGTGCAGAATCCAAGATGAATATGCAATGCTTGGCCAAATGGCTCTGGATATTCTGCTCCCGTTCCCAACTACATATTTGTGCGAGACAGGATTCTCTACCTACGCAGCCACGAAAACAAAATATCGCAATAGACTGGACGCCGAAGCTGATATGAGACTCCAACTTTCTTCCATCAAACCTGATATCAACCAATTGATGAAAAATAAAAAACAGTTTCATACCTCCCACTAGTTAGATTTTTTCTTTTTTAATGTTTTCTATTGTTGTCCTTGCCAAGTGGTGAAGTAAATAATAATTAGTAACTGAGTATTTTGCTTCCCAAAAGGGTTCCGTCATTTAAAAAGTTTGAGAACCACTGGAAGGAATCAATTACCAAAAAAATGCTTTCTTAAAGAGCGAAGCCTTAGATGATCACATTGCAGCTCACACAAAAAGTTCTAAAATCTAGAAACATTTAGATTATTTGTATCGGTATCTGTTTGTTGTGGAAATGCATCTTTAAAGTGACATCCTTATTTACGTAAAATATGAATGCATTTTCGTAGGTACCCATGAATAAAAGGGATTGTTAGGAATAGTCTATAAAACTTGGTAAACATCTTGGCTGTTCGTAACGTCGACGGGATCGACTAATATGAGGAATAAAAAATAAAAGGAATAATAGTGACTAAGTAAGTAACGTTTTAGTTTGTAAACAACCACATTGACAGTCAACTGTCATCTTACAATATACCCTACCTACCTACCTCAATATCTAACCTCTCATACGTAAAACAAAGTAAAATAACTTTTGAACCCTAACTTCTAAAAATCGGATAATTTATACTCTATTTCTTGATGATAATTATTATATTTATTATCTATCGACTAAATATAAAAACAATACAAAACACGAAAATTAACAGCGGTACAAAACTTCCATACTAGCCCGCCCTTCTTCTATAGATCATTATGTTTAGTTGCAGATTATTACTGAAAATTATAATGTTTTTTTTAAAGAATTTATCTTAAAAAAATCCAAGATTTTCATTATGTTTGATATTTTTGTTTTAGTTTTTGTTTAGAAGTTTGTTTTAAAAGATTTTATGTTCTTCTAAAGCTTAATTTTGACAAAAAGGTGTTAGTTATTGTAACTACTTTTTATTGGTTTAAAAAAAAGGTTATATTTATTTTATAATATCTAATAATGCTATACATACCAGACCCTTTTTTTTTTTTTGATTTGTTGTATATTGTTGTAACTAGCATATACGACTTAATACGACTCTTGTGTTCCAGTGTACATTCACGTAAGTGACAAATACAACAATTCGTAAAGGTCATATCCCGCGGTAAAGTGTTGTAACAGCTTTTGGTATTTTTAAATGATGTCATGCAGTAAACGCTAAAGTATTACTAACCATATTCACATACTGAATTGTATAAAGATTAGTTGAAAAATGCAGAAAAACTGTTTTTTTTTTTTTTTTGCTAATAGTATCTTTGAAACGCTCTACTGAAAAATTGCAATTTATTGGTTACAACAACTTACGTGGGAAGCATCGATATATTTCATTGACAGCCATTGCATCGCCTGCTCGCGTCCCTTCGTTTGTCATAGACTATAACAATAGTTTGTAGCATAGACAAGCGATGCTGGAGCGTCGGGTGTGGGTCGACCGTAATATTTAGTTTATCGGTTTTCATCGTTTTACTATACGTTTAATGATTATTTTATCGACTCGACTAACATTGTGACATTTAAAAACTTACAAGTTTATAATAAGTTTAATAACGCTTTAGTTCCTAATTCTATGTTTCTTAGTGCTATGACTGAAGATGAAATAAAAAAAGAGATAATGGCTTTAAATAATACTAACTCGGAAGGTTATGATGGACTTAGTACAAGAATAATTAAAGCGTGCAGAGAAGAATTAACTCCTATATTGACATATCTAATTAATCTTTCATTTTCGACTGGAACTTTTCCTGATGCTTTAAAGTTATCAGTTGTAAAACCCTTGTACAAGAAAAGCGACAAAAAAGACGTTAAAAATTATCGTCCAATTACCCTTATACCTATCTTGTCCAAACTGTTTGAGAAATGTATGCACAAAAGGCTTATCGACTTTTGTAGCAAATACAATATTATAGCAAAGGAACAGTTTGGATTTCAAAGGCACAAGTCAACAACATTAGCCATATATAATCTTTTGAGCCGTACCCTGAACTCTTTAAATAACTTTTTTAATCTTTTTTAATGTTACGTCGTGGTTTATCTGTTTTATTTTTTTGCTTTTTGCATGTGGATTTTTTTAAGTGTATGAATAATGTTACGTGGTGTGTCATATTTTTTTTTTGCATGTAGGCTTTGCATGAAGTATGGATGACGATTGGACCCCACTATCTCAGGATGGTTGTGAGTGGGCTCGTGGCTCACGGGGTCGACCACGTGGCTCACGAGGTGGTGCCCGTGGCTCACGGGGTGGTACCCGTGGCTCACGGGGTAGTGCCCGTAACTCACGAGGTGGTCGTAGTGGAGCGCGCGGACGTACCCAAGGCCTGCTTGGTGTGGAAACGTACGTTGATTAATTGCTTACTGCTAAATAATTTATTGATTTCCGCCGTAAACGAATGTATATTCTAAAGTTTTTTTTACTTTTTAGGGTTCTTCCAGTGCAAGCCCCGGATGCCGAAGTCGGTCAGCCGGCTGTTCAGCCCTCTACGTTCATATATTATTAAAAATTGGTCTTTACTATGATTCGGCGGTTTCTTTTTTTAAGTATTATTATTTTCTTTTAGCTCGCGTACGTTTTCAGAGGAGTTGAAAAGGGTCCGCGAAGTTAGAGCCGCTGACAGAAAGAATTTATCTGTTTTGTCAGCGGATCAGAAAGCTCGGCTCCTCGAACTGCGGGCGCACAAAGAATCTGGCAGGTTTCTGCTCCCTGATGCTCCGGAGAGAAAGCAGAATAGGTATGTGTTCTTTTTTTTTTAATTGTGATCAATTGGCTTGATTTGTCTTACTTTCAAATATTTTCAGAAAACCATTGCCACCTCGAATTTCGTGCCCCCTGATGCCAGGTGTACCGGCAACTCCACCGCCTAGGAAACTGAGGCGTTGGGAGGTGGAAGCCGGGCCATCGACAAGCACAGGTTTGTTCTTTTATTGTAGCTTGCACATTATTAATACTATTGACTTACTCATATTCCATCGTGTGCTCTTTTTAGACTCGACAACTCACCCTCAACCAACCTCGACCTCGTTCGACTGCGAACGCCCGTGGCGCGCATGCAGCCCCACACCTGAAGCTGGTTTGTTTTAATATTACCTCTTTCCACATAATGATGACCACGTTTCTCTATCTTCGAATTTATTATTTGTTTCGGATTGCAGCAGACGCAGTTCCACCTTGTGAGAGAGTGACGCCACCAGATGAAGTTATGCCACCAGCTGAAATGACGCCATCAGCTCATGTGACGCCACCAGCTAAAGTGATGCCAGAAGTGCCACGAATAGAAAATGCGTCTCGCACAAAGTAGGTATAAGTTTAATGACTTAGATAAATGATTAGTCGATGTCGATATTTATGATAGCGTTATTTTTACAGACTCCTATTTTCGCCATCAATGGGCGTGCAGACGGCGGCTGAAGTAACTTCAGTCACTACGCTAGCAGATGCCGATTTTTATATAGTTGTGGACGCAGATATTGACTTAGTCGGATTTACACCCAGTGAGTTAATTAAATAATCAGAAAGTACTAATGAAAGCTTGAAATGAATACATTTTTATTCTAAATTTAACCAATAACTTCTTAATTTGTAGCGTTCAGTCCAGCCACGGCGGTCGTTTCGTCACCGACGTCCTCCATCACGAATCGTGAGTGTTCTTTTACCACTTTCTACTAATTTATTAGTATGCGTTTAATTTAGTATGTGGTTTTATTTCAGAACCATGTATATTCGACGACATAGAGGACGAGGTTGCTGCGTGGGAGCGATCGATTGTCGAAAATCCCGGGTCTGATTATGAATTAGACCTGCCCGAGGATATCGACGACGATGTCAACATCGGTGTGTTCCGGCGGAAGTGCGTTGCGGAGGATGCAGAGCTTGACAACCTGAATCCTGAGCAACTGCATACTCTGAACACCCTCGATGCTCGGGATGATGCAGCGTTGCGGGAGTGCGTCACTAACAAGGACATGCTGCATTTTAACTGGCAAAGCAGTAATTGCTTCACTGGCGAGCGGGAAGCATTTACTGCTTTGTCAGGGCCAACGTTTGAGACTGACGGGATGACCCCTCTGGATATTTTTGAGAGGATTTGGGATAAAACTATTATTAACATCATCGTTACGGAAACCAATAGGTATGGACCAATTGGTTTCCAGTACAAAGGCAAATGTCCAATGTAAAAATCTTACGTTTTCGTAGTGCGGGGAATCCAAATAATAAGGCACGTTTTCTTGTGATGCACTTTAATGTTCCACAGCACGTCTATAGCTTGGACACAAGCAGATATAACGAACAATAGAAGGAGAAAGAGTCAAGCGTTAGGTAATCTTTTACAAGCACAGTGAAAGGAAGGAGTAAATAAAAGCAATGGCGCGAGAGGGCAAACGACAAGCGCTTCGCGTCACGGAGGTGTATGCACTAGCGGGCGGCCGCGGTCGGTGCCCGCGCGCAGCTCGGGCACTCCGTCCCGCGACCGCACGCGTCCTCATCAACATTCCAACACCTGTGGCGATAAGGAACCGGTCGCCGCGGCGCGCTAGCTAGATCACTACAAATCAAATGTGTCTGCTTGTTAGTTTGTACATAGAAGTGGTACACAAAGAACATATGACTAAATAAATAATTAGTACACAAAGGCACATTCAACGGATGTGTGGAGTCCGCCACATCACCCCCCTCCAGAGACCGTCACTACGGGCGATAATAGTCCGGAAAGTGCACCCTACGTCCTGATCGCGTCCGTTTGACACTAGGGTCGTCGGCTTTAGGAGTAGAATTGGTGGCAGGTGTTTGTTGTGGTGTTTGCTCAGTGTTTGTGTTTTTTTGTATTACTGTTAGTGTTGTTGTTGTAGCTGATTGTCGTGTGTGTGTCATTCAGTATGTAGGCTGGTTTGATTCTGTCTATCGATACTGTGACTTTTTTACCACTAAGGAGGAGTTTGAACACTTTTTCCCCCCTGTCTAATACTTTATGAGGCCCAGTGTAAGATGGCCTAAATGACCCGGAAGAGGCGTCGTCTCTTAGAAATACGTGAGATGCTGTGGCTAGATCTTTAAAAATAAATACTGCCCGTTTATTGCCATGTCGTGAAGCCGGTGATGGTTGTAGGTTTCTTGCGAAAATGCGTAACCTTCCGATATATTCGGTTACGTTTGCTGTGATTCCGTTTTCCGGTTGGAAGAAGTCTCCCGGTAGCCGTAAAGTCTCTCCTTATACCAATTCTGCAGTGGTCCCTTTAGTGTCCTCTTTATAGGCACTCCGCATGCCTAGGAGTACCAGAGGAAGTGTTTCCACCCAATTTTCGTTTCCGTGGCAGGTAATGGCCGTTTTTAGCTGCCTACTGCTTTGCCTGCTGCTGTGGCGGACTCCACACATCCGTTGAATGTGCCTTTGTGTACTAATTATTTATTTAGTCATATGTTCTTTGTGTACCACTTCTATGTACAAACTAACAAGCAGACACATTTGATTTGTAGTGATCTAGCTAGCGCGCCGCGGCGACCGGTTCCTTATCGCCACAGGTGTTGGAATGTTGAGGGGGACGCGTGCGGTCGCGGGACGGGGTGCCCGAGCTGCACGCGGGCACCGACCGCGGCCGCCCGCTAGTGCATACACCTCCGCGACGCGAAGCGCTTGTCGTTTGCCCTCTCGCGCCATTGCTTTTATTTACTCCTTCCTTTCACTGTGCTTGTAAAAGATTACCTAACGCTTGACTCTTTATCCTTCTATTGTTCGTTATATCTGCTTGTGCCCAAGCTATAAACGTGCTGTGGAACATTAAAGTGCATCACAAGAAAACGTGCCTTATTATTTGGATTCCCCGCACTACGAAAACTTAAGACTTTTACATTGGTGACCCCGACAGGAATACAAGATGCCCCAAGGTCAAGCAAACCAGGATGGCGAAGCGAAAACTTCAAGCGACCCCAACCGTTACTACGACGTGCATCGGGTCGGTGTGAGGGTACCCCCGTTTTACCCAGAAAAACCAGCGCTCTGGTTTTCACAGCTGGAAAGCCAGTTCGTTCTGGCAAACATAACCAGTGACACTACTAAATACCATCACGCTATCGGTAGCCTCGATCCAATCTACGCTTCCGAAGTCGAGGACATTATCACCGACCCACCAGCCTCAGACAAATATGAGAGATTGAAAAAAGAACTGGTGAAGAGGTTATCTGCGTCACGGCAGAAGAAAGTTCACCAACTTCTTACCCAAGAGGAGCTTGGTGATCGGAAGCCGTCGCAATTTCTGCGACACTTGCGACACCTGGCAGGCCCAAATGTTCCAGAAGAATTTTTGCGGACCATCTGGACCAGCCGATTGCCCAGTAGCACGCAAATTATTATCGCCTCGCAGTCCAAAGCAACACTGGAGGAAGTAGCAGAACTGGCAGACCGGATACACGACGTGGTGCCTACTAACCTACAAGTGGCGTCTACGTCACGAGCAACACCAGGTAGCAACGTCGATCAGATGACCAACCAGATAGCCGAGCTAACGAAACAAGTACAAGCGCTAACTACGCAAATGGACAGGCTGTCACGTTCAAGACATAGATCTCGCAGCGACAACCGCGGACGGTCACCATCTGGTCGCTCCAATTCAAACAACAGAAAGTTCCCTGTTTGCTGGTATCACTTCAAGTATGGTGACAGAGCTACTAGGTGCATGAAACCCTGTGACCACTCGGGAAACGCGACCGGCAGTCAGTGACGGCGACCGACGGCTGCCAAGGCTCTGGTCGCTTATTCGTGACAGACCAAACCACAAAAACTCAATTTCTCGTCGACACCGGCAGTGATGTATGTGTGTTCCCTAGATCAGTGATTAAAGAGCGTCGTATTAAGTCAAACTATGAATTGTGCGCGGCTAACGGCAGTGTAATAAATACACACGGCTACATACAATTAAAATTAAATATAGGCTTACGCCGTGACTTCATGTGGAAATTTATTGTTGCAGACGTTACTAAGGCAATAATAGGAGTAGACTTCCTATCATACTACAATTTAACAGTAGATGTTCGAAACCAGCGCCTCATCGACGCTGAGACAACACTCGTTACCCCGGCGTTGCCTGCTCGTTCGTCCGACATTGTCTCCTCGGTGAAGGTAAGAATTGGTGACACCACATACCAAGACATACTGCGGGAATTCCCAGACATAACCTGACCATCTGGTATACATCATAAACCAACACACAACACTGTACATCACATACGCACCACACCGGGACCACCAGTATCATGCACACCTCGCCGACTGGCTCCCGATAAGTTAAAAATCGCAAAGGAGGAGTTTGAATCAATGCTTTCAATTGGCACAGCCAGACCCTCCGATTCACCATGGGCCTCACCCTTGCATCTTACACCAAAAAAAGATAACGGTTGGCGTCCATGTGGCGATTACAGAATGTTAAACGCGAGAACAATCCCGGACAGATACCCAATCCGGCACATTCACGACTTTTCGCATAACCTATCTGGCTGCCAGGTCTTCTCTACAATAGACCTAGTAAAAGCCTATAATCAGATTGCGGTAAACCCAGAGGATATTCCAAAGACCGCCATTACGACACCATTCGGTCTATACGAATTTCCGTATATGACGTTTGGCCTCCGTAACGCAGGACAAACATTTCAGCGTTTTGTCGATGAAATGTTGCGGGGTCTAGACTTCTGTTACGGATATTTAGACGACTTTTTGGTCTACTCAAAAGACCAAAAAGAACACGAAGACCATCTACGGCAGCTGTTCTCCCGACTACAGAAATACGGGATGGTTATTAACTCTTCAAAATGCGTGTTTGGTGCGCATGAGGTCACATTTTTAGGGTACAACATCACGCCGAGAGGCACAAGACCCTTGCCAGCGAAAGTTGAGGCCATCAGCAGCTTTCCAGCACCAAAGACCATACGCGGGCTGAGAAGATTCTTAGGTATGGTAAATTTTTATAGGCGGTTTATCCCAAATGCAGCACAGCACCAAGCCCCGCTCAATACACTCTTGTCAGGGTCAGTGAAAGGCTCACACCCCGTAAATTTTACTCCAGACGAGAACGCAGCCTTCGAAGAATGCAAGAAAGGCCTCTGCAAAGCCGCGATGCTGGCACATCCAGACACCGGCGCAAAACTCGCCGTGGTGACAGATGCCTCAGACACGGCCATCGGAGCAGTCCTACAGCAACTAAAGAACGATACCTGGGAACCACTTGCTTTCTTCTCACGCAAACTGAGTACAACACAACAGAAATACTCCCCCTACGACCGTGAGCTGCTCGCGATATACGAGGCTATCAAGTATTTCAGACATATGGTTGAGGCCAGAGACTTTGTGATCTATACAGACCATAAGCCCATCTGTTTTGCGTTTCACTCACGCAAGGAAAATTGTCCACCTAGACAATTCAGACATTTATATTACATATCACAATTTACCACAGATATTAGACACATATCAGGAAAGGACAATGTTGTGGCAGATACGTTGACACGAGTGGAAGAAGTAGAACAACCTATCAATTTGAACGAGTTAGCCAAATCGCAAAGCTCCGACTCAGAACTCAAACAGCACCTGAACGGCAAAACCTCGCTAGATTTGAAAAAGATAGCACTAGCGGGACTAGACACAGAGCTTTACTGTGACGTGAAAGGCAAGACACCAAGACCATACGTCACCCAAGAATACCGGCGTCAGGTATTTGACAGCTTACACTCGCTTAGTCATCCAGGTGCAAATGCCAGCGCGAAGCTCGTAGCGGAACGGTACGTATGGCCAGAAGTAAGGAAAGATTGTAGGGTCTGGGCTCGAAACTGCTTAGCCTGCCAACGCTCGAAGGTCATTCGTCACGTCTCTGCACCGCTCAGCAACTTTAAGCTACCACGATACGCATTAAGGGGCTGAGCTACGGCGATACCCATTAAGGTCATTACAGCGGAAACAGTGGCGAGAGCCCTCCTATATGGATGGATCTCACGCTTTGGCTGCCTCACCCAAATTGTTACAGATCGCGGTAGACAATTTGAGTCCAACCTCTTCAAAAGATTGTCAGAAATAGCAGGCTTCGAGCACCGTAGAACGACTGCTTACCACCCGACATGCAATGGACTAGTCGAGCGTTTCCATAGGCAGCTAAAAACGGCCATTACCTGCCACGGAAACGAAAATTGGGTGGAAACACTTCCTCTGGTACTCCTAGGCATGCGGAGTGCCTATAAAGAGGACATTAAAGGGACCACTGCAGAATTGGTATACGGAGAGACTTTACGGCTACCGGGAGACTTCTTCCAACCGGAAAACGGAATCGCAGCAAACGTAACCGAATATATCGGAAGGTTACGCATTTTCGCAAGAAACCTACAACCGGCTTCACGACATGGCAATAAACGGGCAGTATTTATTTTTAAAGATCTAGCCACAGCATCTCACGTATTTCTAAGAGACGACGCCTCTTCCGGGTCATTTAGGCCATCTTACACTGGGCCTCATAAAGTATTAGACAGGGGGGAAAAAGTGTTCAAACTCCTCCTTAGTGGTAAAAAAGTCACAGTATCGATAGACAGAATCAAACCAGCCTACATACTGAATGACACACACACGACAATCAGCTACAACAACAACACTAACAGTACAACTAAACTAACAACAAAACTAAAAAACACAAACACTGAGCAAACACCACAACAAACACCTGCTACCAATTCTACTCCTAAAGCCGACGACCCTAGTGTCAAACGGACGCGATCAGGACGTAGGGTGCACTTTCCGGACTATTATCGCCCGTAGTGACGGTCTCTGGAGGGGGGTGATGTGGCGGACTCCACACATCCGTTGAATGTGCCTTTGTGTACTAATTATTTATTTAGTCATATGTTCTTTGTGTACCACTTCTATGTACAAACTAACAAGCAGGCACATTTGATTTGTAGTGATCTAGCTAGCGCGCTGCGGCGACCGGTTCCTTATCGCCACAGGTGTTGGAATGTTGAGGGGGACGCGTGCGGTCGCGGGACGGGGTGCCCGAGCTGCGCGCGGGCACCGACCGCGGCCGCCCGCTAGTGCATACACCTCCGCGACGCGAAGCGCTTGTCGTTTGCCCTCTCGCGCCATTGCTTTTATTTACTCCTTCCTTTCACTGTGCTTGTAAAAGATTACCTAACGCTTGACTCTTTCTCCTTCTATTGTTCGTTATATCTGCTTGTGCCCAAGCTATAAACGTGCTGTGGAACATTAAAGTGCATCACAAGAAAACGTGCCTTATTATTTGGATTCCCCGCACTACGAAAACGTAAGACTTTTACAGACATGGACAAAAAAGTACATTCCATATACACATACATAGTAAATGATATTATAGTATAAAAATAGAAAAATGAATTAACACGTAGTTTTTAACCTCTCTGAACTCGTCAGTTTTTATTTCAAAATATTTAGTAATGCAAGATGAATTCAGAAGTACCATTTGTCAACGTCCGCCATAATGGACCATAGAGAAAGATAAATATAATAATAGGCGTTCCACACCATGCATACTATTTGTAGACATGTGAAATGGACGACAAAATGCTCTTATTAGGAACATTTTATTCATACGAAACTGTCTTCATTGGTATTTGTTGCATTAAATAGAATTATTTTTTCTTAATTAATGTTGATAAAACAGTTTTATTAAATTTCACAAAAAAAAAATACTTGAAACGGAACGCGTTTACTTCTTTGACAATGTGTCATTGTCTATGTCAAATGTCAATGTATTGTTATTGCAGATTCTACATTGCGTGCTGTGTTTGTGTTTTTGCGATTATTTTCTAATATTTTTGACCCCTGCTTATTTCTACGGACTGATACCTTCTACCACTCGATTACCTTGCTATTAACACTGGACTCTGATTTGCATTTCGTTTCGGATTTTTTTGGTGGATCAATATGAGGTGCATCAACTGCGGAATAGCCATGCAAAGGTTGCAGAAGCATCTCATATCCTCGCTTTCTGCACACCATCAAACAAGACTTTCGCGTTGGATAACCAATGCTCAAACTCAGGTAAGAAGTTGGACTACAAAAAACTTAACCTGATTTATTTTCATATAATTCTAATGCGAAATTAACTTACAGTGCATCTTATTTTCAGTTGCCTCTGGATACATTTATTTGTCATCCATGCTTATTATTATTAAATACCGAATCTGGTGAGCACGAGAGACTACTGGGGCATAACATGGTTAGTTGCAGATACATGAGCATTATAGAAAGTACCTCCGTTTTCAATGGCAGGATAAGCTATATGAGTTTAATGTATTACCGTTTGGTCTCTGCACAGCGCCATATGTTTTCACTAAAATTATGAAACCTGTCATAGAACACCTCCGGTCTCAAGGAATTTTGTGTTCTGTTTATCTCGATGATATACTTTTAATTTTTGACAACAGGTTAGATGCAAAAGATGGTATTGAAAAAGTGTGTAGCCTTTAAGAATACCTAGGGTTTACAATTAACTATGACAAGTGTATACTTTTACCCCAACAGAAATGCAATTTTTTAGGTTTTGTGTTAAATTCACTAGACATGACAATAGAATTACCACCTGAAAAATGCTTAAAAATTCGGCAAGAATTATTATTTTTTTATAATAAGAAAAACTGCAAAATAAGAGAGTTTGCCCATTTGTTAGGATTACTCACTTCCATTTGCCCCGCTGTTAAATATGGCTGGGTATATACCAAAGCTTTTGAAAGACTGAAATACCTGAGTTTGCTTAATAATAATGAAAATTACAATAAAACTATGAAATTACCCAGCTATTTAAAATCAGATTTTGATTGGTGGTTTAAAAACTTAAAAGCACCTAGTAACAACATTCGGTCAGACTGCTATGCATTAGAATTTTTTTCAGATTCGTCTTTAACAGGTTGGGGTGTTGCGTGCAATGCTAACTCTTTGGGAGGCTCATGGTCAATTGAAGAGTAGAAACACATTAATTATTTAGAACTCCTTGCTTCTTTTATTGGACTAAAAACGTATGCAACAAACCTCAGGGATTGTCAAATACTACTCCGAATAGACAACACAACGGCTATATCGTAAATAAATCGTATGGGAGGAGTACAGTTCAATCATCTCAATACACTGGCAAGGGACATTTGGCAATGGTGTGAGTCTAGGAACATTTTTGTATTTGCATCTTATATTCAGTCAAAAGACAACTTTATAGCAGATGCAGAATCTAGAAAGACTCAAGCTAACATAGAATTTGAATTAGCAGACTATGCATTTCAGCAGATAATTACAACTTTTGGCAGACCCAATATAGACTTATTTGCCTCTAGAGCCACTAAAAACTGTAACAAGTTTATATCTTGGCACAGGGATCCAGAAGCTTATGCTATAGACGCTTTTACCGTTTCATGGTCTCAGTATTTTTGTATGCCTTTCCACCATTCTCAATGTTACTAAAAACTCTCCGAAAAATTGTTAATGACGAGGCTACTGGTATTATTGTTGCACCTCATTGGCCCACCCAACCTTGGTACCCTCTATACCAAAAATTACTATCTTCAGAGCCAATCTATTTCCAACCTAATAAGTCATTATTAACTTCTATCAACAGCAGGCCGCATCCTCTTCACGAGCGGCTTACCCTGGTTGCAGGGGTCTTATCAGGAAAGCTCTAGAGACCCGAGGTGTTCCTGATATGTCAATTGACGTCATGCTAGCTTCCTTAGCAGATAATACTGTGTCACAGTATAACACATGTTTAAAATCATGGTGGACTTATTGTTTAGATAATTCAATAGATTGTTACAGTGCTAGCATCCCAGATATATTAAATTTTTTAACCAAAATGTACAACAATGGCTCAAAATATGGAAGTCTGAACTCATGTCGATCTGCAATTTCGCTATTAGTAGGTCCACAAGTTGGTACCAACGAGCTAATAAAAAGGTTCTTTAAAGGAGTCTTTCGGCTACGACCAAATAACCCAAAGTACGATGTTACCTGGGATACCAACACTGTGTTGAATTACTTAAGTAATTTATATCCTAATAATAACATTTCATTGGAAATGTTATCAAAAAAATTAGTAACTATTTTAGCTTTAATAACTGCACACAGGGTCCAAACCTTAAGTCTGATTAGATTAGAAAACATTAAATGTTGTAAAGAAAAAAATATCATAAAAATTACTGATCTCATTAAAACATCTCGAGTAGGTGCAACTCAACCTGGCCTAATCATTCCATTTTTTCTCGAAAGGCCCGAAATCTGCCCTGCGCAGTCACTAGTTGACTACATCAAAATAACTGAAAAATTACGACCCAGTAATTCAGGACGGCTTCTTTTAAGTTTCAAAAAACCATATAAAGTTATAGGATCACAAACTATAAGCCGTTGGATCAAAGATATGATGACCAAGAGCGGCATAGACACCGACATGTTCACAGCACATAGCACGCGACATGCATCTTCATCGAAGGCAAAAGCTCTAGGAGTCAACCTAGATATCATTCGAAAAACGGCAGGTTGGGGTGAAACCTCTTCAGTGTTTGCCAGGTTCTACAACAGACCTATTGTACAATCAGAAACTTTATTCGCAGAAACTATTTTTAATTCAAGTGCTTAACGTTATCCATTAACGATTATATGAATCTCAATTTTAGTTTTAATTAAGATTGATTAGTTGATTGTTATCAAAAAATTATTAAAATCTAAGTTTTAATTGTTACTCATTAGTGAGTGTTTTGTTGTTTCTGTTTGAATGATTAATTCAAACTTTATTGATTTTTATTAATACACTATATAAAAAAGAAATTATTTGTTGTATTTCACGACTCTTCGAACATCCTACAAGTCAAGAATTATAGGACGTCTTGGACCAACACAGAAACACAATTAGAAATCAAACGAACTTACCAAGTGAAGTTCGATGTTAATTGTGTGAAGGTGTTGGTCCAAGACGTCCAAGACTCCCACCCGGACCCTAATGCTAGTGCATGAGTACCCTAAGTTACAGGTCGTGAAATAGGAACTTCAAACTAAATGACAGATGAGTTTGGGCGCGTTCCAGTCTACGTAAGAAGCGTTTCATTTTTTAACTTAGCTTCAAATATACGTGGTGTAGGGCGACACGATGGGTCTACTACAAGTCAAGAATTATAGGACGTCTTGGACCAACACCTTCACACAATTAACATCGAACTTCACTTGGTAAGTTCGTTTGATTTCTAAATATTCGCGTGCACACGATGGAAATGTAGTGAGACTACATAGTAAATCAGGATAATTATCGAGGACTAAGCATTTCGTATAATTACAATAGAACTTCACTTAGATAAGTTCGTTTAATTTAGTAATTATAATTTAATCAGAAGACGAGTTATGTTTACCCGCATTGACGGTAACTTGCCTCAACTAAACAAATTCCCAGTTTTTACATACAATGATTTAATATTGTTTGCATTAGGCCCATATCAGGTGAAACAAGCGCGTTCATACTTCGGTGAACATGTTAAGGATAATGGTATCTATGTTGTTGAAGTGTGTCCGGAACTGGAACACTCCCAAGAAATGATATTACGGGTTGGTGGAAATAATCCTTATATATTAAGAGGACGTATTAAGTCTCGTCATGTTTCCCAGAGAATTTACTTTACCTATGTTTTGTTTGACACTGAACATGATAGTGATTCTGTCTTGGAAGCTATTTTAGGGTACTATTGCAATTGTCTTGTAGGGAACAGGACCGTTGGTTGTTGTTGTCACGTTATGACAATAATCTGGTACCTTGGTTGGGCAAGACACCAGAACAATATCCAAGCTCCAGCAGGATTTTTAGACAACATATTATTAACAATTCAAGAATATTAAAATATAATATTTTATCAAAGCTGTTTGATTGATCCCCCTCGCTCTCTTTTTTAACACTATCGCTGCATTGCTGTAATGTATGTTGTCTAGGTAGGCATATACAGCAAAATATTTTTATTTATTTTCTCTAACAAATAAATAAATGTTTTTACTCTTTTGTTTTATTTTGTGCTTCCCTTGTTTATTGAAAATTGAACTATTAAAAAAATGTAAGGGTGACCTGTAAAAATGTACTTAAAAGAAAAGCATTAGTTTCGAATAAGTATACTTTGTTATTCGTTATTATGACTGCCTCATTGGTCTAGTGGTTGCAAGTGCTTCTGCTGAGCATGCGGTCCTAAGTTCGATTCCCAGGTCGAACAAAGTGATATTGGGTTTATTCATCAAGAATTTCTCAATAGCAGCCCGGAGTCTGGATTTGTGCCGGGTTCATAGCAATAGACTATATACTCGCCCCCTATTACATGGTATTAATATAACTGTTATGTGTACTATAGGTACACCTATGCCGGTCCCTTCGGGAAATACAGGCGCGATGTTATTTTATGTTTGTTATTATTATCTCATTTTTTGAGACTATGATCCAGTTTAATAAATGTTAATCAATATGCAGTTTAAAATCCTTGATTTAGGTGGTTAAATGCTTAATAATACTGAAACCATATCAGTTATACGTAATAATTCACAACTGTTCGCTATTTTAAAGCGCCTTAAGTTTTTTAATAGCTAAATTATGATCTACACCTTATTGCTAGCGATCTGATTAAAAGGTTTAATGAAACTGTTTTTTGCCTAGTCTGTTGTAATGACAAGTTCTCTGAGTTTTTTATTTATAGCAATTTAATGAGCCAATATTCACGAATATAAAACACCAAAAATCATTGGTGCACACTAAATTTGATAACTATGCCGACGTCCTTACAAAAATTGGCCATGTCCTTTACATCCACATTCCCAAATGAAGAAATGGAAAAACATACAGTCGAACGACTTATGGACTTCCTTCGGGATTATCATGGTGCAAAGTTTCATCCCAAATCCTGTCGAAAAAGAATATTGGAAACCTCTCGATATCGATATTTAAAAATCGGAAATTTTAATGATTTCATGTCCTTAGGTAAATTTTTACTCATCAAGAAATGCCTGCATTTTGTTGATAATAGTTCCATCACTTCCCACACCAAACTTTCAAAAATATCCCCAATAATTGACCATCTGAATAATAAATTCAGCTCTTTATACCTACCCGAGCAGAACATTGCGATCGATGAGTCTATTCTGTTGTGGAAGGGGAGACTCAATTTTGTCCAATTGATCGCCAACAAAGCTGCTCGGGTAGGCATAAAAAGCTACGAACTTTGCGAGTCCCGAAAGGGATATTTGTGGAAGTTTGAAATATATGCCTATATAAGGGAGATCAATGTGCTGAAGGACATGATGTCGAAAGGGTGTCCAATGAACCAGAGGGGGCAACATCTCAGATAGTTTACAGGCTGGTTCGCCCTCTACTTAACAAGGGCCATACACTTGTTATGGACAATTTCTATAACTCGCCGCTGTTGTCCAGGACACTTAAGGCACAGAGAACGGACACGATGGGGACCCTTCGTCTCAATAGAGAATTTGTGCCGGAAAGTCTGCGCAGTAAAATAAAAACGGACATGCGTCTAGGCAAGATTGCCTACGGAGGACCTATCAATCACGGTTTGGAGAGACTCCAACTTGGTCTCACTGATTTCTACTTATCATAAAGTAGAAATCAGTGGGATCGAGAAATATGGGGTTTTTAAATATAAACCAAAGGTGGTTCTAGATTATAATCTTTCCATGGGGGGTGTCGACAAAAAAGATCAGTTGTTGCAGGCATTCCCCGTGGAAAGAATAAGAAACTCAGTGTGGTACAAAAAACTTTTCCGCAGGTTGCTGAATGTGTCTGTGCATAACGCTTTTGTAATATACTCCCACAAAAAAAAAATAGCTCATCGGGAATTCAGGATGATGCTGGCAGACAACATCCTGCAAAAATACTGCCCACCTGTATCCACGCCGAGTAGCTCGCTGGAAACTGGGCATTTTTCCGTGAAAACGAAGGGCAGAGCGCGATGCAAGCAGTGCTCCAAAAGTGGCATTGAGTCCCGCACTGTCTGGGCTTGTGACACTTGTGGAGCAAGGCTGTGCATTACGTGTTTCAGAACTTACCACAATTCTTAGTCAAAAAAAAAAAAAAAACAAAAAAAAAAACCTAATTTAAAAAAAATAAACAAAATTACCAGCTTAGGTGCTTCCAGTATCCTATTTACATATTTAAAAAAATAGAGAAACGGATTTCATAGATCAATCCGGATGAGATCCGGAAATCCCACTATGTATACTCAGCCTTATTGTACGGCGTTTGTAGAACTTTTGCACAGGACCATGAAAGGAAATACAGGAAATACTTATAACTTTTTCCGATACCGTCGTATTATTAAGTGTAATACTTCTCTGGAAAGGGTATTAAATGAGGTATGTAATTAATAAAATTGTATTATCTTTTGATCAAAATTGTAAAACATTTATTGAAAACAAAAGGTACATAATATTTTTCGTTAAAACTTGTGTGTGTCTTTAGGACCTTATTTTAGTACAGGTTTTAATTCTACTGCCACAATTCTTTCAAATATGTTGAAGCATTAGTTATGCTTACTACAGGTGCCAATATTTTTAATCGATAGAAGTATCAGTTTTATGGAAAAAAAATATATTTTGTCTGGGCACATAACCTCCGGTCCGCCAACAATTTTGTCTCATTTTGGAATGCTTGTAATTAATAAATATTATACTGTGCAATGTGGTTTTATTTATTTTCTATGTTAAGAATAAACACATCATGCATTTAAAACCTTAAAACATATAGGTCATCGCTTGATTTTTATTACTATAGCCATTTATTTGAAATCTAAGATAAAAATTATCTTTGTTCATATTTACAACCAACTTTATAAATGAATACAATCATACATTCAAACGAAATGTGTGCTAGTACAAAGCCCTGTTCATCACCATTATAACAAACATTCAAGTGTATACACCATTCGAAGAAACTTAAGTCGTAAATCAGCTTTGTTTGTAAACATCTGGCGCCAGGCCGTCGCCCGCGGTGATGACGTAATCAGGCGAGCACTCAACTGATTTTTATCTCGCTCGCTCGAGCGCGTGAGCGGATTTCACAAATAATGACATACTGGATCGTCGATAATGTTTATAATATTGACATTTTTAATTTTATAATTATTGATTTTATTGATTTCCTTTTTTTTTTTACTTTAAGTTATGTTATGTAATGTTATGGAACTGTTGCGAATAATGTTTACTTTTATAATGTTTTCTTTTATTGTCACTTTTTGATTTTGTTCGTGGAGATTAATTTCTGACATTAAATAATATTATGTTATAATGATTGTATTGTGGAGAATGTTTTATAGCTTTGACATTTTATTTCTACTTACTAATTAATTCTAAGTATTTTGCATGCAATTGATACACGATGTTGTATAGCTAAACATGTGGACTATATTATATTACCAAACTGTAACACCTTTTATACCATGTTTAAGGCAAATAAAGACTTACTTACTTACTTTTGTATTTATTATATTATATTTTATTGTTTATTTTATATTTAGTACCGAGATTTATTTTATGTCCGTAGGGTTGTCCGTGGCATCACAGTGGGCCCTATCAGAATACCAGCGCTGCGGTATTTGTTTATTTTTTCTCAAATATCGCATTATGCTGAGATAGGAGCCTTTTTGGCCTCGAACAGGTTTTTTCCTGTTTCACGTTATTTTATTTTATTTTATTGATTTTGTTCGTTTTAATGTTTGTTTTTTTTTTTTGTTATATTTACTGTGCGTGTCCCAAATAAAATATTTTTTCTTTCTTTCTTTCAATACTATATACACGCACACACACTCACTTTGTCTGAAACTGATAGTAGTTTATTATTTCAACCAACATAGTATTGACTTTCTAGCTCAGTGGTTAATTAATGTGCCTTGATAGGTGCTACTATAGCGAGCCAGGATCGAATCTCACCTGCAGTTAACTTTATTTATTTATTTTATTATTAATTTTATAATTATGACGGCACAGGTTCTGACATATTGTAAAATAAAAGAGGTTCTTTCAAAGTTACGATTTAATTACAATTAATTATCTTTTATGCGAAGCTATACTTAATCCGTTTTTTTCAAATAACGAATTTAACACCTTACGAAATAGCCATGACATCCAGTAACAGTTTACAAAAGAGCAACAATGTACAGAGAAACAAAGTAACAGAAATAAGGAGTAATACAACCTGTGCACCGGGCAACGCCTGAAGTCAGAATGTCGTTTCGCCTTTTTTTTTTAACTATGGCATCTCGTCGTTGATTTAGGAAATCATGACTACTTAACCGGACTTTCTTGTGGCTGCCTTAAGAACTACTCTCAGGGCCTCCAGCCAGGGGCTTATAACAAACTATTCTAAATTAATACTAAGTGAAAGCTCGCTAAGGGCACCCCCTGTGGGTTACGAACCTCGGCTTAGGGCGTCACTGACGGGAGAACAGCAACTCGGGACAGGCTGGATCAGATCATCATTATTATTATTAATCGGGGAATTTAAAGCTACGTGCTCAGCTTCGGCGCGGGCTGGCACATCATCGGACAAGGGACGGGGGGACGAATTTAATCGGGATCGCGTTGGTCGTGCTGGACCTCGACGGCGAGGTCGGAATGACGGTAGGCGTCTGTATTTGTTTTTCCGTAGTGTGCTGGTCTCCCTACTGCTCTCCTGGAGGAGAGTGATGGGGTCATCAGGTTCAGATAGGACATGCCTGGGACGGCGAACGATACTAATATTAGAGAGGACATAGGTAGATGCTTCGACAACCAGAGGGTTGCGATGCTTGACTGCAGAGTCGAAATAACGCTTTGAACGGCGTTTTAGAAATTGACGGATGGTGGGCATCTTTAGGTCGAGATGTAGGATCTCGTTGCGAACGAACCATGGGGCTCCCGTGGCTTTTCTAAGAAATCGGTTTTGGAGCGTTTGCATCCTATGGATATGGTGGGGTTTAGCCTGAGCAAAGACCGAGCCCGCATAGGTCATGATGGGGCGAATGCACGCCGTGTACACGCGCCAAAGGAGATAAGTAACCAGTCACGCACACATAGCATTCGTAGAGTGAGTGTGTTAATGTCTTCTAAATGATAGTATATCATAATTTCGCATTGTAAAATTAACGCTCTCGTGGCGCAACAGTTAAGCATTCAACCTACAGTGACAAAGAGTTAGAGTTCAAACCACGGTTATACCTAAATATTGTTTTTGAGATTTTGTAACTTAGAATTTAATATACTAACTGATAAAATGATATTCTGACCGGTTTGAGAATCTAAAAGTTTGTCGCCTACTTAAAATTATTTGCCAGTTTAGAAGCTAACTACCCGCTTTAAAAATATATTCCTACCTTCAATTGTGAACTTAAGTATGAGTCAGTTCGCATTAGCAACTACACCGACAATCCTTCTTTTGCACTTTTACGAAGTTTGTGATTGTGATAAATTGATTAACTGAGACTATCCATCATTTAACAATATTTCAAAAAGCTCAGATTATTGTTTTGCATGAGCAAAACATTTCTGTTAGTGAAATCGCAAGGCGCCTAATCATATCGGTAAGGAAAATTATTATTAAAAATATTGTATTTTATCGGTGACATAATATCACCGTTACCCAGAAACTTCAATGAGATTGTCCGTTGTGTCTCATTTAACGAATTTTAGTGATTGATGAGAAAATTACACAGGATTATTTATTTATTAACTGCATACCCAGTTACTATATCGATATAATTAATAAATAATTACCATTATCATTTTACACAGTATTATAATAAATGTTTCATCTGTATTTTGTAATGAAATATTCAAAAATATTATGATTATGTTTGTAAATGAATAGGAGATAATAATAAAATAACAATTTTGAAATGTTTTTTTTTCTAAATTATTTAAAAATGTAAATTGCACATTTTATATACATAATAATCAAAGGATATTGATTCTAAATATATGCAGCATTCAGCAATTAATAATAATGCTTAACACTTTTTAGATTTAGATAAAAATATTTTTTTTATGTGAATACAGTGAATAATATGTGTCATAATTATATTATATAAATATTACTTTTTTATTATTATTATAAATGTATACATAATTTCAATAAAATGTATAATTTATTTATAAGTATATGAATTGTCTTTATATATTATTAGAGAAGAAACGTTATTTTAAAACTACCGTGCGGTGGTGCCTATAAAAGCAAGGTGCGACCAGTGCTCGCCCCGACGACACCTTTCACTCGGCGCGCGGCAGCGGTAGCGGACGGACGTGTTTGTGGTTCGAGTGCTCCCGATTCCGGCTCTGTGGTTCCTGTTATCAAGATTTCGTCGCACCTCGCGACGATCTACATAGTACTATATTTATATAGTGACTATCTTCAGCCGCTAGTTGTGTGCCTTTTTCAAGGCACAACTAGTATAGTATTTTTGTTAACAGTCATAGTCGATTAAACGGTCGTCGGGTTATTTTGTCCCCTTCAGGGAAAAACCACAGTTTCGTGGTCCTCGGTGGATACCATACGGTGCCAACGAAGCCGAGTGGGGTGTTGACCCAATCACACCCGCCGATCCCCATCAGGGTGAGGCAGTCAGTTGGACGGGTCCCAGTGTTCGGCCTTGGGGGGTCTCCTAGTCGGCATTGGTGACAGTTTTCCTTCAACAGCTACACACCTGGTGTCGGTAGGGTGTGTCTACCCCTTCGCACCAGACCCATGTTAGGACCCCGTTGCACAAATAAGATAGGCAACGGGCCAAAGCAAGCTTAGGGCTCACCAGTAGGTACTCACCTCCCTGTCTATACCCGGCAGGGAGGGTCACACATCCCCGGACAAGTCCATCTGGGGAGATAGGTTTAGGGAATGTTAGGCTCCCCCGACATTTAACTATGTCGATTGTCATTGATCCGAAGACGGACACCACCGCAAGGTCGGTGCTCCTAATTCTCGATTGCCTCACGACTATCCTAAAAAAGGAAAGTCTTCAGGTAAAATATGCCGAGGAGCTAACAAAGCTCCATCGCGCTATCTTCCCCGACATTGCCATCGCTGACTTCAGCGATGTCTTAGTAGCCCCTCTCGCCCCTGAGAGCCTGCTCAGTCCGACCGTTCCCTCCAGGGACATGGACGTCGACGAGCCCGCTACTCAGAGGCGGCCCGATACCCCAATACCTGCTTCTTCAAAGCGGGCGGTCACCCCCTTCCCCACTATCCCACAGCTGTCTCAGTCCGATTCTGAGGCCAATCATTCTTCCTCCTCTTCCTCCCATACCGATGACGAAGGCTTCGTGCCCGTCACCGGGAAGGGGAGCAAGAGGAAGAAGAAGAAGCAGAGCACCACCCAGGCCACCAAGGTGGCCGCGGTCGAGGAACTTACCTCTGGCCCCAGCTCCCCCATTCCCCCCACCCCCCCCCGCGGTACTCACCCCCACCGCCCTCCCCCTGACCCCTCTTACCCCCGCTCCATCCTCGAGTCAGGATGCCCCCATGTCCCCCGCTCCTTCTACTTCTGGCACCCAGAAGAAGAAGATCCCCCCCCCTACCCTGTCTATATTCAGGACAAGGCGAAGTGGACTGATATCTCCAGATAGTGCTGCGATCAAAAGATCGCATACACCAGCGCCCGCAATACCCAACAGGGTATCAAGGTGACCATCCCGACGTCGAAAGACTATCGGGACATCACTCGACTCCTCCGTTCCAGAGGTGTGGCGTTCCACACCTTCTCCCTCCCCGAGGAGAAACAGACTCGCGTGGTTATCAAAAGGATCCCACGCGAAATCCCATCCACCGACATTAAGGATGACTTAATGTTACAGGGCATCCCTGTCGACGAAGTCCACCGCATGCACCGCGCCCGCAGTGGCGAGGCATTCGACATGGTCCTCGTGGTATGTCCCCCCACCGAGGCCCGCATCCACCCGATATTCAATGTCAAAGCAATCTGCAACCTGACTGGCTTTGACATTGAAAAGCCGCACAAAAATTCGTCAATCGGGCAATGCCACCGATGTCAACTTTACGGGCACTCGCAGAAGCATTGCTTTGCTAAGCCCAGGTGCGTCAAGTGCCTGGGTGAGCATGGCCTGCGGACTGCACTCGCCCGAAAGACCGCTCGCTCTGCACGGAGCCTCCCAGTTGCGTGCTCTGCGGGCAGACAGGGCATCCGGCGAACTACAGAGGTTGCCCCAAAGCCCCCAAGGCTCCCTCCTCCAAGCTGGCAAAGCGCTCTGACGCTCGTCAGCAGAGGGAGGCTCCCTCGGCCTACAAGGCCCCCTCCGCCCAAATTCCAGCAAGGCTTAGCCCCCAGAGGCCTAGCCCCTGGAATCAGCTGCAACACCAGCAGGCTTTCCCCTCCATGGGTACTCCCAAACCCCAACCCCCCCTCTCCCGCATCCCCCCACTCATGGACCCCCGTATTCGCGCTCCAGCGCCTCTCATTCAGCCGCTTCCTGCTCCGGCAGCAGCTCCCCCCAGCGTCCATCTCACTGAGATAGACGCTGAAGTCGAACGCAGACTCGTTCAACCCCCCGTAGAAGACCCTGACGATCCTTTGCCCCCCGTCACCCCTGACGAAGTGCACGAGATCATCAAGGGTCTTAAAACCCGCAAAGCCCCCGGTTCAGATGGTCTCACTAACAGAGTGGTCCAACTATTCCCCGCCCACCTGATAATGTTGTTGACCATCATCTTCAATGGTGCTCTCAACAACAACATTTTCCCCCAAACGTGGAAGGAAGCCACGGTCATAGGTATCCCAAAGCCCGGCAAGCCCAAGAGCGAGCCCTCTAGCTACCGCCCCATCAGTCTGCTCAAGGTACTCGGAAAGATCTACGAGAGGCTTATTTATAAGCGTCTCAGAGACTTTGCCGAGACCAAGGGCCTCATACCGAACGAACAGTTCGGGTTCCGCACCCAACACTGTAGTATCCACCAGGCCCACCGCATAGTCGAACATATAAGCGAAAGCTTCATGCGAGGCTCATTAGTCGGTGCGGTCTTCTTCGATATAGCAAAGGCGTTTGACAAAGTCTGGCACAACGGCTTAATATACAAGCTGTACCAACTCGGTGTGCCTGATCGTCTCGTGCTCATCTTACGAGACTTTCTGTCGAACCGCACCTTCCGCTACCGCATAGAGGGCGCCCTGTCCTCCCCCCGACCCATTCGTGCAGGTGTCCCTCAGGGTTCTGTCATCTCCCCGCTCATCTTCACGCTGTTCACCAGCGATATCCCGAAGAGTAAAAAGGCGCAGTTGGCTCTGTTCGCAGACGATACGGCCATCTACTCCAAGGGCCGTAGCCCCGATGCGATTCGCCACACCCTCCAGGCCTCAGTCGACAAGCTCGGCGAATGGTTCAGGAAGTGGCGAATCGAAGTCAATCCCGATAAAAGTCAGGCGGTACTATTCTCCAAGCCGCGGAAGCTCCCCCCCCTCCCCGAGCCCCTCACCATGTTCGGCAAGCTGATTCCTTGGGAGAAGCAAGCCAAATACTTAGGCGTCATCCTCGATAATCACCTTAATTTCAAAGATCACATAAAGCAGGTCCGCTCGCGGGCCGCTTTCGCTCTAGGTCGGCTCCACTCCATCCTAAATGCAAAAAGCAAATTGCGCATTTACACGGCGTGCATCCGCCCGATCATGACATATGCATGTGTCGTATTTGCCCACGCTGGGCCCCATCACATTCATAGGTTACAAACCCTCCAAAACCGATTCCTCCGTAAAGCTACGGGTGCCCCATATTACGTCCTTAACGAGGCCCTCCACCTCGACCTTAAAATCCCCACCATAGCCCAATTCATGAAACGCCTTTCCAAGCGTTTCTTTGACTCTGCCGCCAAGCACCGCAACCCCCTGGTTGTGGCGGCGGCCAACTATACCCCCTCTCGCATTAGTCGTACTCGCCGTCCGAGGCACGCACTGACCGACCCCGACGACCCCATAACTCTCCTCCAGGAGAGCAGTAGGGCCACCAGTACGGTTCTTAAAACCAAACGTCGCCCGACATTCCGACCTCGCCGTCGAGGTCCTCCGCGTTCGCGACCGCGACCCCAACCCGATCTGACTTCTCCTCCCCGACCCTTGCTCGACGACCCGACGCCAGCCCGGGCAGACGTAGCGCCGTCAGTAGTTTTAAACTCCCCGATCCAGCCAGTCCCGACTTGCTGCCCTCCCTCCAGCGACGCCCTAAGCCGAGGTCCGTACCCCGCAGGGGGTGCCCTTAGCGAGCAGTCGCTTAGTTTTAGTTAGTTTTAGTTTTTATGCCCCTGGCTGGAGGCTTTAAGTTAGCTTAGAGCATCTCCGCAGGACTGTCCGGTTAAGTAGTTAATACCTTAGTGGTAAAACTATGAGATGCCATTTCAAAAAAAAAAAAAAAAAGTGCTCGCCCTTTATTCCGTTTCAGGCAGCCGTCGTGATAACATCGTTCTGTAATATTGTGTAGAGTCGTTATTTTTTAAATTAGGAGTAGAATTATATGTTTAAAATTGTATTTGTTTTAAATTGATTAAAGACTAGTTCCTAGTCATTTCGTTCGTTTTTTTTTAAATAAAATTTATATCAACCGCCATTATCAGAAGTGGGATAGGCTCCATTGCCTATCTTATTTTCTGTGTCGTGCGAAAAGCTTTTAAATCATGTCCGAAAGAGCTACCACTCGTAGTAGAGGTAGAAATAGGCGTGATCAAAATAGTGACGCAGCTGAACTCCAAGAAACCCTTGGAGCTATTCTGGCGCGCCTGACCGCGCTAGAAAACACCAGCCTACCTGCAACTAGCACCGTGTCGGCGACCACAACTCCGGATGCACGTGCCATTGTGGCGCCTGGGCAGATCATCGCGTCTTCGCCGCAGGAGCCACAACCAGCAGTGCCCGAGTCAAACACCAGCATCGTTGGAGAATCGCTTGCAAGTACTTCGACGTCACTGGATGCTACAGATCGCCTCATTGGAGCGTTGAGTGCGTTAACCAAGGTCAGATCCAACCATTATTATATTTCAAACTTTGATCCCAGCATACATGAAATTGATTCTTGGTGTGAAGAGGTGGAAAGGGCACGTGATCTTAATAGATGGGACGACAACGAGTGTTTATCCCGGATTGCTAACTGCCTGAAGGGAGATGCTCGTAGTTGGTTAAACGACTGGGTCACAAACGACCGTACCTGGACTAACTTTAAAATCGAATTTAAACCGCTTTGCTCACGAAGAATCGATGTTGCAAATATTTTGTTTGACGTCATGAGTACTAATTCTGACAAATATTCCACGTACGCAGAATATGCTAGGCGCTCCGTCTTAAGACTAAATATTGTTAGAGGGTTAAGCGATGACTTAACGGTCGCGATTGTCATACGTGGTATAACTGACGCACAAATACGTGCCGCTGCGACTAATGCTCACTTAACGACTAAAGATCTTGTTGAATTCTTTTCTATTTATACCAAACCGAATCCCAACTCATCTGTAACCTCTGTGAAATCTTCCCAAAGTAAACAATTTGACCGAAACTCTCGTAAACGTCCACATACTAGTAAAAGTCGCGAAATAAAGTGTTTTTCTTGCGGTAGTGTGGGTCATGTGCAGCGCGCGTGCCCTAAGCAATCGAAAACTGTTAAATCGGATGAATCGACGGAAACTAATAAGAAACCTAATGAACCGTGTTTGTTCTGTAAAAAGCCAGGCCATGACGCCTCTGTCTGTTTTGCTAAACAAAGATCAGAAACGCGTAATAAAAACAATGTTAATTTTTGTTTCGAGTTGAAAGGCGCGTCAACAGACAGTGACGTCACAACGGCCGTAATACAGAGTATACCTACAGACGTGCTGATAGACAGCGGATCGCGCGTTTCACTTATTTCAGAATCAGTGCTAAAATATTTTAAGTGTACCCGACTACCCACTTATCAGGTATTACGTGGCATAGGTGATCAAAATATTGAGTGTAGTAGCCGCGTAACATTAGTAATAGAATTTAGCGACATTTCATTAGAGGTGGATCTTTTTGTTGTTCCCTTGAAATGCCTAAACGTGCCAATACTAATAGGAACAGATGTTTTGAACCGCGAGGGGGTAACGTACATTCGTGCAAACAATGAGCAACGTATAACTCGAATTCCTAGTTCGGTTGGTCAAAATGTATTGCTCATCAACTCAAGTGAACAGTTTTCAGTTAACACGCCGCTTGAAGGTATCAATCGTGAAAAATTAATGTCGGTCGTAAATCAGTTCAAGGATTTCTTTATTATTGGGACTGCTTTAACAACAGTCACGGCTGGTAATATGCGCATTGAGTTGACGAGTGAGACACCGATTTGTTATAGGCCGTACAGGCTATCAATCGATGAAAAACTTAAAGTGCGTGATATCGTAAAGGACTTGCTAGAGAAGAAGATAATCCGCGAGTCGAAGTCTCCATACGCAAGTCCTATTATTCTTGTCAAAAAAAAAGACGGAAAAGATCGCATGTGCGTTGATTACCGCGCGTTGAACGCGATTACCGTGAAAGATCGCTATCCATTACCATTGATAGAAGACCATATAGATCGCCTTGGTAAGAGCAAGTTCTTCAGCTGTTTAGACATGGCGACAGGCTTCCACCAAATTAAGTTGGATAGCGACTCCGTAGCGAAGACCGCCTTCGTGACACCAGAAGGTCATTATGAATATTTGAAAATGCCGTTTGGTCTCGCGAACGCGCCGGTCGTATATCAACGAATAATCACAAATACGCTTAAATCACTAATAGAGTCTGGTAAAGCCCTCACATTTATTGATGACGTTTTATTATTGGCATCTTCTATCGATGAAGCAATCGAGAACGTACGCGAGGTATTAAAAACACTAACTTCTGCAGGGTTTTCCATTAATTTAAAGAAAAGTACATTTGTGGCTACAGAGATTGAGTACCTAGGCCGAACTATCTCTGAGGGTCAGGTTAGACCGAGCGAACAAAAAATTAAAGTTCTAATTAACTCTCCTATGCCCACAAATGTAAAACAGGTTAGACAGCTACTCGGTTTAGCAGGATATTTTCGTCGCTATATACCCGGCTATGCATCTAAAACAGCGCCTATTGCTAGTTTAACACGAGGTAACGTTAAATTTCACTGGGGCGAAGAACAAGAAAATTCGCGTAAATACCTAATCCAATGTCTTACAAGTGAACCTGTGCTTGCTATTTTCGATCCGTTGTTACCAACCGAGTTGCATACGGACGCGAGTTCTATCGGTTATGGCGTAGTCCTTATTCAGGTGCATGAGAATGGTAAACGGCGAGTAGTGGCGTACTTTAGTAAAACTACGCAAGGTGCCGAACCTCGATACCATTCTTATGAGCTTGAGACTCTCGCGATTATTAAAGCTTTACAACGCTTTCGCCACTAATTGTTGGGCATTTCGTTTAAAATTGTGACGGACTGTAACGCGCTTAAACTAACAGAACGTAAGAAAGATCTTTTACCACGTGTCGCGCGTTGGTGGATATACATGCAGGATTTCAACTTTACGATAGAATATAGAAAGGGCATCATGATGCAGCACGCGGACTATCTTAGTCGAAATCCTGTTGATGTCCTCCAAATAACTAGGCCGAAAAACTGGGCGCAGATTGCTCAATCTGCAGATGAGGAAACTCGTACGCTGATTGACAAAGTCAATAATAACGAGCTAGACTCTTCCCGGTATGTTGTTCGTAACGATCACCTATATTATAAATACACCCCCACGGGCCAGGAGCCAAAGCTACTATGCTTCATTCCCAAAGGACATCGATTAAGTCTCCTAAGAGTTTTTCATGACCAGCATGAACATATCGGTGCAGATAAGACAATTAACCTAATTCTGCGTCATTTTTGGTTCCCAGGGCTCTATGCTTGGGGTGCGTGGACAGGAAACCTCCCCGTGTGCCCGGGGGCTGGAGTTCCCTTACGGATACGTCCGTGGGGAAGGCCAGTTTCTGGGACGGTGCACCCTGGGGTGCGGGCAATGTTTCTCCAATGGGTGCTGTGTGTTAGACACACGGTACCTAGTGGAGAGGCATTGCCCGTATGCCAATATCCTGTCGGTGGGACGCTCTAATGTGTACTCGGAGGAGTACACGTTTAGTAGCGTCTTGAGCGGGCTCGGCGTGCACTAACCCTGCCGTCGGGCAGGCAGGAGGAAGTCCTTCCTTCTGCCACCGTTGGTCTCGTAGCCCCGAAGAGTGTCAAGGTCATGTCTCTGGCATTTGACGGGGGTCGAGGGTCTTGGCTTAACCGCCCGGGCCGCGAGGAAGAAATCCTCTATAAAAAATTACCCCAAACCTCCAAGCGGCGGCGCACCGTGAGGGAGGTTGATAGCTTGGCTGATGGGTAGCTATGGAATCAGTCGCTAGTGCGAACCACTATATATTTGAGCAAGTACAGAATGTTTATACTCGTGGGAACAGCTATGAAAAATAAACAACAAAAACAAAACGAAGAGAGACAGGGGAGAGAGAGGGAGAGGAAGGAAGCGATGCGCGGTCGGAGTCCGACGCGGCATCGAGCTCTAGCTCCTGTACGAGCGTGGAGCGTGAGGTTGTGGTGGTGGGGCGTTCCGGGAGAAAGTTCTTCCGGAAGCGCCCCAAGTCGGGGTCGTCCTCAGTCGACCGGAGCCGGAGGAAGATCCACTCCGGCCGGCGGGGTGGAGCCCAAGAGAAGGGTGCGGGTAGGGGGCTCATCACCAAGGGGGCTGGTGATCCGAGTCCGGTCAGCCCGGCCGATCCGGCTCAGCGAGTCGCGAGCCCCAATGCGCTGCTGGTGGCTCCAAGCCAAGGGGCGCGGCTGGGTTCGCAGAGATCGTGGCCTCAGCAATAAATAATGTGGCCTTGAAGAGGCTTAAGACCTCCAAGGACAAGGCCATAGCTGAGGCCACGGCCTCCATAATGGCAGCAGCGGAGGCCTCCCGCAGGGGGACCCCGTCGGACGGAGTGTCCGAGATGCGGGCGGAGGTCGCACGCCTGACGGCCGCGATGGAGCTTCTCCGAAAGGAGAACGCGGAGCTCCGCGCGGACCTGGCGAGGCTCCGAGGAGCCGGCCCTCGGGCGGTTGTGCAGGGGGGGAAGCAGCAGGGCCAGGGTCAGCCCGTGCCTGCTGCTGCTGAGGACCGGGTTCTGAGCCTGGTGCGGCAGGAGATGGCCGAAATGCGGAGACGATTCTCCGCCCTAGAAGCCATCGTCCTGCGCCCCCCCTTGACGGCAAGCCAGTCGGCCCCCGGCCAGCGGAAGGAGGCGACGACATATGCCGCCGTCGCCGCCGTGGCCAATCCAGCCTCGCCGGGGCAGAATAAGGGCGGGGCGGCTAAAAAGGCCGGAGCCGCCAAAAAGGCGGCAAGGGTCCCGGCCCCGGCCCCGGCTCCGGCCCCGGCTCCGGCACCGGCCCCGGTGGTTAAACGACCGCCCCCACCTCCGACTGCACCCGCACCTTCCCTACCTCCCCAAGCCGATGCTGAATGGCAAGTGGCCGGGGAGAAGAGGAAGGCGGCTAGGAAGGCAAGGGCGGCCAAGAAGAAAAAGGCGAGGCGGCAGCGACGCAAGGGGAGAAGCGTCGCAGATAGGCTCCACGCCCCGAAATCCGCAGCTGTAGTGATCACACTACAGCCAGAAGCGGCAAAGAAGGGCGTGTCCTATAAGGACGTGCTGGCAAGGGTGACAGAGGTGGTGGATCTCGAGGAGCTCGGTGCCGCCAGTGGCATCAGGCTGAGGATCGCTGCCACTGGGGCTCGGATGCTTGAGTTCCCCGGTCCGGCTGGTGGCTCGGCCGCTGACGCCCTGGCTGAAAAGCTCAGGGTGTCCCTAAAGGCGGACAAGGCCCGGGTGTCCAGGCCCACTAAGTGCGCCGAAGTGCGCATCCAGGGCCTGGACGATTCTGTGACGCAGGCACAGGTAGTGGCCGCCGTGGTCAGGACTGGGGGGTGCTCTGCCGAGCAGGTTAAGGCTGGCACCATCGGTCCCGACTACAGGGGCATGCAAGCTGTTACAGTGAGCTGCCCCGTAGCGGCGGCCAAGAAAATAGCCGGGGAGGGCCAGAGGCTTTTGGTGGGCTGGGTTTCCGCGCAGGTAAAACTGCTGGAACCCAGACCTCGGAGGTGCTTCCGCTGCCATGTGGGCGACCACGTGGGAGCTAGGTGCACCTCCGAGGTTGACCGTAGCGATGCCTGCTACCGCTGCGGGCAGCCCGGTCACAAGGCCGGCACTTGCAAGGCCACGCCGCACTGCGTCGTATGTGCGGCGGCGGGCAAGCCGGCCGACCACCGGATTGGGGGTAGGGCCTGCGCTCCACCCGCCAAAGCCAGGGGCAAGGTAAGGCCCTCCGCCACCATCACCACCACCGTCGTCACTCCCGCAGCTGCCGCCACTGCCACCGCCGCTGCCGCCTCCACAACCGCCGTCGTCTACTGCTAATCGTAGATGCCTACTCTAAGTATTGTTTGTTTTATGGTATAAAAAGGCAAGATTCTAACGAATTAAAACAAATGTTTTCAAACGCAGTTTCCCTATTCGGTTCTCCCAAACTTATTGTGTGTGATAGAGGACGAATGTTTGAGAGTGCGAGATTTCAGGGCTGGGTTACTGAAATGGGTAGTGAAATTCATTTTGTAACGCCTGAAATGCATTGTGAAAACGGTCAGGTCGAACGCTACTGTCGTACCTTGCTTAATATGTTACGTATCGAGGCGTCTAAGCCCGAGAGTAAATGGTCCGATTCCTTGTGGAAAATGCAGCTTGTTATAAACTGCACTAAACACAAGACCACTCAGATCTCACCTTTACAATTGCTTATTGGTGCTGAGGCAGTCACGCCCGTCATAAGATCACTTGTCCGCGATGTCGCTCTTGATGACGTGCGACCGAATCGCGAGGGGTTAAGAGAATTGCGAAGACAGCGCGCTAGCGAACTGCTTGACCAGAATAGACGTAAACAAGATGAATACGTTAATAAGAATCGGAAGGTCAAGCGTACGTTTAATCTAAATGATAACGTGTTTGTAATCAAAACCTCTCAAGTTACAGGCAAGCTGGACTCGGGGATGCGAGGGCCATATCGTGTGATAAAAATCCTTCCCCACGATCGATATGAGCTACAGCTAATAACTGGTTCGTATGGCAAAGTCACTCAAGCTGCCGCTGAGCATATGGTTGCTTGGCGAGGAGAGTGGACCCCTGAGTCGTGTGCCACGTTTTTTGATAGTAAGTAGACTTTTGTGATTACTTTTCTATCTAAAGAATGCATGATCATGTATTGTATTAAATGTGTTTGATTACATGGACTGAAGAGTCATATGTGTTCATGCATAGTGGTTGTAAGGGCATTGAGCGATGGCTCTGCCGAGACGTGCTAACTGGGTGCCTCCGTCTGTTTACTTACAAGGGCATTGAGCAGTAGCTCTGCCGAGACGTGCTAACTGGTTGCCTCCGTCTAAGTTTATAAGGGCATTGAGTTATAGTGTAATTCTGCCGAATGAGACGTGCTAACTGGGTGCCTCCGTCTAAGTTTATAAGGGCATTGAGTTACAGTGTAATTCTGCCAAATGAGACGTGCTAACTGGGTGCCTCCGTCTCAATTCGTTTATAAGGGCATTGAGATGTGTCTCTGCCAAGACGAGCTAACTGGGTTCCTCCGTCTAGATGTGTTGTATTTCATTACAACATACGTGTTTAGATTAGTAATAAGGATGTTACTAATAAGTCATTCTCTCATTTTTAGCTGAAGAGGATAGTCTCGCAGCACCATCTACCAGTGCAACTAGCTGCGAAGACCGTCCAAGTCGTGAAGAAGCAGACACACACCAGGGTCCACCATCTATTGATGCAGCTATTGAAGACACGAGCCCTTCGCGTCGCCCGAGTCCACTTGCCGAAGATCGTGACTGCAGCGAACAAGGACCGTCATCTGGACAATGTGGCTGAGGACAACCACACGTCAGGAGAGGCCGTATTAGAGAAGAAACGTTATTTTAAAACTACCGTGCGGTGGTGCCTATAAAAGCAAGGTGCGACCAGTGCTCGCCCTTTATTCCGTTTCAGGCAGCCGTCGTGATAACATCGTTCTGTAATATTGTGTAGAGTCGTTATTTTTTAAATTAGGAGTAGAATTATATGTTTAAAATTGTATTTGTTTTAAATTGATTAAAGACTAGTTCCTAGTCATTTCGTTCGTTTTTTTTTAAATAAAATTTATATCAACCGCCATTTATATATTATATAAAAAAATATTCTCTTCATTTTATTTATATTGTGTAAGAATTTTTAATTTCGTAATTTATCATTTGGGAGGTGTAAGTTTAGTTCTAATATTTTCACGTTTTTTTGTAGTGAAAAACTGTTCGACTGTGGGTGCATCGTCACGCTGAGACAGGCTAAATAAACCGTCGTCGCCTGCCTGGACCGACACCATTGGTTTACACAAATGCTTCGCCTCGGCACCGTGAGATTGTTGCCACCCATACATATTCGCTAAGACTAGCATAACAGCAGCAGCACACAACGTCACTATGCAAACTGTAAGGAACCACCTGTGAGCGGACGGCTTGTCATGTTGCAAACCGACGCGGACATTTTTATTATCCACCGTGCACCGTCAAAATAGCGAATCGAAGGAATATCGGCACTTCGATTGGCAAAACAATGTCGTCATATTTACTGATGAAAAATGTTTCAAATCAGATAAGGATGGACGAAAAATACTATGGAGAATAAAAGGAGGCCAATACACGGAAAAAAATATTTAATATTATTAATTACGGATCATCTTGAGAAAGTGTAATACCTATCGAAAATTACCGCCGACTTAATATCGTAAGATTTATACTGCCTTTAAATTTCAGACATTTTAAGGAATTTAAATCTAATATTTTCCTGGAAACTGTGTTGGTAATAATTATAATACTGTTCCCAATACCGGTGGGTTACTATATTTTATATTTTGCAATGTTGTTATTTTTTTACATTAATATTTAAAAATGTAATTTATATGTTACAACTGAACTACTGACACTACTGCCACTGTTACTGTTGTTTGTGTGTTACTGTCTGTTACTATTTGTTGTTTGTTGTTATAACTGAATAGACGAAATCCTAATACTATGGTCTTCTAAACTTTACAGCATATTTAGCCATGATTAAATAAGTCGGCGGTACTGGAGTGTGAGTGATGTTATTGTTACTGGATCAGATTATATATTTATCTATGTGACATGTTTATTCACTCCGTCCATTGTTTATTATGTAATTGTATAAAAAGATGTAATTTTATTGATTTATTTATTAACTCATCAATAATAATGATGCATTTATAATAAAACATGTTAACTTGTGATGTTCTTTTATTTTTTAAATAAAGATATATAATAAAAATGGTTTTATTTATTTAAGCTATTTTAAATAAATAAAACCATTTCTTAACAAACAATATTTATAACTAACATAAATAACATAAATAAACATAACAAACATTTACACAGCAGCGATAGTTTTGTAGTGTGCGTGACTGGTTACTTATCTCCTTTGGCGCGTGTACGTACGCAATTTGCACTTGAGTGACAATTTGCTACGTGCATTCAGAACCGAGTGGAGTCTACCTAGAGCGAAGGCGGCGCGCGAACGCACCTCCTTAATGTGCTCTCGAAAAGTGAGGAAACGGTCTAATGTTACACCGAGATATTTAGCTTGCTTCTCCCAAGGGATCGGCTTGCCGAACATCGTGATTGGTGGGGGGGGGGGGGGGGGAATGGGTTATTCCTACGGTATTTTTGAAAGAATACCGCCTGACTCTTATCGGGGTTGACTTCGATACGCCACTTTTTAAACCAGGCGCCAAGATTATTGACTGCTCGCTGGAGTGTGATCCGAATATTGTCATTACTAATTCCCTTGTAGTAGATGGCCGTATCGTCTGCGAACAGAGCCAACTGCGCCTTACTACTCTTTGGGATATCGCTCGTGAAAAGCGTGAAAATCAGTGGGGAGATTACGGAGCCCTGAGGGACGCCCGTACGGGTCGGGGGGAGGATAATGCTCCTTCGATACGATAGCGGAATGTGCGATTCGACAAAAAGTCCCGTACTATGAGTACTAGACGATCCGGCACACCGAGTTGATATAGCTTGTATATCAAGCCGTTGTGCCAGACTTTGTCGAATGCTTTCGCGATATCAAAAAATATTGCACCGGTCATATTACCGCGCTGGAAGCCGGCGCTTGTGTATTCTATGATCCGGTGTACCTGATGCACGCTACTGTGCTGAGTTCGGAAACCGAACTGCTCTTGGGGGATGAGGCCCTTAGTCTCTGCGTAATCTCTGATACGCTTATAAATAAGCCTCTCATAGATTTTGCCGAGAACCTTGAGCAAACTGATGGGACGGTAACTCGAAGGCACCGACTTGGGCTTGCCGGGCTTCGGGATACCGATGACAGTGGCTTCTTTCCATGCTTGTGGAAAGATGTTATTGCTTAGAGCACCATTGAAGATGGTGGTCAATAGCATAATGAGGTGGGCTGGGAACAGTTGAACTACCTTATTGGTGATTCCATCCGAACCGGGGGCTTTACGAGTTTTAAGACCTTTGATGATCTCGTGCACCTCGTCAGGTGCGACGGGGGGCAGGGGATCATCGGGGTCTTCTACGGGTGGTAGGGAAGCTCTACGTTCGACTTCAGCGTCCACCTCATCGAGGTGAGCTTTGTCCACTGGTAGGGAGCTGGGAGAGCATTGCACTTTTAGACTGTCGGCTAGGCACTCTGCTTTTTCTTGGTCCTCGAATGCGATGGACTTATCGGGGCGTACTAGGGGGGGCATAGTCGCGACTTGATCTGATCTAAGCTTTCTGGTGAATTGCCAGAAGGCTAGATGGGTTGGCTCTAGTTCGCTCAACATCTTATCCCAGTCCGTGTTACGCAGCTCTGATACACGTTTCTTTACAGATCTCTGTAAATAGCGCATATGGGCCTTGTTTGCGGAACAGGGAAAGTTGCTGTAGGCACGTGTGGACGCGTTCTTCTCCGTTATCAGATCACGCACATCCTGTGGGAGGCGCCAGCGTCGGTCTTCCTCGGCTGGGACCTCTTTAGAACATTCGTTCATCACAGACTGTACGTGATCCGTAAGTGAGTCGATCGCGGCCGTCGTGTCCGCGGTAGAGTCAAATCTATCGGGGATAGCGTCCAATTGGGGGGACGTGTTGGATTTCAGCTTTTCGCTTACTTTCTTCCAGTCCGTGACCCTCTTGGTGGCAAGGTTTGGATAGGAGGGGTCAGAGAGACCTATGCGGGGGGCCAGAGCTAGTATTATGGGACGGTGGTCCGAGTTAAGCTCGTCTACCGTATCTATCGAATATAATCGTAATTGACGTTCTTAAGGAGCGCCAAGTCTAGTACGTCGGGGGTATGGTTAGGATTATGCGGGTAATGGGTGGGAGTCATCGGGGCGACGACGTCAAAGGTCAGGGAGTTTGAGAAGTCGAACAAGTGTCGCCCTCTGGTGGAGGTTGTGGTACTATTCCACGAGGGATGTTTGGCATTGAAGTCTCCCGCTATGATAGCGGAGTTACTCAAGCCGAGAAGGATAATGATATGATTCGAGAGGGACTGAAAGTCCTCCGAAGAAGAGGGAGGGATGTACGCCGATACTAAAGTGATCGGTTCGTGACCTGTCATGCCTAGACGGCACATAGAGACTTCTAAACGAGAGAGGGTAGGGGGGTCCATAGGGATGCAATACAGCTCCTTTTTATAATAAATGAGGGTGCCACCACCGTGACAATGCGTTCTATTGTTACGGACTAAACGATAGTTGGCTATGGAGGGCATACGGTGGCTGGGTTTTAAGAAGGATTCCTGTATCAGGAGAATATCTATTTTGTGGTCGCGGAGAAAGAGAGCAACCTCGTCTCGTTGACTTTTTATGCCATTTGCATTGAAGATGCCTATTCTGAGGGATCGGGGTTTAAATCTATCGTTGATGGCTTTATCCATTATAGGTACCGTTAGCAATAGATTTTAGGGCTTGCGTAATGTCCGGGTACGCGTTATAGACCAGTCTGACCTGGTCGAAGTCACACCTATCTCTGGCATGCTGAATTTCAGCGGCCATACGAATAGCGCGAGGGGAATGGAATATCATAAACGTGGAGGAGATCACGTTGAATGGGTCGGAGGGAGGTTTACTTTGGGAAGCCACGGGAGCGGGGGTGGGGCGCTGTGCTACGGGAGCGGGTGCGCGTTTTTCAGGGGGCGCAGAGGGCGCGGGGTGGGAGGGGGAGGGGGGCGCATATTGCGCGGGGGGCGCTAAGTGCGCTGGAGGGTGGGCACGGATACGCGGATCCATGAGGGAATAGAGAGGGGTGTGAGGGGCGGGTGGCTTTGCGGTAGCCAAGGCCGGGAAGACCTCGTGATGGTGGAGCTTATTCCACGGGCTAGGTCTCTGAGGGCTAAGCCTCTGGGGGATTTGAGCAGACGGGGCGGTGGGGCATTCCCTTTGCTGACGATTGTCAGCACGCTTTATGAGCTTGGGAGAACTAGACTTAGGGGCCTTCGAGCAGCCATGGTAATTGGCCGGATGACCCTTTTGTCCGCATAGTACACAGCTGGGAGGGCTGAGACATAGAGCGCGGTCTTTAGGACGGGGGCAGTCGGCAGTGCCGTGCTCGCCCAGGCACTTTACGCACCTGGGTTTCGCATGGCAATGCTTCTGCGAATGCCCGTATAAATGACAACGGTGACATTGTCCGATGTTACCGTTCTTTTTTGGTTTTTCAATGGAAAAACCGACTAAGTTGCATAGGGATTTTAAATTGAATATGGGGTGATGCCCCTGAACGGGAGAGCAGACGACAAGAACCATGTCGAATGCTTCACCGCCACGCGAGCGGTGCATACGGTGGACTTCATCCACGGGGATATTTTGCGACTGAAGGTCGGCTTTAATATCGGCGGCGGGGATTTCCTTAGGGATTCGTATTATTACGACCCTAGTCTGTTTGTCTTCTGGGAGCGAGAAGGTGTGGAATGACACACCTCTTGCTCTCAGGAGCTTAGTGAGCTCGCGATAGTTGTTCGCGGTCGGAACTAGAATTTTAATACCCTGTAGGGTAGAGCGGGCATTGGTGAAGTCGATCTTTTTGTCGACACACTTGGAGACTTCGGTCCACTTCCCCTTGTCCTGAATGAACACGGGGGGTGGGGGAGGGAGCTTCTTAGAGCTCGAAGCGGATGGGACTGGGGTAGCAACTTGTGCAACGTCGCGGCGCGGGAGGTGGAGGGGGAAACAAGATTAGCTACGGTAGCGCTACTAGGCGCAGTACCGGCTACTTGTGCTACGGGGGTAGGGGTAGGGGAAATTACGTCATCTACGGCGATGACTTTATTCGCTTGACTAGAAGATTGTCTCTTCTTCTTCCTCTTGTTCCCTTTTCCTGTGACTGGGGTAAACCCGTCGTCTTCGGAGTGGGATGTAGAGGAAGCAGGAGAGGCATTCTCTGTGTCAGAGGCATATTGGAACGGGGTGGCGGCACGCTTAGAAGAAGCGGCCGGTTCAGTAGTGTCCATAGACTCTACCGCGGGGCTGAAGGCTGGGCTGAAGGCCGGGCTGGGGGAACGGACGAAAGGGTCTTCCAGCTCAATTACCGGAAGGGACTGAGAGAGGCCATCGCTGAAATCAGCGATGTTAGAGTGACCGGGGTTGGGCCCTAAAATTATCTTTGACAGAGCGTCAATTTCTCTATCTATGGCGGCCGATCCCTCTTTAGAGGTCTTGGCCCGCGATCTGACTAATAATGCGAACACGCGCAACGTCAGTGGAGAGGGTTTCTCCATGTCTGACATGTCTAACTATTTTAATAGGGACTTTCTCCTAACATTTATACTTAACTCTAACTCCCCGGGAGGGAAGCCCGGGGATGTGTAAACCCTCCCTGTCGGGTATAGACAGGGAGGTTGAGTACCTATGGTGAGCCCTAAGCTTGCTTTTGCCCGTTGCCTATCTTATTTGTGCAACGGGGTCCTAACAGGGTCTGTTGTGTCGGGGTAGACACACCCGACTACAACAGGTGTGTTGCTGTGGAAGGAAAACTGTCACCAATGCCAACTAGGAGACCCCCCAAGGCCGAACACTGGGACCCGTCCAACTTTCTGCCTCACCCTGAAGGGGATCGGCGGGTGCGTTTGGGTCAACACCCCCTCGGCTTCGTTGGCACCGTATAGGTATCCACCGAGGACCACGAAACTGTGGTTTTACCCAGAAGGGGCCAACAACACGACGTACGTTTGTATGACAAACACTGTTATCGAAACCCTTACAAGCTGTGCCTTGAAAAAGGCACACAGCAAGTAGCTGAAGATAGTCGTTATAATTTTGCTATAAATAATAAAATATATATAATATTTTACTATAAATAACAAGGTATAACACTATGAAGTCTTGATATTCAGGAACGCTTGGTTCCGGAATCGGGAGAGCACTCGTACCGTACTGCGCACACGTCCGACCGCTGCCGCTGGCGCGCGTCGAGTCCATGTCGTTTCGCCGCCGTGCGGCCCCTTTTATACGGTAGTATTAGAGGTAGGGCAACGACGTAGCGCGCACTAACTCCGCCCAGCAGCGAGAAGGTGGGAGAATGACGCAGCGCGCTACGGCACCATGGCGCTACCGCGTAGCCCGGTGCACGTGCTGTTTACAATGCGACGCCGACACAGCCATGCTGACGTGCGGACGTCCTCGTACGCTTAGCCTATAATGTTGTATCTAGAACATGAAAAACTGATTAAGTACCGTTTGGTCATCCTGTTGTTGTTTCTGGTCCGGTCTACTTAGACCCTTCAGATATTTAACCACTTGGTCCAGTCAGCTATGACTCTACAAGACATGTTTCTTGGTCCGATCAAACTATGACCCTACAAGATCAACCACCTGGTCCGGTAATTGTTTTGCCCTTCAGGTGTATCCCTTCAGTTAAACTGGACCGGATCTAGCTAGGCCGATACTAGTATCGTTCCATTAGCTTAATTAACAAATAGCTCATTATTTTGATTGATGTACAAGTGCTTCTGTTACAATGTTAATTGATTCAGGGCCAATAGATTCTACTGAAGCAGCACGTAAACCAAGATTTCTACAATTTACATTATTATGAGATATAGTGTTACTTTTAGTAGACATGGTATCACCATTGATAGAGATGGTATCACTATTGATAGAGATGGTATCACTATTAGCAGAGATGGTATCACTATTGGCAGAGATAGTATCACTATTAGTAGAATGCATATTATTATCATCATTGCTAATCCGTTGCTTAGTCTCATGAACAAAAACCTCTGTTTTTATTATTCGCCGACACGTCATCCTCATCATAATTTTCTGCGATTTTCGAAAAGAATGACTGACCACGGGGTACTTCTCGCAAGTTTTCGTGAGAATATTTGTAGATTCTATTGTTTCCATTAATGTGTTTTAATTCGTACCTATCATTTTCCAAAATAGCGGTTATTTTAAAGGGGCCTTTGTATTTACGGTCTAGTTTCGTTTGGTGTCTCTCGTCGCTTTTAACAAAGACAAAGTCACCTACTGAAAAAGGTTTTACTATAGCTTTACCCTTGTTAAATCGACCTGTGTCATATTGGGCCAGCCTTTTTATACTAGCAGAAGCATCGGATCGAATGGTTTCGAGGTTTAACCTATCTACATCAAGATTAGTAGATGCTCTTGATATCCCCAATGAACTACCCTTAATGCCAAACATTAATTCCAAGGGCGTGAATCCTGTTATTCTACAACGAGTACTATTGAGAGCTAACTGGATATCACCTACATGATCTTGCCATAAGCTATCCGAATCTGTTTCAGCTATAGTGAGCATACTTTTCAATGTCCTCATGACACGCTCGACCTGGCCATTAGCCCTACTGGAACCAGTGGCAATTAAATGTAAATCGATACGATTATCTTTACAAAAAGTCTTAAATTCAGTATTATCGTATGACCTACCACGATCTGCAACTATTCTTTTAGGAGCGCCAAACAAGTTCACTTTAAGCGATTTAATAGCATCGGATGCATTTAGGGTTAAGGTATGCTCTAACAAGAGGAATTTTGTAAAACCATCAATAAGCACGGAACAGTACTCTTTTCGCTCGCTTTTTCCGCTGAGTTTGCCTGTTAAATCTAAATGAATTGTATGCCATGGAATGGCCAATTTAGGGATTGGATGTAGACGGACCTGCTGGGCACCCGACGGACCTTTGGAAGCTTTACAAACGACGCACGAATCTACAAATTTTTAACAAGTTTGGACATATTTTGGAACCAATAAAGATCGTATAATTTATCGAGTGTTTTTTCATAACCAAGGTGTTTTATTTCGCTGTGTACATGATTAATCACTGACCAGGCTAAAGAGTGTGGCAATATTGGTAACCATTTAGTGGTTTTATTACGTTCGATTTTACGATAAAGTATGCCCTGCCTAATATCATATGTGTGTGATATTTCAGACGGTAAGTCATTTGATCGGAATTTGGAAATAATGTCTGATATTTCAGAATCACGTTGTTGTTCCACAGATAACCAACTCCTTTCTAATTCAGAAAAATTTACAATTTTAGCTGGTTTATGAGTTAAAGACGTGACAGCATGATTACGTGAAAGGAAGTCTGCATGTGCCATATTTTTTCCCTCTTTATAGATGATCTCAAAGTCATACGACTGCAAAACTTCCCACCTACTATGTACCCTAGGAGTAAGGTCCTTTTTGGAATGAGAGGCCTTTAAGGCGTTGCAGTCAGTAAAAACCGTAAATTTACGCCCGTATAGGTAATGTCGAAAATGTTCCACAGATTTAACTACGGCTAATGTTTCTAATTCATACGAATGATAACGACTTTCTGCACTTGTGGTTTTGTGACTAAAATAAGCGATAACATGAGGCAGACTATTATTTTTTTGTATCAGTACAGCCCCATATCCTTCACTGCTTGCATCAGTGTGGAGTTCAACGGGTAAAAATGGGTCATAGATTTTTAAAACTTGCTCAGAAGTTAGATAATTTATTATTTTTTTGTGTACGTCATTATGTTCACAGGTCCAATTAATTTTTCCCTTTTTGACCGCGGTTAAAGGATACAATGGTTTCATCAATTTTGAGAAATTTGGAATAAATTGTCAAAAATATGTTGCTAGGCCTATAAATTGTCGGACCTGAGTAGCGGTACTTGGAGGAGGGATATTTTTTAGGGCTTCAATCTTATGGGGATTTGGTCTTATTTCTCCAGAGGATATTATGAAACTCAGATATTCATTTTTTGTCTTCATAAATGAACATTTTTTAAAGTTAAAAGAAAATCCAGCTTTAGACAATATGGGGTGCGTGGACAGGAAACCTCCCCATGTGCCCGGGGGCTGGAGTTCCCTTACGGATACGTCCGTGGGGAAGGCCAGTTTCTGGGACGGTGCACCCTGGGGTGCGGGCAATGTTTCTCCAATGGGTGCTGTGTGTTAGACACACGGTACCTAGTGGAGAGGCATTGCCCGTATGCCAATATCCTGTCGGTGGGACGCTCTAATGTGTACTCGGAGGAGTACACGTTTAGTAGCGTCTTGAGCGGGCTCGGCGTGCACTAACCCTGCCGTCGGGCAGGCAGGAGGAAGTCCTTCCTTCTGCCACCGTTGGTCTCGTAGCCCCGAAGAGTGTCAAGGTCATGTCTCTGGCATTTGACGGGGGTCGAGGGTCTTGGCTTAACCGCCCGGGCCGCGAGGAAGAAATCCTCTATAAAAAATTACCCCAAACCTCCAAGCGGCGGCGCACCGTGAGGGAGGTTGATAGCTTGGCTGATGGGTAGCTATGGAATCAGTCGCTAGTGCGAACCACTATATTTTGAGCAAGTACAGATTGTTTTATACTCGTGGGAACAACTATGGATATTAAACATAAAAAACACAACGAAGAGAGACAGGGAGAGAGAGAGGGAGAGGAAGGAAGCGATGCGCGGTCGGAGTCCGACGCGGCATCGAGTTCTAGCTCTTGTACGAGCGTGGAGCGCGAGGTTGTGGTAGTGGGGCGTTCCGGGAGAAAGTTCTTCCGGGGTCGTCTTCAGTCGACCGGAGCCGGAGGAAGATCCCCTCCGGCCGGTGGGGTGGAGCCCAAGAGAAGGGTGCGGGTAGGGGGCTCATCACCAAGGGGGCTGGTGATCCGAGTCCGGTCAGCCCGGCCGACCCGGCTCAGCAAGTCGCGAGCCCCAGTGCAGCCCCCTCGGAAGTAACAGGTGGTGAGCCGGGCGCTGCTGGTGGCTCCAGGCCAAGGGGCGCGGCTGGGTTCGCAGAGATCGTGGCCTCTGCAATCAACAATGTGGCCTTGAAGAGGCTTAAGACCTCCAAGGAGAAGGCCATAGCAGAGGCCACGGCCTCCATAGTGGCGGCAGCGGAGGCCTCCCGTAGGACCCTGTCGGACGGAGTGTCCGAGATGCGGGCGGAGGTCGCACGCCTGACGGCCGCGATGGAGTTCCTCCAAAAGGAGAACGCGGAGCTCCGAGCGGACTTGGCTAAGCTCCGAGGAGCCGGCCCCCGGGAGATGCCGCAGAGGGGGGAGCAGCATGGGCAGGGACGGCCTATGCCTGATGCTGCTAGGGACCGGGTTCTGACCCTGGTGCAGCGGGAGATGGCCGAAATGCGGAGACGATTCTCTGCCCTAGAAGCCATCGTCCTGCGCCCCCCCTTGACGGCAAGCCAGCCAGCCCCCGGCCAGCGGAAGGAGGCGACGACATATGCCGTCGTCGCCGCCGGATCTGCCCTGGCCAATCCAGCCTCTCCGAGGCAGAATAAGGGCGGGGTGGCTAAAAAGGCCGGAGCCGCCAAAAAAGCGGCGAGGGCCCCGGCCCCGGCCCCGGCTCCGGCCCCGGCCCACCTCCGACTGCACCCGCACCTTCCCTACCTCCCCAAGCCGATGCTGAATGGCAAGTGGCCGGGGAGAACAGGAAGGCGGCTAGGAAGGCAAGGGCGGCCAATAAGAAAAAGGCGAGGCGGCAGCGGCGCAAGGAGCGAAGCGTTGCGGCTAGGCTCCACGCCCCGAAATCCGCAGCTGTAGTGGTCACAATACAGCCGGAAGCGGCAACGAAGGGCGTGTCCTATAAGGACGTATTTGCCAAAGTGGCGGAGGTGGTGGACCTAGGGGAGCTCGGTGCTGCCGGAGGTATCCGACTGAGGATCGCTGCCACCGGGGCCCGAATGCTAGAGTTCCCCGGTCCGGCTGGTGGCACGGCCGCTGACGCCCTGGCTGAAAAGCTCAGGGCGTCTCTTAACGCGGACAAGGCCCGAGTGTTCAGGCCGACTAAGTGCGCTGAAATGCGTATCCAGGGCCTGGACGACTCGGTCACGAAAGAACAGGTTGTGGCCGCCGTCGTCAGGACTGGGGGGTACCATCGGTCCTGACTATAAGGGCATGCAAGCCATTACGGTGAGCTGCCCTGTTGCGGCGGCCAAGAAAATTGCCGGGGAGGGCAAAAGGCTTCTGGTGAGCTGGGTGTCCGCGCAGGTCAAACTGCTAGAAGCCAGACCTCGGAGGTGCTTCCGCTGCCATGTGGGCGACCACGTGGGAGCTAAATGCACCTCCGAGGTTGACCGCAGCGATGCCTGCTACCGCTGCGGTCAGCCCGGTCACAAGGCCGGCAAGGCCACGCCGCACTGCGTCGTATGTGCAGCGGCAGGCAAGCCGGCAAACCACCGGATCGGGAGTAAGGCCTGCGCTCCACCGAAGAATGGCAGAGCCAGGGGCAGGGGCAAGCCCTCCGCCACCACCGCCACCACCACCATCACCGCCGCAGCCGCCGCCACCGCCACCGCCGCTGCCGCCTCCACCACCGTCGTCGTCGCCGCCGCTGCCGTTGCGGCAGGGCCCTCGCATGGGTCTCGGGAGGGGGTTGAAATGGAGTGCTAATAATGGCCCCATTTCGCCTCCTCCAGGCGAATATCAACCACTGGGCCACCGCTCAGGATCTTTTCGTCGTCTCCCATCTGTTCGTCGGGTTCCCAAATTACGGTAGGAGGGGTTCACATCGGCGTCGAGTCGACGATGAAGTACCTAGGACTCGTCCTCGACAGCCGGTGGAACTTCGTTGAGCATTTCCGACGTTTGGCTCCCAGGCTGGACCGGGCTGGAGCTGCCTTGGGGCGTCTTCTGCCCAATCTGGGGGGTCCAAACGCCTCCTGCCGGAGGCTCTACGCGGGCGTCGTGCGGTCCATGGCCCTTTACGGGGCACCGGTGTGAGCGCGTTCCCTTAGGCTGCGGCCAGCCCGCCGGTTGAACGCGTCCCAAAGGGTCATGGCCATTCGGCTGGCCCGGGGATATCGCACGGTCTCCCGGGAGGCGGCGAGCCTCCTTGCCGGATTACCGCCATGGGATCTGGAGGCGAAAGTCCTCGCACACATATGGGAGAGGCGCGAGGAGATGAAGCGCCGGGGCATAACTCCGCTGCCGCGAGAAATCGTGGCACAGCGGACAGAGCTCTGGCAGGATCTCATGGCGACTTGGAGAGTGCGATTGTCGCAACCCAGTGCTGTGCCCAGCACTGGGTTGCGACAATCGCCACAATTCCGGCGATAAGTCCCCTCTTTGAGGAGTGGCTACAGAGGCGCCACGGCGTCCTCACCTTCCGCCTGACACAGGTCCTCATCGGACACGGTTGCTTTGGGAGGTTCCTGTTTCGTATAAGGCGGGAGGAAACGCCCGGGTGTCACCACTGTGTGGATCGCCCGGAGGACACGGTGGAGCATACGGTGGAGGTCTGCCCCGCTTGGGCGGAGCCCAGCCGTGTCCTCTTGGAGGCGATTGGCGGCGGTGACCTCTCGCGTCCGGCTCTGGTCCAGGCCATGGTACGGAGCGAGAGGGCATGGGAAGCAGTCACCTCCTTCTGCGAAGCAGTAATGCTCGTGAAGGAGGAGGCGGAACGCGTGAGGGAGAGGCAAAGTTTGCGCCCTCACGCCCCTAACAGCCGCCGCCGCTGGAGACGCCCTGGGCGTCGGGAATCCCAGGCGGATTCCCGGCCACCATAGGCGCGGGCTTGCGGACGGCGAGCAATGGGTAGCTCGCCGTCCGATCAGGACCAGGCCCGGGTCGATGGCGCGTCGTGTTCCACGCGCGCCTCAAAGAGATGTCAGCACAATTGGCGGGGTCCGCTAGGACCGATGCCTACCAGGGTTGCGGGTTAGTCCGAAAGGGAAACCGGGACCTTGGCAACAGGCAACTGAAGGAACACGGGTGGGTTTTAGTCAGTAAAAGTCTGACACGCCCTTCCGCTCCGACCAGAGCGGGAGAAGTCATTGGATGATTTCCCACCCTCAAAAAAAAAAAAAGCTTAAGACAATATATCTAGCAATCTATTTAAACGAACTAACCCTTCTTGAACGGTCTCTGATGCAGAAAGTACGTCATCCATGTAAACCAGAATTTTATCGTCTTTTAGAGGTTTAAGTGCAGTATTTATAGCCCTTTGAAAATCCTGTGGAGCATTTCTTAAACCAAATGGCATGGTTAGGTACTCAAACTGACCCGAGGGTGTAACAAAGGTAGTTTTCTCTATAGACTTCTTATGGACACAAATTTGGTGAAAACCACAAGCCATATTTAAACTAGAGAAGAAACAGGCCCCATCCGTCCTTTTTTTTAATTAATAATATAGGTCTCGCAAAAGGTGAAGAACTTTCTTGAATTATGTTAGCATCTAGTAATTCTTGAACCTTGTCATTGACAATTCTTAACTCGGTGGGCGATAGCCTGTAAGGTCGCCTATGTACAGTTTTATTTTGATCTATGAGATCAATTTTTAGCTCACCGGTCTTAACATGCGTAGTGGGAAGATTTTGTATAAAATATGAGGAATATTTCGTTAGTAATTCAATCAAAAGTTCCTTTTCTTTACCGGTAAGATCTGTGTCAATCAAATTAATATCAAGAGGCATTTCTAATTTAGAGCTAAGATTTGAAATTTTATTTGTGGAAAAAGTTAAGGCATCGTTACTAACCACAACGGATATTCCTTGTTCTAAAATATCGCGGCCTATTACATTCATCAGGCAGTACATGATATGTAACATCGAGAAGACAGTTTTGTACCGTGGTTTGACATTTTATTTGGAGTGAGCAATTAACGTTATTAGGACCAACCCCCTTTAAAAGTACTTGTTCATGAAACTTTTCACCAGTAAGAAGATCACAGTTACTTTCCTTCATAAGGCTGCACTCAGAACCAGAATCAAATATGAAAGGAAATTGTATACCACTTATTTCGAGAACACCACGCACTGCTCTGGAACACAAGTGCACTTGTTTGATGGTGTTGCTCGGTGTGTGGTCTTCTTTCTTCTTCCAGCGTTTAGGGCAAGTAGTGACCACGTGGCCAGGCTCGCCACATACGAAGCAGGTCACACCAGGGTTCGTCTGTGGAGTTTTTGCTGAAACAGGTGTACCTTTTGAAGCAATGTGCTGTCTAAGTCGACATTCCTGCCCTCGATGACCGACCTTCCCGCAGAAATTGCAGTTTCCCCGAAATGGTGTTGACGAACGTGGCCTTTTCGGGTCTGGTCCCAAAGTAGCCCTAAAATCGTAAACTTTGGCATTCCACAAGGATCAATATTAGGGCCCCTATTATTCTTGATTTATATTAATAATATTCATGGAATTGGGCTAAAAGGTGATGTACGCTGACGATACAGCTTTATTTTACTTTGGCCACTCCGTAGACTCAGTTATGTGTGACGCTCAGAATGACTTACAACTTTTAAATATGTGGTTTCAGTGCAATCTTCTCACCATAAATATAGCCAAAACTAACTATATCATTTTTGCGGCAAAAAACAAAAAAATATTACAAAACTCACAATTAACCATAAATAACCAACCAATCAAAAAAGTTGAGCAAGAAAAGTATCTTGGATTAATTTTGGATAACCACCTAAACTGGAAATCGCATATTGGAAAGGTTAAATCTAAATTGACGTCTCTCACGGGAGCGCTGCGGAGTGTCGTCCAATGTCTTCTACGTCAAGTACGCTACAATATATATAATGCTCTTGTAAAACCTCACTTGGACTATCTTATAGAAGTATGGGGCACAGCGGCCACTACCAATATTCAAACACTGCAAATTGCACAAAATAAATTAATAAAAACACTCTTCCACTATGACTACAGTACACCAACACAAAAAATATACAATGAAACTAAATTAATGAACATATCACAAATTTACTTATATAATAATTGCATCTTAATAAGAAAAATACTCAATAAAAACATTCACACGCAAATACATTTTACAAAAAAACATCAAATACACAAAATCAGGCTTAGAAATGCAAACGACATACAATTATACGCACCACGTACCAACTATGGTAAAAGAAGTGTAATGTACGAAGGTGCTGCATTGTATAATAAGTTACCAAATAATATTAAAAATGCAAAATCCATGGCAATATTTAAAAAACTTTTAAAATTACACATATATCACAAAACAAGCGCACCTTAGTACATGCCACTTCCAGTTGTGCGTACTCCGTGTATGTTTACGTTTTAGTTATAGGAATGTATTTGCGGTTACCCTACATTTTTGAATATTTCTTTTATATTGTATGTTTTGACAAAATCGCTACTGTACGTTACTAAATGTTTTATGATAGTTTTAAATATTTCTCATGTAAGTGAATTGTAATTCTTATGGGAAATAAATATATCTCAAACCTCGATTCGGACTTGCCCGGTTCTTCATTTCTTCTCTTTAGTGAGAAGCTGCGCAGCGTACGGAAGAGTTGATTTTTATCATTTATGACGACAGAATTGAGTTCACGGCGAATTTTGTCGTCGAATTGTGACAGGAGAGATATGGCAAAACCGGTCACTACATTTTCCAGTAAATTTACATCAGGGACCTTTTCAATAAGTTGCCACAACCGTATTCTTGCCTCGGCTGGTGTTTCTTTATTATCAATTTGAAATTTGATAATTAAATCAAAATGATCCTGGTTGTCATGTGTCTTATTCTCAATAACGATCTCACTTAACGCACACCAGTTGATAGTGTCGGTTTCAGGTGCATCAGGATCGAAAGGAACCAGCATCGACTGCATACTGGGTGTCATACTACCTGCTATTTTTTTTAAAATAGACTCCATACTAGCCGAAAAAAAATACATTTGTTCCTGTATTAAATTGCCGGTAGTCCCAGATAAAGGTGGGAGTGGGTCTGATCCCACTTCTGATGACGGCACAGGTTCTGACATATTGTAAAATAAAAGAGGTTCTTTCAAAGTTACGATTTAATTACAATCAATTATCTTTTATGCGAAACTATACTTAATCCGTTTTTTTTCAAATAACGAATTTAACACCTTACAAAATAGCCATGACATCCAGTAACAGTTTACAAAAGAGCAATAATGTACAGACAAACAGAGTAACAGAAATAAGGAGCAATACAACCTGTGCACCGGGCAACGGCTGAAGTCAGAATGTCGTTTCGCCTTTTTTTTTTTTTTTTTAAACTATGGCATCTCGTAGTTGATTTAGGAAATCATGACTACTTAACCGGACTTTCCTGTGGCTGCCTTAAGAACTAGTCTCAGGGCCTCCAGCCAGGGGCTTATAACAAACTATTCTAAATTAATACTAAGTGAACGCTCGCTAAGGGCACCCCCTGTGGGGTACGAACCTCGGCTTAGGGCGTCACTGACGGGAGGACAGCAAGTCGGGACAGGCTGGATCAGATCATCATTATTATTATTAATCGGGGAATTTAAAGCTACGTGCGCAGCTTCGGTGCGGGCTGGCACATCATCGGACAAGGGACGGGGGGACGAATTTATTCGGGATCGCGTTGGTCGTGCTGGACCTCGACGGCGAGGTCAGAATGACGGTAGGCGTCTGTATTTGTTTTTCTGTAGTGTGCTGGTCTCGCTACTGCTCTCCTGGAGGAGAGTGATGGGGTCATCAGGTTCGGATAGGACATGCCTGGGACGGCGAACGATACTAATATTAGAGGGGACATAACGCTTTGAAAGGCGTTTTAGAAATTGACGGATGGTGGGCATCTTTAGGTCGAGATGTAGGATCTCGTTGCGAACGAACCATGGGGCTCCCGTGGCGTTTGCATCCTATGGATATGGTGGGGTTTAGCCTGAGCAAAGACCGAGCCCGCATAGGTCATGATGGGGCGAATGCACGCCGTGTACGTACGCAATTTGCACTTGAGTGACAATTTGCTACGTGCATTCAGAACCGAGTGTAGTCTACCTAGAGCGAAGGCGGCACGCGAACGCACCTCCTTTATGTGCTCTCGAAAGGTGAGGAAACGGTCTAGGGTTACACCGAGATATTTAGCTTGCTTCTTCCAAGGGATCAGCTTGCCAAACATCGTGGTAGGTGGGGGGGGGGGGGGGGAATGGGTTATTCCTACGGTATTTTTGAAAGAATACCGCTTGACTCTTATCGGCATTGATACGCCACTTTCTAAACCAGGCGCCAAGATTATTGACTGCTCGCTGGAGTGTGATTCGTATGTTATCATTACTAGTTCCCTTGTAGTAGATGGCCGTATCGTCTGCGAACAGAGCCAACTGCGCCATGCTACTCTTTGGGATATCGTTTGTGAACAGCGTGAAAATCAGTGGAGAGATTACGGAGCCCTGAGGTACGCCCGCACGAATGGGTCGGGGGGAGGATAATGCTCCTTCGATACGATAGCGTAATGTGCGGTTTGACAAAAAGTCCCGTACTATGAGTACTAGACGATCCGGCACACCGAGTTAATATAGCTTGTATATCAAGCCGTTGTGCCAGACTTTGTCGAATGCTTTCGCAATATCAAAAAAGATTGCACCGGTCTTATTACCGCGCTGGAAGCCGGCGCTTGTGTATTTTATGATCCGGTGTACCTGATGCACGTTACTGTGCTGAGTTCGGAAACCGAACTGCTCTTGGGGGATTAGGCCTTTGGTCTCTGCGTAGTCTCTGATACGTTTATAAATAAGCCTCTCATAGATTTTGCCGAGAACCTTGAGCAAACTGATGGGACGGTAACTCGAAGGCACCGACTTGGGCTTGCCGGGCTTCGGGATACCGATGACAGTGGCTTCTTTCCACGCTTGTGGAAAGATATTATTGCTTAGAGCACCATTGAAGATGGTGGTCAGTAGCATAATGAAGTGGGCTGGGAACAGTTGAACTACCTTATTGGTGATTCCATCCGAACCGGGGGCTTTGCGTGTTTTAAGACCTTTGATGATCTCGTGCACCTCGTCCGGTGCGACGGGGGGCAAGGGATCATTGGGGTCTTCTACGGGTGGTAGGGAGGCTCTACGTTCGACTTCAGCGTCCACCTCATCGAGGTGAGCTTGGTCTACTGGTAGGGAGCTGGGAGAGCATTGAGCTTCTAGACTGTCGGCTAGGCACTATGCTTTTTCTTGGTCCTCGAATGCGATGGACTTATCGGGGCGTACTAGGGGGGGCATAGTTGCGACTTGATCTGATTTAAGCTTTCTGGTGAGTTGCCAGAAGGCTTGATGAGTTGGCTCGAGTTCGCTCAACATCTTATCCCAGTCCGTGTTACGCAGCTCCGATACACGTTTCTTTACAGATCTCTGTAAATAGCGCATATGGGCCTTGTTTGCGGAACAGGGAAAGTTGCTGTAGGCACGAGTGGCCGCGTTCTTCTCCGTTATCAGATCACGTACATCCTGTGGGAGGCGCCAGCTCCTCGGCTGGAACCTCTCTAGAACATTCGTTCATCACAGACTGTACGTGATCCGTAAGTGAGTCGATCGCGGCCGTCGTGTCCGCGGTAGAGTCAAATTTATCAGGGATAGCGTTTAATTGGGGGGACGTGTTGGATTTCAGCTTTTCTCTTACTTTCTTCCAGTCCGTGACCCTTTTGGTGGCAAGGTTCGGATGGGAGGGGTCAGAGAGACCTATGCAGGGGGCCAGAACTAGTATTATGGGACGTTGGTCAGAGTTAAGCTCGTCTACCGTTTCGATCGAATCTAATCGTAGATTGACGTTCTTAAGGAGCGCCAAGTCTAGTACATCGGGGGTATGGTTCTGGTTGAACGGGTAGTGGGTGGGAGTCATCGGTGCGATGACGTCAAAGGTCAGGGAGGATGAGAGGTCGAACAAGTGTCGCCCTCTGGTGGAGGTTGTGGTACTATTCCACGAGGGATGTTTGGCATTGAGGTCCCCCGCTATGATAGCGGAGTTACTCAAGCCCGGAAGGATAGTGATATCATTCGAGAGGGACTGAAAGTCCTCCGAAAGAGAGGGAGGGATGTACGCCGATACTAAAGTGATCGGTTCGTGACCTGTCATGCCTAGACGGATGCAATACAGCTCCTTTTTATAATAAATGAGGGTGCCGCCACCGTGACAATGCGTTCTATCGTTACGTATTTTATCGGACTAAGCGATAGTTGGCTATGGAGGGCATACGGTGGCTAGGTTTTAGGAAGGATTCCTGTATCAGGAGAATTTCTATCTTGTGGTTGCGGTGAAAGAGAGCAACCTCGTCTCGTTGACTTTTTATGCCATTTGCATTGAAGATGCCTATTCTGAGGGATCGGGGTTTAAGTCTATCGTTGATGGCTTTATCCATTATAGGTTCCGTTAGCGATAGAACTTAGGGCTTGCGTAATGTCTGGGTACGCGTTACAGACCAGTTTGACCTGGTCAATGTCACACCTATCTCTGGCATGCTGAATTTCAGCGGCCATACGAATAGCGTGAGGGGAATAAAAAATCATAAACGTGGAGGAGATCACGTTGAATGGGTCGGAGGGTGGTTTACGTTGGAAAGCCACGGGAGTGGGGGTGGGGCGCTGGGCTACGGGAGCGGGTGCGCGATTTGCGGGGGGCGCAGAGGGCGCGGGGTGGGAGGGGGAGGGGGGCGCATAGTGCGCGGGGGGCGCTAGTTGCGCTGGAGGTTGGGCACGGATACGCGGATCCATGAGGGAATAGAGAGGGGTGTGAGGGGCGGGGGGCTTCGCAGTAGCCAAAGCCGGGAAGACCTCGTGATGGTGGAGTTTATTCCACGGGCTAGGTCTCTGAGGGCTAAGCCTCTGGGGGATTTGAGAAGACGGGGCGGTGGGGCATTCCCTTTGCTGACGATTGTCAGCACGCTTAGTTAGCTTGGAAGAACTTGACTTAGGGACCTTCGAGCAGCCACGGTAATTGGCCGGATGACCCTCTTGTCCGCATAGTACACAGCTGGGAGGGCTGAGACATAGAGCGCGGTCTTTAGGACGGGGGCAGTCGGCAGTGCCGTGCTCGCCCAGGCACTTTACGCACCTGGGTTTCGCATGGCAATGCTTCTGCGAATGCCCGTATAATTGACAACGGTGACATTGTCCGATGTTACCGTTCTTTTTTGGTTTTTCTATAGAAAAACCGACTAAATTGCATAATGATTTTAAGTTGAATATGGGGTGATGCCCCAGAACGGGAGAGCAGACGACAAGAACCATGTCGAATGCTTCACCGCCACGCGAGTGGTGCATACGGTGGACTTCGTCCACGGGGATATTTTGCGACTGAAGGTCGGCTTTAATATCGGCGGCAGGGATTTCCTTAGGGATGCGTTTTACAACGACCCTAGTCTGTTTATCTTCTGGGAGCGAGAAGGTGTGGAATGACACACCTCTGGCTCTCAGGAGCTTAGTAATCTCGCGATAATCATTCGCGGTCGGGACTTGTAATTTAATACCCTGTAGGGTCGAACGGGCATTGGTGAAGTCGATCTTTTTGTCGACACACCATTTGGACACTTCGGTCCACTACCCCTTGTCCTGAATGAACACGGGGGGTGGGGGAGGGAGCTTCTTAGAGCTCGAAGCGGATGGGACTGAGGTAGCAACTTGTGCAACGGTCGCGGCGCGGGAGGTGGAGGGGGAATTTAAATTAGCTACGGTAGCGCTACTAGGCGCGGTACCGGCTACTTGTGCTACGGGGGTAGGGGTGGGGGAAATAACGTCATCGATGGCGATGACTTTATTTGCTTGACTAGAGGACTGTCTCTTCTTCTTCCTTTTGCTCCCCTTTCCTGTGACTGGGGTAAACCCGTCGTCTTCGGAATGGGAGGAAGAGGAAGCAGGAGAGGCATTCTCAGTGTCAGAGGCGTATTGAAAGGGAGTCGCGGCGCGTTTTGAAGAAACGGCCGGTTCGGTAGTGTCCATAGACACCGCGGGGCTGAAGGCCGGGCTAGGGGAGCGGACAAAAGGGTCTTCTAGCTCAATAGCCGGAAGGGACTGGGATTGAGGGATTACATCGCTGAAATCAGCGATGTTAGAGGGACTGGGCTTAGGGTTGAGTAGCGGTGCTAACTCGTCTATTTCCCTCTTAATAGCAGCCTTTTCCTCCGCAGTGGGCTCGGCTAATAGCCTAAGAATTATAGAGAATAATCTCCCTATTAAGGGATCCATCTCTATGTCTATCTAGTAACTAACTATTTCTCCTAACTCTAACTCCCCGGGAGGAACGCCCGGGGATGTGTAAACCCGCCCTGTCCGGTATAGACAGGGAGGTTGAGTACCTAAGGTGAGCCCTAAGCTTGCTTTTGCCCGTTGCCTATCTTATTTGTGCAACGGAGTCCTAACAGGGTCTGTTGTGTCGGGGTAGACACACCCGACCACAACAGGTGTGTTGCTGTGAAAGGAAAACTGTCACCAATGCCGACTAGGAGACCCCCCAAGGCCGAACACTGGGACCCGTCCAACTTTCTGCCTCACCCTGAAGGGGATCGGCGGGTGCGTTTGGGTCAACACCCCCTCGGCTTCGTTGGCACCGTATAGGTATCCACCACAGATATATAAATACAGGAGATATGCTTTGTAAACAAATGTATTCGTGTTCAGATGTCGCCGTGTTCTCCCCACTTAATTCACTAACACAAAAGCAAAAACTATAAGAACGGCACACGAGCTCATATTTCTCCCGCACACAAAGAAACTTACAGCAACACTAATAAACTCAGTAATAGAACACATGCATACAGGGGGCGGGGCTTCTACCTGTAGCTACAGACTCAGAATAAACACACATCGCAACTAGTGATGTGAAGAGGTAATATTAGAAAAAATAGTATCGATGAAATTCAGTTACCTTTAATCTGCTCTTGTTTATATATAAAAATACAATAAGTACTATTTTTTCACCTGAAGTCGAGGTGTTGGTGTGAATTTTAGTTCATGAAAATTAATTTTATTCCACACCTTCTTAATCGCGATTATAACTAGCCTACACCCTAATTACGTAACTCACTAACGATCGGAATTTGAATCATTCTGAAACAAATTGCTAATCCATTGCTTCATATGTTCGAAATTTTAGTCTTCTCAACACCGAAAATAACGCAATGAATGTTGTTGAGCTGTCAAAATGAAACAAACTACGATTGATAGTGTGTTACGCAATTAGGGTGCTGGCTTAGTTTGACAATCCAAATTTTAGGTGAAAAAACGTCAAGTTCAGAATAGCAAAAATGCCATTTTCACTAAATTAATAACACGGTGCAATCTCAGTGCTGTCAAAATAAAATATAGTTAAGTCGTGTCAATTTCAGAATAGGAAATCGTCGTTTGACAGGAATAAACTAAATTTTGGTGATTTTTGTCTAGTTTAGGGGCATTTGTGACTTGAGAAGAGAAGGAAGGGATATCAACTTTACGAATCTAGACTAGGAGCACACAAGTAAAACTTCAAGATTTTATTGATATGGATTTTACTGACCAGTAAAATGTAAATATTTATTTAAAACTTGCCGCTTAGACAGTTTAGTTTGACAGTTTTTCTTGGTGTACTGATGGCCTTTGTACCATCTGGAAGCTTTATAGATGTTAGATACCGTTTTGCCTTTTCTAAAGTTTCAAATACCTTGTCTTTGTTGCCTTGGTAAACTGGTTTTTTATAATGAAGTTGGGCCATATGCCTTGAATTTAACACATCGAACAAGTTGTTGACAGTTTTTAAATATTCGACGGTGCCTTCTACGTCATGAAAACCAGTCATTTGAAGTTCACAACAGAAATTCAGGGCATCTGCAACACTGTTGCTAAATAATTGTGACGCCAAGTGAACTTTCATTTTTTGGTTCTTGAAATAGATGTGATTTTTTCTTATTTTGTTTGCTAAGTGCAGTTTTTCTTTATCTTGAATGTCATACAGGTTTTTTAAATGACTCCATTTTATGTACCTATTTGAAGCATCCATAAAGCATCCATATGCTTCGAAAGCATTTCTCAATAACTTCAGCATGTGGCATGGATCGAGAAAAATATGTACAGGTTGACGAGTAACGGGGTGTTCAAAACAAGATTTTAATGTTTTCAACTTCAAAACAACATCCGAGTTTCTTAGCCATAGTGATGTTGCCTGGACAGCCGTCGAAAGTCATTGAGGTTACTTGAATACCTGTATCTTCTAGTAATTCCAAACATTGTATGACAAGATTGGACCGCTGTTCCCCTGTGACACCATCAACGAGAAAATATCCGACTGGTATTTTCCAAGCCCCATTAATTGCGGTAACTAGAAACACAAGAACTTCTTTGGCTTCGGGTAAACAATCCCCTTGTTCTGCTGAATTCGATATGTCGACATACTCATGCATTTGTTTTCCGTCCCACTCCACACGCTGTTTGATTGCCATTTCGTCTAAAACTAAATTACACAACAATTTGTGATTAGTGCAGGCACTTTTAAGTTTTATTGCTTTTAATGATTCTTGCGTAAATCCAGGCTGAGCATCGATGGATTGGTACCACTTTTTTATTGTTCGAACATGAGGCAGAGCTGTTTGGATTTTTTTCCTTACATACGCGTACGCCTTTGGCGAGTAAAAGTGAAGAGTAGTTGAAAAAATTCTTAAAGCAGGAGAATACTTCTGGGTAGCGCATTGCCCCGATGAAACATTTCTCTCATAACGCTGGATAAGGTCGGTTATCCCAATGTTTTCTAATTGCGTAACATGATCAGCGCTAATATAGTTTTTTTCATTGAAATTATTCAAAATTTCTTTTAAATTAGCGATTTTTTTCTGATACCGGCTGGTTTTCTTTTGAAGCCTTTTAATTTGTATTTTTTGTGTTTTTATTAAATTTTGTTGTACGAAAATCATTTGGCGTAATTTACGCTTTCGAGATGTTTCAATGAGATCGTTTTTACCCGGATTTTCTTCATTCTCCAACATGCTATTTTGTCGAGTGTTCAAGGTACCGAGACCATCTGTTATAGACATTGGAGCATTAATTTCCGAATCATCGATTGGGGGTTTTGAAGCAACGTTCTGTAATTTAAAATAAAAATTACGAGTTGAAATAAAACTTAGGTAGGTACTTAGTTTTATTAAGTCAGGAAAAAAAAAATAGGTGTTGTATAATAGTTTAACTTACCAAATTACGATCCTTTTTATCCAATTCTTTGGACGTGGAGGGTTCCATATCGACGCTAGAAAGCAATCTTGTAGTATCTCGAAAAGTGGAACTTTACACCAGAGCCAAAAAACTATTTAAAAAATTCATAACTCGTAAACTAGCTGAAACCGAAAGGTAATTTTTGGAACACATATTTCTTATAATGAAATTTATTAGATGACACTAAAGATAGTATTCTAAAGTTGGTATAACATGAGTTTTAGCGAGTTACAGCAATTGGTATTTCAATTTGAATCATCAATATTGCTGTATCTTGGTAGTTGTTATGTAAGGCACAACAAAATAGCTTTAAAATTTTAGACAACGATTATGATGTATGTAAAAAGAAATAAATTTGTGAGTCCTCGTATTTCGTTGTACTTCACCTTCTTTTTAGAAGTAGGTCTTGCATTTTGTGTTAAATACAAATAAAACAAATTATTATGTTTAATTAAATGCTGTATGTTTATTTAAACAATGTTATTTAGGGATTAATGTTTGCCCAAGTAATAATTATAACAAATTTAAATAAAAATGTAATCAGTCTCAAAATTAAAAACCAATCAAGTTTACTGAGGGCGACATTTTAAACTAAATAAAATATCCTAAGCGATATTTTGGACGAAATATCTAAAAAATATAAAAAATTAAAATAACATAATTATGAAATTCTTAGGCATAAGTTTCATAGACCTACATGAAAAACAAAATAAAATAATCAATTCGAAAAAGAAAATAAAGTTAATAAAATACCAATAATACCAATACCAATAACGCAAGTATTTTCAGTTTGCTGCAGCCTTCACTGATTTTCATCCTCTTGATCAGACTCATTTAAAGCATCTTGGACTTTTTTGTCGCGTTTTAGAGATAAATATTCATTGGCGTATGTCCTAGGTATTACGTTCTTGTCGACGAGTTTTTTTAAGTCGTTGTATTTTTGCAATGATACTGGTAGTTTTGCAGAATATAGGGAATATTTTGGTTTGGAACCATTCAGACTACATAATATGACCTCTGTAGCTTTAGCATCTGGTAGCATAGAATATTTAATAATCATTTTGTCAGGGTTTGACTTTTTGAATGTTGCAATACATAATTTAGAAATCTGTAACTTTTGATGCTTCTTAAAGGTGCTGTTCAAAATGTCTTCAAACCCCATAAAGTCTTTACCTTCCAAAACAGACACTATATATGGAGCAGGATTTTTACGCGCCATCTCGATAGCCATCGGCCAATGAGACGGTGCCCATATAGTAGTCTTTTTTACAGCACGTTCAATAGTGGCGTGCATGCTATCTACAGGCATAAAAGTGTGTCCAGGTATCAAGTAATTCATTTGAATTACGTCTATGTTTTTAGATATTGATAGAAAATATCTAAACATACACAACATCGTTTTATTTTTATTCTGACCATAACATGAATCTGAATACAACAGTACTCTTTTAACATTTTGACGTTCATCTAACTTTTGAAGGTATTTAAAGATGGAAGTAGAAATTTCATTGGCTCCGCGATGAGCGTCAACCTCGGTCCACACATTGCAGTAGCCTACCTGTGTATTGCTTTCATAAATTGTCATATTATATACGGCTATTTTCCTTGAGTAGTACAGGGCCATATTTTCACCGTGCGGTGTATTTAGGACCTTTTGCATATCAAAACTTGCACATATCACACTTGGATCCATAGCATTAAGTTTCTGGTGGCATTTAAATCTTTCATAGGACTCATTTTTTTCTCTCAAGTGGTTTTCAAAGTTCAAGAGTTCCTCTTCATTTTTGACATCATAAGTCCGAATCATACATGTCATACATTTATCTTTTTTAGGGACATGAAATCCTATATTGTAATTGGTCTTTAACCAATTTGAAAAAACTTTGAAAGACATTTTGTTAACAACATTATCAGCACAGTTTTTTGAATAAATGCGATACAAATTAGAAACATTTTTAAAATCATCAGGTAAGTAAAGGCGAGTCGAATCTTTTCTGCAGTAATGCGAGGGTACAAGAGGTAAAGATGTTATAAATTGTTTCGCATGACTTATTACTTCTTCTTTAGTTTTATTACCACCGCCGTTTTTTTTTCTTTCGTCTAATTTTGCAAATCCCTCGACTGCATTGTTTAGTGTGTATAACAAAAGCCTTTGCGTTATATCAAGCGTGTTTATTAAAAAATTTTGACACACTTGTCTCCTTCCATCGCCTTCATTTATATAATATGCGTATGAGAAATTTCTTCTTGATGATTCGCCTTTATCTGTCGTATAACACTTGACATTTTTTTTTATAGCACATTGTGAGATCCAATCTTTCTGGCGTTGTGAGCTACCCAGGTTCCAGAAATAACTAAAAAGCTGTTGGCGTCTTTCTTCGGTTATTTCTCCACAATTCCGTTTACAAATGACATCTTTACAAGGGTTAGGTTTCATAGATTTAGATGGAACAGGTTCTCCTTTTTCATTGGTAAAGGATTGTCCTAAAATTCGTTTTATTTTGTTATCATTTTTAATTTCTTGCTTTTTTTTTGGTCTGGTTTTTAAAACTTGTTCAGTATTTTCTTCCTTTGTTTCAGCGTTATTACTGTTATTTTTCTTCCCAGTCTTTTTACTATTCTTACATTTCGAGTTCTTTTTTAGCTTTTTTGTTCTTTTTCTTCCTTTTTTGCTCGATGTCGAATCATCAGATGTTTCACCTGTGCTATATGATGCACTAGAATCTTCTGATGGAAATGCTTCGTTCAACAATAACGTATCAGCATCCTCTTCTTCTATAAAATCTAGATAGATTTTGTCAAAGTTTAGTTTTTTTTTACATTTCCGATTATATTTACTATCTTGGGGTGATGGTTCGTCACTGTAGTTGGATTTAAAAACTTCAACAGACGGGTTGCCATATATTACAGGAATATCTCCGATTAGATTTGGTGACAAATCAGCATCAAGCAAAGGGCTGCGATCTGTTTCAGGCACTACTCTGATTCTATTTGGAGATAATTGTGCATCAACAACAGGGCTGACATTTGTTACAGGAAGTGTTTTGATTAGATTAGGCGATGACTGGGCAATAACAATAGGTTTATTATTTATATCAGTAAAATTCTGGTTTGGATAGTTCTGGTCAATTTGGAGTAGGTTCATATTTACTTCAGAAGTAACATTAACTCCACTTAGATATTTCTGAGTATCAAGGGGGTTGTTATTTGTTTCAAGTACAACTTGTACTGAATTTACACGTGTATGATTTTCAATGGATTGGTTGTTATTATGAAGAATCTCACATTTATTATTTTCTGCGTCATTATGAGAAATACCAAAATCAGTAATATTAGACTCTTTTACTGTATGTGTTTTAAGATTCTGAGACATTTCTGGACTTTCCAAACTATGATCAGATTCACAAGTTACTAAAACTTCATAACGATTCTGTAAGTTGTCATTCATTTCAACCTCAGCTATTGTACTTGGGGTTGGGGTCAAGATAGGCTGAACGATCTGGGCTATATTTTCCAAGTCACTTTCAGAAAACTGTGTTGTATTATTATTACTATGAGTTATAAAATGCGTCGAAGGAATGTTTTCAATTACCCGCTTCGTCTCAGAAATGTAATATTTTGGTTTCCGAAAAGTAGGTGTGAGATCTTTAATATCTCCTATTGCTGCTGATTTCGAGTGATGAGGAGTCGTCGGAAATGAAGACTGATCTGGTAAATTATATTCGAAACTCGTACCTGCGGTTTCACTAAGATACCTCTCCGATCGGACTGGTTTTCCAAATTTATAGGTAATGTCACTGATGATTTCAATCTTACGCTTCTTCTTTTCATCGTCTTCGCAAGTGTCTCGCTGTGGTTTCAACTCATCTTTCCACTGTCGACGTTTTGCCATCTTTATATATTACAAACTATTCAGTTTCACGATGATAAATTCAATTAATAAGTACCTGAAAAATAAAATTAAAATAACATAAGAAAATTGAAAAAAAAGAGCAAACAAAAGTCATAAAACACGAAAACAACTCAATCAAAGCAAAGCAAATTTTCTAATGTGAGATTTCAGTTACGAAATCTCGCGAACGGCATTCATTGAGTCCATGCTGCGGGACAAGAGGGTATAATGGGTAGTTCGCCGTCCAACCACAGACCAACCCAGGGTCGACTTAGCGGGCGCGTTGTGTTCCACGAAAAAGAGCTGTCAACAATCTGACGGCTGCGACAGAAGGTAGCGCGCCTGCGGGGGTCGCGGGACAGTCTAAACAGGTAACTGCGACCCTGGAACGCAAAGGACAATTGTTGGAACACTTTGAATTGTAGTCAGTACAGTCCATTCGCTCCATCCAGGGTGGGAGGACTTATTTGATTATTTTAACATCTAAAAAAAGGGGAGATGTCAGATGTAACATCATTATGCGACTACGGTAACTCTCGCTCGTTTTTTATGGTCTCAATGACACTCATTTACTCACACGCGCTGAGCTCGGTCGACCAGAATTTATAACCATTGAATTTATTAAGTTTACAAATAATTAATAAGACGTATTAATTACCATACCGATTAACGTAATTAATGGGTATGGTTACTTTCAGGTTTGACAAAAACAACAAGATGACACCCTAATACGAGTATTAAAGTTCTGTATTCTTATTTTGTATTTTATTGGTGTGCATAATAAAGTATATTCTATTCTATTCTATTCAAGATTAAAATCAAAACTACTACAGAAGTTTACTACGATGAGCAGAAATTGACACCGTGACGTCACACGCGATCGGATTTTGTACGGGAACTGTTGGCGTGTTTTCGTTACGGAGTTCAAAAAATGATTTTGCAATTAATATAACTTTTTGATAAGAGCGAAAAGAAAATACTAAAATCAGTTTGTTATGAAATGAAAGTATGTTCTTTCAATTAAACACAAAAAAAAACTTTAAAGACCCAATTACATTGTTACGACAGATCTGCTATAATCCTATGAGAAGTTCCGTTCCTTCGAAGTTCATCATCAGATCACGACCAAATTTCTATATAATCTATTCTGAAGTATAATTTTTAAAACAAATATAAATCGGAATCGGGCCACAATTGATTGAGAAATCGGTGAACAAACATAAAAAAATACATACCTTCTGCCGAACATAATAAGTATAAATAGATAAAGTAAATAAAATGGCTAAATAACATTACTTACGTAGGATTCACTTTAGTTGTACACGTAAAACACGCCCGAATATCGTAGACGACGAACTCGTGTTCTTGCTTATGCGCTCGCACATCGACTGCAATACAATCGGGAAACGTCGTATCCAGGGGAAGACACGGGGGCGGGGGTGGGTTTCTTTAGCGTAATTTAAATTGTACTCAAATTTTAACTCTATTATAAATGATTTATGGATAATATTTATCATAAATGTGTAGAATGAAATGTAGTAAGTCTAAAGCACATTCAAAACCCGAGCGATAGAATTGTAGTATCTCTAGCTGGAATAAAATACTGAGGCGGCGAAATTGCTGTATCTCAATAAATTATTATTTGGGACGTACACATAATGCTGTAGATCTTTGTAGTATATAAACAAGGACAGTGTATCTTGACATCGGAAAAAAAATACTTATTACTATTTTGTTGTATCTATTTGTTGTTGTAAAATAGTTGATTTTATGGTACTTACAGCATTTTGAAGTATGTTTTCTTAAAAAAGTTAAGAAAAAGTTCACGTCGTATCATAAAAAAAAACCTCCTAGAAAAACATGGATCAGACTGTCCGACGCAGTATATTTTTCTGAATTTAAAAATGCAATAAAAAAAAAATCGCATTTTTCGAGATACGACAAAATCGCTTTCCAGCGTCGATATAATTCGTCAACACCATACGCAACTTCAATGTTGGGACCGACCATTCGAAGAGCCGACGAACTTTCTTCAAAATCAAAATCAAAATCAAAATATTTTATTTCACATAAACCTACATGGGCACTTATGAAACGTCAGAAGCTAGGTGCACGGTTCCAATTGGTCGTTTCCTATGGAGAAGAGCCGGCAAGAAACTCCATGGTTACTCTTTTAAAAATAATTGGCTTTTACAATACTTTCAAATTACAGTGTTGGTAGGCATGGGAGGACAATGTAGGCCTTTCAACAAGTAAGTACCAGGTACTTAACAAAAATAGAAGATGTTCAATAAATCTACAGTCCAATAAGCCTACAACGTTCTCACATTCACAAATAGAAAATAATCTATCTAAAAGACTAATGATAATAAAATTAGAATTCAAATAAAAATAAAAACCTATTTAAACCAATTGAAGTGATTGCTATTACAACTGTAACAAATTGAATAATTATAATCCTGTCCACAAAAGCCACTAAGAGTTGAAATTAATTGCAGGTATATAATGTCAAATACAATGATTATATGTCAAGGATGAATGTAAAGAAAATAAATATGGTAATTTGGAAGCAGTTAATAGACTCTTACATAAATATGCCGTTAATGAGGTACCAGGGAAGCCACATGTGCAGAAGGAATTATTGCCAAACTTCCTTGTCTTCAACGTAGTCTTTAATCTTATAATATGCTTTTTTGATAAGGACACGTTTGATGTGGGTTTTGAACTTTCCATCGCTAAGTTCTGTAACCGACTTTGGCAACTTGTTATAGAAGCGGATACTGTTTATTAGAAATGACTTGCTTGTTTTAGTTAATCTAAATTTGGGTATGACAATTTCATGTCTACTACGTGTATTTATATTATGGAAATCGCTTCTTATTTTGAAAAGTCCTAAGTTTTTGCGAACATACAAAATACTTTCAAAGATATAGAGAGAAGACAGAGTCAGTATATCAATTTCTTTGAATTTGTTTCTAAGGGACTCGCGAGGACCCATTTTATAGATCGAGCGGATTGCCCTCTTCTGTAAAATGAAAATTGAATCTACGTCAGCTGCCGATCCCCACAGCAGAACGCCGTAAGACATAATACTGTGGAAATAAGCAAAGTACACTAACCTAGCTGTGGCTATATCAGTCAACTGCCTTATTTTTCTTACTGCATATGCAGCTGAACTTAGTCTACCTGAAAGAGTTCTGATGTGGGCGCCCCATTGTAATTTTGAATCTATTGTAATTCCTAAAAATATAGTTTCCGTGATTGCATCTAGCTTCTTGCCATCAAGTTTTAGATTTAGACCTACTTGAGGTACATTTGGTAATGAGAACCTAATACATTTAGTTTTGTTCGCATTAAGTAAAAGATTATTGGCTGCGAACCATTCCGAAAGCATAGCCAGGCTATCGTTGACATGTGAGACATCTGTATCTTTTCTATCTATTTTAAAGATAAGAGAAGTGTCGTCAGCGAATAGTATTATATCCGATAAGTTAGCCATCATGTAAGGAAGGTCATTTATATAAACTAGAAATAAGAATGGGCCGAGAATTGAACCTTGAGGCACGCCCATTTTAACTAGAGACCCCGAGGACGTCACCCCGTTAATATTTACTTTTTGCTGCCTGTTTGATAGGTAAGAAAGAACAAGATCAGCAGCTTGTCCACGAACTCCGTAGTGGTGTAATTTACAGATCAGTGTATTGTGGTCAACGCAGTCAAACGCTTTTGAGAGGTCACAGAAGATGCCAATTGCATCCTGGGACTTCTCCCAGGATTCTAAAATGTCACTGATGAGTTTTACTCCCGCGTCTGTCGTCGACCTACCTTTCGTGAACCCAAACTGGTGACTATGTAAAATCCTATTTGAGTTAAAATGTGACAACATCTGGTCTAGCATGATTTTTTCATAGATTTTGCTCAATGCTAGTAATACAGATATTGGTCTATAATTAGAGGGGTCGCTTTTACTACCTGATTTGAAAATTGGTACAACTTTACTATGTTTCATTAAATCAGGAAATGTACCAGTGTCCAAACATTGATTAAATATGCCTGTTAGGACAGGGGCGATAGTTTCAATGATATCTCCCAGAACCTTAACAGAGATGCCCCATAAATCTTCAGTATTTTTTGAGTTAAGACTTATGAATGCTTTTTTAATAGTGGTAATAGAAATAGGCTTGAATGCAAAACTTGGAATGACTTTAGTAAAGTTTTCTTTGAGAAGAGAATCTGCTAATAAAGATGAAGAGGGAAGAGATTTCGTAACCTCTATTGGGATGTTAGTAAAGAAATTTTCTAGTGTCTCAGCAACTTTTAACTTATCTGAAATGGTTTCATCTTCAATGGTTGAAAGTACTTAGGCTCAAAGTGAGACGAACATATCGTGTTATTTTTTGTAGGAAACCAGTTTGGACCTTTTCCTGTTGCATTTATCCACTTTTCTTTTATTTTTGGATCCTTCGGATAGCTAAAATATTAAAAAGGTGTGAATGGTGATGATGATATCAAAGATACATGTGTAAGAGTACCGCAATAAATTAAAAACCCATACTTGATTCAATAAAAGATAAGTCGAGTAATCAAGAAATAGTAATGAATTGTGTTTTCAATAATTAATTATATCATTTTTACCTCACATTTGTAAACAACAGCTATATAATATAAAGTTCCATGCAGCAAAAAAAGTCTAATTTTGTTCCCTTGTGTAATCATTCGAACTAAGTAGGATCGTATAAAATATCGACAACCACAAAAGTGACATCACATCTCTAATTATCTACCTAACAATAATAGCCGGCAGCACCCGCTTCACGAAACTATCGTGTGAGTGAGAGTATCAGTAAAACACTTATCCATTGCGCTATTAGACCAGCCGATTCATTGATCGATGTGTATTAAGCAAACAATGGTTTTAGTTCCTAATGAAAATAATTGCTTTTGGTACTTTATCGTGTTTCTAGTATCACGAAGTAATGTTTTAATGAATTTAATAAGAAAAACAATCATATTTTTATACTTAAGTGTGAAATGAGATGCCATCTTTCGTATAATTCACAATAGAGGTATTATTTTTGCAAACAACCACTGTACAACGCGGCATTTTGTAAAAAATCACAAGCAGTGAAGACGTCGCAAGTTGACATTCGACTAATGGCCGAAACTGGCAACAAGCCGCTTTGCGGCTAGATGCGTTCGAAAGCGCCACCCCTCCTTGCCATATCTCCTGTATTTATATATCTGTGGTATCCACCGAGGACCACGAAACTGTGGTTTTACCCAGCAGGGGCCAACAACACGAAGAACGTTTGTATGCCAAACAATCTGTTATTGAAACCTTTACAAGCTGTGCCTTGAAAAAGGCACACAGCAAGTAGCAGGAGATAGTCACTATAATTTTATTATAAATAATAAAATATAGCACTATGAAGTCTTGATATTCAGGAACGCTTGGTTCCGGAATCGGGAGAGCACTCGTACCACACTGCGCACACGTCCGACCGCTGCCGCTGGCGCGCGTCGAGTGGGTCGTTTCGCCTTTTTTTTTTAACTATGGCATCTCGTAGTTGATTTAGGAAATCATGACTACTTAACCGGAATTTCCTGTGGCTGCCTTAAGAACTACTCTCAGGGCCTCCAGCCAGGGGCTTATAACAAACTATACTAAATTAATACTAAGTGAACGCTCGCTAAGGGCACCCCCTGTGGGGTACGAACCTCGGCTTAGGGCGTCACTGACGGGAGGACAGCAAGATGGGACAGGCTGGATCAAAATCGGATCATTATTATTATTATTCGGGGAATTTAAAGCTACATGCTCAGCTGCGGCGCGGGCTGGCATATCATCGGACAAAGGACGGGGGGACGAATTTAATCGGGATCGCGTTGGTCGTGCTGGACCTCGACGGCGAGGTCGGAATGACGGTAGGCGTCTGTTTTTGTATTTCTGTAATGTGCTGGTCTCCCTACTGCTCTCCTGGAGGAGGGTGATGGGGTCACCAGGTTCGGATAGGACATGCCTGGGACGGCGAACGATACTAATATTAGAGGGGACATAGGTAGATGCTTCGACAACCAGAGGGTTGCGATGCTTGACTGCAGAGTCGAAATAACGCTTTGAAAGGCGTTATAGAAATTGACGGATGGTGGGCATCTTTAGGTCGAGATGTAGGATCTCGTTACGAACAAACCAGGGGGCTCTCGTGGCTTTTCTAAGGAATCGGTTTTGGAGCGTTTGCATCCTATGGATTTGGTTGGGTTTAGCCTGAGCAAAGACCGAGCCCGCATAGGTCATGATGGGGCGAATGCACGCCGTGTACGTACGCAATTTGCACTTGAGTGACAATTTGCTACGTGCATTCAGAACCGAGTGGAGTCTACCTAGAGCGAAGGCGGCACGCGAACGCACCTCCTTAATGTGCTCTCGAAAAGTGAGGAAAAGGTCTAGGGTTACACCGAGATATTTTGCTTGCTTCTCCCAAGGGATCGGCTTGCCAAACATCGTGATTGGTGGAGGGGGGGGGATGAGTTATTCCTACGGTATTTTTGAAAGAATACCGCTTGACTCTTATCGGGGTTGACTTTGATACGCCACTTTCTAAACCAGGTGCCAAGATTATTGACTGCTCGCTGGAGTGTGATTCGTATGTTGTCATTACTCTTTCCCTTGTAGTAGATGGCCGTATCGTCTGCGAACAGAGCCAACTGCGCTTAACTACTCTTTGGGATATCGCTCGTGAACAGCGCGAAAATCAGAGGAGAGATTACGGAGCCCTGAGGGACACCCGCACGAATGGGTCGGGGGGAGGATAAGGCTCCTTCGATGCGAAAACGGAAGGTGCGATTCGACAAAAAGTCCCGTATTATGAGTATGTTAGAATCACTATAAATAATAAGTATTACTATATGTATTTATCTATGTTTTACCCAACTTAGTAAGCTTTTAGTGTCAGAATGATTACTGGTTATTTGCCGTGTATGAAAGTACTGTTGAATATATGTTTTGTAGGGAAACGATTTCATAAAGTAAAGCACAAAGACAAGGCAACTCATTTATTTAATTAGACTTGTCAGTATTTAATCAGAAAGCTAGTTGTCCGTTCACAAAACTAGGTCTTCATGGAGAAGAAGGACAAGAAACTCCATGGAAACAGTATTACAGTTTTCTATCGGAATAATCAATATTCCGTAATACAACTTACATTATAATTAATGTTGGCAATTTACATTATTACCATACAAGAACATAAACATAAAGCAATAATTACGGTATAGTATCAAATTACTTTACTTACGTGACAACCGCCGACAATTCCAAACTACAACGGCACTAGAACCGACCAACTGGACATCTACCGAGCAACTGAACCCGATAACTTTTTTTTTTTTTTTTTTGGAATGGCATCTCATAGTTTTACCACTAAGGTATTAACTACTTAACCGGACAGTCCTGCGGAGATGCTCTAAGCTAACTTAAAGCCTCCAGCCAGGGGCATAAAAACTAAAACTAACTAAAACTAAGCGACTGCTCGCTAAGGGCACCCCCTGCGGGGTACGGACCTCGGCTTAGGGCGTCGCTGGAGGGAGGGCAGCAAGTCGGGACAGGCTGGATCGGGGAGTTTAAGACTACTGACGGCACTACGTCAGCCCGGGCTGGCGTCGGGTCATCGAGCAAGGGACGGGGAGGAGAAGTCTGATCGGATTGGGGTCGCGGACGCGAACGCGGAGGACCTCGACGGCGAGGTCGGAATGTCGGGCGACGTTTGGTTTTAAGAACCGTACTGGTAGCCCTATTGCTCTCCTGGAGGAGAGTTATGGGGTCGTCGGGGTCGGTCAGTGCGTGCCTTGGACGGCGAGTATGACTAATGCGAGAGGGGGTATAGTTGGCCGCCTCCACAACCAGGGGGTTGCGGTGCTTGGCGGCAGAGTCAAAGAAACGCTTGGAGAGGCGTTTCATGAATTGGGCTATGGTGGGGATTTTAAGGTCGAGGTGGAGGGCTACGTTTCGGACGTAGTATGGGGCACCCGTAGCTTTACGGAGGAATCGGTTTTGGAGGGATTGTAACCTATGGATGTGATGGGGCCCAGCATGGGCAAATACGACACATGCATATGTCATGATCGGACGGATGCACGCCGTGTAAATGCGCAATTTGCACCTAAGTGACAATTTGCTTTTTGCATTTAGGATGGAGTGGAGCCTACCTAGAGCGAAAGCGGCCCGCGAGCGGACCTGCTTTATGTGCTCTTTGAAGTGAAGGTGATTATCGAGGATGACGCCTAAGTATTTGGCTTGCTTCTCCCAAGGGATCAGCTTGCCGAACATGGTGAGGGGCTCGGGGAGGGGGGGGAGCCTACGCGGCTTGGAGAATAGTACCGCCTGACTTTTGTCGGGATTTACTTCGATTCGCCATTTCCTGAACCATTCGCCGAGCTTGTCGACAGAGGCCTGGAGAGTGTGGCGAATCGCATCGGGGCAACGGCCCTTGGAGTAGATGGCCGTATCGTCTGCGAACAGAGCCAACTGCGCCTTCTTACTCTTTGGGATATCGCTGGTGAACAGCGTGAAGATGAGCAAAGTCAAATAATTTATTTCAACTAGGCACATTAAAGGCACTTTTGAACATCAAATACATAGAAATAGAACTGATTCTAGTTGCCCCTTCCAAAAGGTAGTTTTCGTATGGAGAAGAATGGGCAAGAAACTCCACCGTTACTCTTTTAAAAAAAAATGTTTTACAATATTTGGTATAGGTACATCAATTATATAATTACATGTGAAGACGATGCACCGAGAATACAATTACAATAGGTAAAAAGAATTAAAAATTAAAAATGGAGCAATGAAAAATAAATAAATTAAGTATGTGATAGGTACATGGTGCTCACATATTTACAAACATTAAAGTATACGTACGATAACACAATATTTCTACAAACTTGCAAGTAATACTAATAGGACAGTGTGTGAGATTAATTATCATAAAATGTAAAAAAATCGATGATATAAAAATAATAAATTTTACAACTAGATTAGCAACCACTTTGATTTTGTCCAGCCTCGAATTTGTCCTATGGAGCAAGACCAGCATGTTTCCAAGCATTCTTATCTTGGATATAATCCTCTAATTTGTAATATGCTTGTTTACAAAGTGTACTTTTAATATGAGTTTTAAATTTTCTTTCATTTAATTGCAATATATCACTAGGTATTTTATTATAGCATTTAACGCAGTACCCCATAAAAGATGTTTGTACTTTAGCTAGTCTGAAAAATGGTTGATCTATTTTATCTTTATTTCTAGTGTTAAAATTATGTCTATCACTTATTTTATTAAAAAGATTTAGATTTTTTCTTACATACATAATATTCTCATAAATGAATTGGCAAGGTACCGTCATAATATTAATCCTTTTAAATAGTTCCCTGAGAGATTCGCGGCGACATAGATTATAAATGGCTCTGACAGCTCTCTTTTGCAAAACAAAGATGGATTCAATGTCAGCCGCTTGGAGATGACAGAACCCTGAGGGACACCTGCACGAATGGGACGGGGGGAGGACAGGGCGCCCTCTATGCGGTAGCGGAAGGTGCGGTTCGACAGAAAGTCTCGTAAGATGAGCACGAGACGATCGGGCACACCGAGTTGATACAGCTTGTATATTAAGCCGTTGTGCCAGACTTTGTCGAAGGCCTTCGCTATATCGAAGAAGACCGCACCGACTAATGAGCCTCGCATGAAGCTTTCGCTTATATGCTCGACTATGCGGTGGGCCTGGTGAATACTGCAGTGTTGGGTGCGGAACCCGAACTGCTCATTCGGTATGAGGCCCTTGGTCTCGGCAAAGTCTCTGAGACGCTTATAAATAAGCCTCTCGTAGATCTTTCCGAGTACCTTGAGCAGACTGATGGGGCGGTAGCTAGAGGGCTCGCTCTTGGGCTTGCCGGGTTTAGGGATACCTATGACCGTGGCTTCCTTCCACGTTTGGGGGAAAATGTTGTTGTTGAGAGCACCATTGAAGATGATGGTCAACAGCATTATCAGGTGGGCGGGGAATAGTTGGACCACTCTATTAGTGAGACCATCTGAACCGGGGGCTTTGCGAGTTTTAAGACCCTTGATGATCTCGTGCACCTCGTCAGGGGTGACGGGGGGCAGTGGATCGTCAGGGTCCTCTACGGGGGGTTGAGCGAGTCTGCGTTCGACTTCAGCGTCTATCTCAGTGAGATGCGCTTGGTCTACTGGCAATAGGCTGGGTGAGCATTGAGCCTCGAGACTGTCGGCTAGGCATTCGGCCTTGTCGGCGTCATCGAAAGCTATGGTCGTATCAGGGCGGACTAGTGGGGGCATGGCGGCGCTCTGTTGGGACCGGAGTTTCCTCTGGAGCTGCCAGAAAGCTAGGTGAGTCGGTTCTAGATCGCTGAGCATCTTATCCCAGCCCGCCTCACGCAGCTCAGCGATGCGAGAATTTACTTTACGTTGTAAGTAACGCATGTGAGATTTGTTAGCGGGGCAGGGAAAGTTGCTGTAGGCACGGGTGGCCGCGTTCTTCTCGGTCATCAGATCACGTACATCGGCCGGCAATTTGAAGCGGAAGTTATCCTCCGCTGGAACTTGCCTTGAACAATCGTTCAAAACCGTTTGTATGTGGTCCGTGAGCGAGTCGATCGCGGCCACTGTGTCCTCGGCAGAGTCGAACTGCTCGGGGATTGAGTCTAGCTGGGGGGACGAGTTGGATTTCAGCAGTTCGCCTACTTTCCTCCAGTCCGTAACCTTCCTGGTGGCCGGGGGCTGAGTGGGGTCGGGGAGACCTATGCGGGGGGCCAGTTTCATGACAACTGGACGGTGGTCAGAGGTAAGCTCTTGCACCGTTTCTATTGAGTTTAGCCTAAGGTTGACGTTCTTAAGGAGCGCCGTGTCTAGGACATCTGGGGAATGGTTGGGGTCATGGGGAAAGTGGGTGTGAGTCATCGGGGCGATGACGTCAAAGTTCATGGTATTGGAGAGGTCGAGTAAGAGTCGACCTCTGAAGGAAGATTTGGTACTATTCCAAGCCGGATGTTTGGCATTGAGATCGCCCGCTATAATAACGGAGTCACTCATGCCTAGTAAGGAAGAGAGATCGTTGGAGATCTCTTGGGGATTCTCTGCTGCTGGGGTGCGGGGAGGGATGTAGGCAGAGACTAGGGTGATCGGCTGATGGCCGGTCATGCCTAGGCGGCAAACAGAGACTTCTATTTGAGAGAGGGCAGGAGGATCCATCGGGATGCAATAAAGCTCCTTTTTGTAATAAATGAGGGTGCCGCCTCTGTGACAGCGAGTCCTATCATTGCGAACTATGCGATAGTTCGCTATGGATGGGTTACGCCTATGGGGTTTGAGGAAGGTTTCCTGAACTAGCAGGATATCTATCTGATGGTCGCGGAGGAATTCCGCGATCTCATCTCTTTGACCATTAATGCCGTTGGCATTGAAGAAGCCTAAGTTAAGGGATCGGGGTTTGAACCTAGCTACGGGTGTATTATCCATAATGGGGGGTAGATGGGTTAGCGAGGGAGGACATGGCTTGCGTAATCTCCGGGTACGCGTTAAATATTAGGGGGATCCTCATCACGTCATTGGCTTTCCTGGCAGCGACGATCTCGTCGGCCATTTGCCTAGCGCGAGGGGTGAAAAATGTCATATAAGACGTGGTGATCACCGAGAAGGGGTCGAGTGAAGCCGCGGGGGGAGGGGGAGGGGGGGGTTGAGCTACTGCCGGAGCAGGAAGCGGCTGAATGAGGGGCGCTGGAGCGCGAATACGGGGGTCCATGAGTGGGGGGATGCGGGAGGGGGGGGGGGTGGGGTTTGGGAGTACCCATGGAGGGGAAAGCTCGCTGATGTTGCAGCTGATTTTAGGGGCTAGGCCTCTGGGGGCTAAGCCTTGCTGGAATTTGGGCGGAGGGGGCCTTGTAGGCCGAGGGAGCTTCTCTCTGCTGGCGAGCGTCAGAGCGCTTAGTCAGCTTGGAGGAGGGAGCCTTGGGGGCTTTGGGGCAGCCTCTGTAGTTCGCGGGATGCCCTGTCTGCCCGCAGATTACGCAACTGGGAGGCTCCGTGCAGAGCGAGCGGTCTTTCGGGCGCGTGCAGTCCGCAGTGCCATGCTCACCCAGGCACTTGACGCACCTGGGCTTAGCATAGCAATGCTTCTGCGAGTGCCCGTAGAGTTGACATCGGTGGCATTGCCCGATTGTCGAGTTTTTATGTGGCTTTTCAATGTCAAAGCCAGTCAGGTTGCAGATGGCTTTGACATTGAATATCGGGTGGATACGGGCCTCGGTGGGGGGACATACCACGAGGACCATGTCGAATGCCTCGCCACTGCGGGCGCGGTGCATGCGGTGGACTTCGTCGACAGGGATGCCCTGTAACATTAAGTCATCCATAATGTCGGCGGAAGGGATTTCACGTGGGATCCTTTTGATCACCACGCGAGTCTGTTTCTCCTCGGGGAGGGAGAAGGTGTGAAACGCCACACCTCTGGAACGGAGGAGTCGAGTGATGTCCCGATAGTCTTTCGACGTCGGGATGGTCACCTTGATACCCTGTTGGGTATTGCGGGCGCTGGTGTATGCGATCTTTTGATCGCAGCACCATCTGGAAATATCGGTCCACTTCGCCTTATCCTGTATATAGATAGGGGGAGGGGGGGGATCTTCTTCTTCTGGGTGCCAGAAGTAGAAGGAACAGGGGACATGGGGGCATCCTGGCTCGAGGATGGAGCGGGGGTAAGAGGGGTCAGAGGGAGGGCGGTGGGGGTGAGGACTCCGGGGGGGGAGGGAGGAATGGGGGAGCTAGGGCCAGAGGCGAGTTCCCTAAGGCGACCTTGGTGGCCTGGGAGGAGCTCTGCTTCTTCTTCTTCCTCTTGCTTCCCTTCCCGGTGACGGGCACGAAGCCTTCGTCGTCAGAATGGGAGGAAGAGGAGGAGGAGTGAATGGCCTCAGGATCGGACTGAGACAGCTGTGGGATAGTGGGGAAGGGGGTGGCCGCCCGCTTTGAAGAAGCAGGCATTGGGGTATCGGGCCGCCTCTGAGAAGCGGGCACGTCGACGTCCATGTCCCTGGAGGGAACGGACGGACTGAGCGGGCTCTCAGGGGCGGGAGGGGCGAGAGGGGCTATTAAGACATCGCTGAAGTCCGCGATGGTCATGTCGGGGAAGATAGCGCGATGGAGCTTAGTGAGCTCCTCGGCATATTTTTCCTCTAGACTTTCCTTTTTTAGGATCGTCGTGAGGACCTCGAGGATTAGGAGCACCGACCTTGCGGTGGGGTCCGCACTCGGTTCTATCGTGAGCGACATATTTAAATGTCGGGGGAGCCTAACATTCCCTAAAAACCTATCTCCCCGGATGGACTTGTCCGGGGATGTGTGACCCTCCCTGCCGGGTATAGACAGGGAGGTGAGTACCTACTGGTGAGCCCTAAGCTTGCTTTGGCCCGTTGCCTATCTTATTTGTGCAACGGGGTCCTAACATGGGTCTGGTGCGAAGGGGTAGACACACCCAACCGACACCAGGTGTGTAGCTGTTGAAGGAAAACTGTCACCAATGCCGACTAGGAGACCCCCCAAGGCCGAACACTGGGACCCGTCCAACTGACTGCCTCACCCTGATGGGGATCGGCGGGTGTGATTGGGTCAACACCCCACTCGGTTTCGTTGGCACCGTATGGTATCCACCGAGGACCACGAAACTGTGGTTTTTCCCTGAAGGGGACAAAATAACCCGACGACCGTTTTATCGAGTATGACTGTTAAAAGAAATACTAAACTAGTTGTGCCTTGAAAAAGGCACACAACTAGCGGCTGAAGATAGTCACTATATAAATATAGTACTATGTAGATCGTCACGAGGTGCGACGAAATCTTGATAACAGGAACCACAGAGCCGGAATCGGGAGCACTCGAACCACAAACACGTCCGTCCGCTACCGCTGCCGCGCGCCGAGTGAACCCGATAACGTCCTTACAATCCTTTTTATATCCTACAAACGTCACTTTATGTCAAACATCTACCGTCATTTTTAAATAAATCATAGATGATCATATATTTTGGTTGAAACGGCTTATTATATTAAAATAGCCATATAAAATCTTAGATAAGCTACAAGTATAATTAAATATTACATAATAATTTACAGTAATAACATTGTAATGAATTTTACAAGATAAGTGTTATTTTTAGGTAAACACAATATCAAATTAGCTACTTCTGTACGATTCACAACAGTTGAGTCAAATTAGCGTTTGACCCACAAAATAAGCTTGTTAGAAAAACAATTAAGTAAATCAACAACAGATAATAATTACATTTACAGCTATATCAAGTATTTATTTTATAATAAATACATATATATATCAAGTACGAGACGATCGGGCACACCGAGTTGGTATAACTTGTATATCAAGCCGTTGTGCCAGACCTTGTCGAATGCTTTCGCAATACCACCCAAGGACTCCACGAGACAGGCTCGTCCTAGTGTGGAGTTCATAAGCCAAGTACATCCTTTGCGTCTTATTTTAATATGTATTCCTAGCTATTAATGTAGATTATAAGGAAATGTAAAGCACTTTTTTTTGGCAAATAAACATTATCTTATCTTATCTATCTTATATCTAAAAAGATTGCACCGGTCATATTACCGCGCTGGAAGCCGGCGCTTGTGTATTCTATGATCCGGTGTACCTGATGCACGCTACTGTGCTGAGTTCGGAAACCGAACTGCTCTTGGGGGATGAGGCCCTTGGTCTCTTTGTAATCTCTGATACGCTTATAAATAAGCCTCTCATAGATTTTGCCGAGGACCTTGAGCAAACTGATGGGACGGTAACTCGAAGGCACCGACTTGGGCTTGCCGGGTTTCGGGATACCGATGACAGTGGCTTCTTTCCATGCTTGTGGAAAGATGTTATTGCTTAGAGCACCATTGAAGATGGTGGTCAGTAGCATAATGAGGTGGGCTGGGAACAGTTGAACTACCTTATTGGTGATTCCATCCGAACCGGGGGCTTTGCGAGTTTTAAGACCTTTGATGATCTCGTGCACCTCGTCGGGTGCGACGGGGGGCAAGGGATCATCGGGGTCTTCCACGGGTGGTAGGGAAGCTCTACGTTCGACTTCAGCGTCCACCTCATCTGGTGAGCTTGGTCTACTGGTAGGGAGCTGGGAGAGCATTGAGCTTCTAGACTGTCGGCTAGGCACTCTGCTTTTTCTTGGTCCTCGAATGCGATGGACTTATCGGGGCGTACTAGGGGGGGCATAGTTGCGACTTGATCTGATCTAAGCTTTCTGGTGAGTTGCCAGAAGGCTTGATGAGTTGGCTCGAGTTCGCTCAACATCTTATCCCAGTCCGTGTTACGCAGCTCCGATACACGTTTCTTTACAGATCTCTGTAAATAGCGCATATGGCCCTTGTTTGCGGAACAGGGAAAGTTGCTGTAGGCATGTGTGGCCGCGTTCTTCTCCGTTATCAGATCACATACATCCTGCGGGAGGCGCCAGCGTCGGTCTTCCTCGGCTGGAACCTCTCTAGAACATTCGTTCATCACAGACTGTACGTGATCCGTAAGTGAGTCGATCGCGGCCGTCGTGTCCGCGGTAGAGTCAAATTTATCAGGGATAGCGTCCAATTGGGGGGACGTGTTGGATTTCAGCTTTTCGCTTACTTTCTTCCAGTCCGTGACCCTCTTCGTGGCGAGGTTCGGATGGGAGGGGTCAGAGAGACCTATGCGGGGGGCCAGAGCTAGTATTATGGGACGGTGGTCCGAGTTAAGCTCGTCTACCGTTTCTATCGAATCTAATCGTAGGTTGACGTTCTTAAGGAGCGCCAAGTCTAGTACGTCGAGGGCATGGTTCGGATTGTGCGGGTAATGGGTGGGAGTCATCGGAGCGACGACGTCAAAGATCAGGGAGGATGAGAGGTCGAACAAGTGTCGCCCTCTGGTGGAGGTTGTGGTACTATTCCACAAGGGATGTTTGGCATTGAAGTCCCCCGCTATGATAGCGGAGTTACTCAAGCCGAGAAGGATAATGATATCGTTCGAGAGGGACTGAAAGTCCTCCGAAGGAGAGGGAGGGATGTACGCCGATACTAAAGTGATCGGTTCGAGACCTGTCATGCCTAGACGGCATATAGAGACTTTTAAACGAGAGAGGGTAGGGGGGTCCATAGGGATGCAATACAGCTCCTTTTTATAATAAATGAGAGTGCCGCCACCGTGACAATGCGTTCTATCGTTACGAACTAAACGATAGTTGGCTATGGAGGGCATATGATGGCTGGGTTTTAAGAAGGATTCCTGTACCAGGAGAATGTCTATCTTGTGGTCGCGGAGAAAGAGAGCAACCTCGTCTCGTTGACTTTTTATGCCATTTGCATTGAAGATGCCTATTCTGAGGGATCGGGGTTTAAGTCTATCGTTGATGGCTTTATCCATTATAGGTACCGTTAGCGATGGAACTTAGGGCTTGCGTAATGTCCGGGTACGCGTTATAGACCAGTTTGACCTGGTCGATGTCACACCTATCTCTGGCATGCTGAATTTCAGCGGCCATACGAATAGCGCGAGGGGAATAAAAAATCTAAACGTGGAGGAGATCACGTTGAATGGGTCGGAGGGTGGTTTACGTTGAGAAGCCACGGGAGTGGGGGTGGGGCGCTGTGCTACGGGAGCGGGTGCGCGTTTTGCGGGGGGCGCAGAGGGCGCGGGTTGGGAGGGGGAGGGGGGCGCATAGTGCGCGGGGGGCGCTAGGTGCGCTGGAGGGTGGGCACGGATACGCGGATCTATGAGGGAATAGAGAGTGGTGTGAGGGGCGGGGGGCTTCGCGGTAGCCAAGGCCGAGAAGACCTCGTGATGGTGGAGTTTATTCCACGGGCTAGGTCTCTGAGGGCTAAGCCTCTGGGGGATTTGAGATGACGGGGCGGTGGGGCATTCCCTTTGCTGACGATTGTCAGCACGCTTTATGAGCTTGGGAGAACTTGATTTTGGGGCCTTCGAGCAGCCACGGTAATTGGCCGGATGACCCTCTTGTCCGCATAGCACACAGCTGGGAGGGCTGAGGCATAGGGCTCGGTCCTTGGGACGGGGGCAGTCAGCAGTGCCGTGCTCGCCCAGGCACTTTACGCACCTGGGTTTCGCATGGCAATGCTTCTGCGAGTGACCGTATAGTTGGCAACGGTGACATTGACCGATGTTACCGTTTTTCCTAGGTTTTTCTATTGTAAAACCGACTAGGTTACAAAGTGACTTAATATTAAATATGGGGTGATGCCCCTGAACGGGAGAGCAGACGACAAGAACCATGTCGAATGCTTCACCGCCACGCGAGCGGTGCATACGGTGGACTTCGTCCACGGGGATATTTTGCGACTGGAGGTCGGCTTTTATATCGGCGGCGGGGATTTCCTTAGGGATACGTTTTATTACGACCCTAGTTTGTTTATCTTCTGGGAGCGAGAAGGTGTGGAATGACACACCTTTGGCTCTCAGGAGCTTTGTGATCTCGCGATAATCGTTCGCGGTCGGGACTTGTAATTTAATACCCTGTAGGGTTGAACGGGCATTGGTGAAGTCGATCTTTTTGTCGACACACCATTTGGACACTTCGGTCCACTTCCCCTTGTCCTGAATGAACACGGGGGGTGGGGGAGGGAGCTTCTTAGAGCTCGAAGCGGATGGGACTGAGTTAGAAACTTGAGCAAAGGTCGCGGCGCGAGAGGTGGAGGGGGAATTTAAATTAGCTACGGTAGCGCTACTAGGCACGGTACCGGCTACTTGTGCTACGGGGGTAGGGGTAGGGGAAATTACTTCATCGACGGCGATGACTTTAATTGCTTGACTAGAGGACTGTCTCTTCTTCTTCCTTTTGCTCCCCTTTCCTGTGACTGGGGTAAACCCGTCGTCTTCGGAATGGGAGGAAGAGGAAGCAGGAGAGGCATTCTCAGTGTCAGAGGCGTATTGAAACGGGGTCGCGGTACGCTTAGAAGAAGCGGCCGGTTCGGTAGTGTCCATAGACTCTACCGCGGGGCTGAAGGCTGGACTGAAGGCCGGGCTGGGGGAACGGACGAAAGGGTCTTCCAGCTCAATTACCGGAAGGGACTGAGAGAGGGCATCGCTGAAATCAGCGATGTTAGGGTCAGAGGGACTGGGGTTGGGCCCTATGATTATCTTAGCGAGAGCGTTAAACTCTAGATCGAATGCGGCCGATTCCTCTTTAGAGGACTTGGTCCGCATTTTTACAAGGAGTGCGAACACGCGCATCGTAAGTGGAGAGACTTTCTCCATATCTAACTATTATCAGTAGGGACTTTCTCCTAACATTTATTCCTAACTCTAACTCCCCGGGAGGGAAGCCCGGGGATGTGTAAACCCTCCCTGTCGGGTATAGACAGGGAGGTTGAGTACCTAAGGTGAGCCCTAAGCTTGCTTTTGCCCGTTGCCTATCTTATTTGTGCAACGGGGTCCTAACAGGGTCTGTTGTGTCGGGGTAGACACACCCGACCACAACAGGTGTTGCTGTGAAAGGAAAACTGTCACCAATGCCTACAAGGAGACCCTCCAAGGCCGAACACTGGGACCCGTCCAACTTTCTGCCTCACCCTGAAGGGAATCGGCGGGTGCGTTTGGGTCAACACACCCTCGGCTTCGTTGGCACCGTATAGGTATTCACCGAGGACCACGAAACTGTGGTTTTACCCAGAAGGGGCCAACTACACGACGTACGTTTGTATGACAAACAATCTGTTATTGAAACCTTTACAAGCTGTGCCTTGAAAAAGGCACACAGCAAGTAGCAGGAGATAGTCGCTATAATTTTATTATAAAATAATAAAATATAGCACTATGACGTCTTGATATTCAGGAACGCTTGGTTCCGGAATCGGGAGAGCACTTCGAACCGCACTGCGCACACGTGTGACCGCTGCCGCTGGCGCGCGTCGAATGACGTTTCGCTTTTTGTCTAGTGCTTCTCGCAGTTGATCTTAGAGAAGATCGTACTGCTTAACCGGAGTTTCCTGTGGCTGCCTTAAGCTTCTACACTCAGGGCCTCCAGCCAGGGGCATATAAACTATTCTTAATTAAAACTAAGTGAACGCTCGCTAAGGGCACCCCCTGTGGGGTACGAACCTCGGCTTAGGGCGTCACTGACGGGAGGACAGCAAGACGGGACAGGCTGGATCAATATCGGATCATTATTATTAATCGGGGAATTTAAAGCTACGTGCTCAGCTTCGGCGCGGGCTGGCACATCATCGGACAAGGGACGGGGGGACGAATTTAATCGGGATCGCGTTGGTCGTGCTGGACCTTGACGGCGAGGTCGGAATGACGGTAGGCGTCTGTATTTGTTTTTCTGTAATGTGCTGGTCTTCCTACGGCTCTCCTGGAGGAGGTCGATGGGGTCATCAGGGTCGGACAGGATGACGTTTCGCCGCCGTGCGGCCCCTTTTATACGGTAGTATTAGAGGTAGGGCAACGACGTAGCGCGCTACGACGTATTCAATTCAATTCAATTTATTTATTGCAATCCATAATGTACATATACAGGTGGTAAAATATAATTAAAAGAAACAATTATGGACCCTGTTCGGGCACAGCAAAATTAACAAACGCGCACGTACGCAAAAACGTAGCGCGCACTAACTCCGCCCAGCAGCGAGAAGGTGGGAGAATGACGCAGCGCGCTACGGCACCATGGCGCTACCGCGTAGCCCGGTGCACGTGCTGTTTACAATGCGACGCCGAAAATTACTTTTTATTGTTTTGTTACCTTTTTATAATACCTAGCAGTATTTCGATAATGAAATAGTAAATATTTGTTTTTTTTTTTAATTACAAGATGTTTTTCGATACCCATCATTAGTGTTTTGTCTCGTTCGACTTGATCACATAAATAATTAAAGTTTTGTAGGTAGACAGAAAACAAAGTAAATTATTTCGATTTCTGTGAGGTAGACAGATGCAGTTCGTTACGAGTATTCACCTATGCTTAGAACGTTGTTGGTTCGTGATTATTGTGGGTGACGAGTGTTATATAAATCTACTAGCGGTATTGTAGTTATTCTTTTCACAATGCAGGCAGATATTAATATTGAAGCGAGGGCAAATATTATTGCGCTGCGTAAAAGTGGATGCATTAACAAATATCTAATGAAACCGGACTGAGTGTAAGTGTTATCATTTTAAATGTTTCATATTTTTTTGAGCATAAATCTAAAACAAAGACATTGTTAATCCTTTTACTTAGAAGATATCTAATTAAATAAAGTTTTAAATTCAATATGAGGTCAAAGAAAAGAAAAATATAAATAATTTTGAAGATTATTTACCTATTTCGATTAGTGAATGATAAATAATTAGTATGTGTAGTAAATATATTGTTATTTATTTATGTTTTTTTCTTCTTTTAGTTATGAATAGTAAAGTAAACAGTTTTAGTATTTTGCTTAGAGATGTCTAACAGTAGCATTATTTGTTCTAGAGAAATACTGTGAGTCAGTGGGTCAAACTCAAGATTTATGAGGAAGGCCGGCTAATTCACAAGGACCAGTGACATCACATGGTAATTTGAATGATTATTTATTTCAATTAGTGAATGATAAATAATTATGATGTGTAATAAATATAATGTTATTTATGTATTTTTTTCTTAATTATGAATAGTAAACTAAAGTAAGTAAACTAAAGTAAGTAATAGAGTTTTAGTATTTTTTTAGGCATGTCTAACAGCAGGTATTCTATTATTTTGTAGTATTTTATTTTTATTTTCAGTGTAATTATTATACCCCTCAGTTTATGTATCTTTTATTTTTATTATGTTACGCATAAATACAGACATATGTATACACTTTTAAATATATTTTTATTTTATCTTTTATTTCTATGTACTTACTTTCATAATATTCAGTCACACTCATTTTTGTAAGAAATTCTGCTTACCAGATATAGTATTTTCACATGGGGGGACGTCATTACGTCATTCGCGAGGTTTTTGCTGAAAATCAGCGCTGTTGACAATAGGTTCGTCTGAAGTCACGGCTTTTAGCTGAGCAATGACCTATTCTTGCACAGATGCGACGCACAGCTTAATAAATTGTTCTTGTTATTGTTGTTTCAAAAATTGATTATTTTCCACTGTAATCGGCATTTCGTTAAATTTGTGATTGTTTTGTTTGTTTTCATTTGATAATGTCGCAACACATTACGCAACTAATTTGTTTTTGGCCTCTCATCCACAGATAACTGTCTACTAAAAACACTAATCATTATGCTCTCATCAAGCTATAGACAAAATTTGACAATTTTTTTAATTTTGTTATTGTTAAATACGAGGCTTTTGGCTAATTTGTAGTTCTAGTAAATGTCATTTTTATTTTGTATTGTGCGTTTAATTTGTGCAGAATAAACAATTTTTCTTTCTTTTTTTTCTTTTATTTGTTTTAGAGAAATGCTGTGATTCTTTGGGTCAACATATATGAGGAAGATGGTAGATTTGCTAGTTGAGCGCGAAATGCAGTGACGTCACATGGTGATTGAATATGAAACAAATGGTTTCATGCAAACGAGACATTTTGCTGAATTATTCAACACGTCATTATTAACCGTTCACCGTGCACTTAACACTGAACTGACTTACATCATCGAAGACCAGACTTCAATTGGGACAATTCAAACGTCTGCTTGACTGTATCGAGAATAATGGCAGTTATTACAAAAATTAACCGGAATAAAAATGTTTACATTATTTTATTTATTTATTTATTTATTACAGCATGGAAGACTTACAGCTAAAAACAAAAAAAAGGAAACAATAGTCGACAGACAGACAATTACAAGTCTTCGTGTTTAGAATTAAAATAGAATTTATGTTAAATAAGTAATATTATTATTTAGGGATTAAAATTTGAGGTTTAGTTTCAATCTTCTTTTCGTAAAGAAAATGAATACTTAAGCTATAACCTCAATACCTATTTACTAAAAGCAAATAAAATGTAAAATACATAATGTAAACAAACTGCCCAAACTTAACCTTAAAATCACTTATTTAGTAAGTAAGTAGTTGTTTAACATTTTGAATATATTCTAATATTTTATTCACTGCTTATTTACATCGATTATGATCGAAGCTTAATGTTTATGGTGAAATAAATAAATAAGTAATTAATATAAAAGCTTAAAGGCAGTACGTGGTCTTTATCTTAAATCAAAAGAACGGAAAGACATCATTGGACTGTCTGTTGAACACACCATTGAATTGTCCTGTGTTGAGCTTGATAAGCATGTTATAATATGCGTATATACAGACTGTAAGGGTAAACAGTCTTGTCATTCAAACCATAGGTAGTTGACTTAAATATAAAAATAAATGACCGAACACAACAAAAAAAAAACGTAATTTTCATTAAAAGATTTTAAAAAGTTTCTATCCGACACTGTGCTCTCTAGCGAAACAGCTGACTGAATGATGGAGGGGTCGTGCTCGCGGCCGGTCAGGTCACATCCCGTACCCCCCGCCCGTGTTGAGACGCGAGTTCGTTGCCCTAGCGCATAGGACAACGAACTTGCGTCTCTTGTGGTAAAATGTAGATTAAAAAAAAAGAAAAAAAAAGTTGTAATTTTCCATTGATTTTACGTTCTATAAATGAAACCAAACCACTGGTTTCAAGGATAACGGTGTTTTTCCTAACACCCTGTAGACCTCCAAGCTACCAGAATCTACCTATGTTTGATTCTGTAATGGAAAAGGTGCTAAAGAAACTTAGTGCTAATAATAAGTCAATAATCATATGTGGTGATTTTAACATTAATTTATTAGAAAATAACTCGAATACTGTCCGATTATTAAGTCTTTTTAGGTCATTTGATTTGTCAAATGTTTTTATTGAACCAACCCGAGTGACAGCTTCTTCTGCCAATTGTATAGACAATATTTTTTGTAATTGTGATTACTTACATAAAGAAATTGTAAATAAGTTGCCATCTGATCACAGTGGACAAACAATAACTTTTTGCGCATACATACCTTTACAAAAAATTCAAATAAGGTTTAGGCCAATTACATGTAAAAACTTAGAAAAATTAAATAATTCGTTGGCCAGAAAATAATGTGTTCAGAGTTTTAATAATGTATATAACCCAAATGAGTTCTACGCCGATTTCTTTTCACTAATAAACAAACACTTTAATGAAACTTTTCCACTAAAGACTAAAACTATTTACACAAAGTTCTTATTTAGTGATTGGGCTATTCCAGGTATTCATAAAAGCAGGGAAAATCTTTTTGAACTTTATGGCCTAAAGCAACAATTATGAATAATACAACCTGTATTATTCATAATTGTTGCTTTAGGTTGTTCATCAGTATGTTGCAAAATATTCTAAAACTTTTAAAAATGTGTGCAAAATAGCTAAAGCTCTTAACATTAGCAACAAAATAAAATCAGCTGATGACAAAATAAAAACTACCTGGCCAATAATAAATAATGAAACAGGTAGGAAAAAACAGCGTAGTACTGAATTTAATCTAGAGACTGCACATGGCTCAATCAACTCAAATGTAGAAATAGCTCAGGAAATGTAAAACTTTTTTGGTAATATTCCAGTTAAAACTACTGAAGCTCTAAATTCCTCACCCGCACTTTCTGCTGCCTTACTTAGAAAGAATGTAAAGGCATGCTCTTTGGAGTTTAGGTTTCAACATACATACCCCCAAGCGGTTATAAAAGCTTTTAAAGATCTTAAAATTGGATGCCTTAGTTCTAAAAGTCACTAAGTCCATTTTCTTTGTTTTGAGATGAGATCATTTAAAGTGCAAAAAAAAAATGTTTTAAGAAAATGGCCGCATAAATAAATTTGGAAAAAAATGAAACAATCGTTTATGGGGTAGGCTTTAATATGGTGTTCTTAAAAAAAAAACATTATTACTATAATTATCAGTATTAAATACTTAAAAAACAGGACTTATCGCAAAATTAGTGGAGTTAGGGACTTCTTATGAAAATTCTTTGGAATTAGTGACATATTATCTTAACCTTAATAAAGAACAAAAAATCAATCAATAACAAAACTATAAACTTCTTCTTATTATTAGCATTAACTGTTAATTTTAACACAATATAACCTTCCTTCTTATCTTCTCATTAAATTTAAAATGACGTTTAATCATATTGAACACAGTTTTATTATTATATTATTGTCTTTATTCATAAATTTCTTCTTGTGTATCGTTATTTTCAAAATCCTGCTCTCTTCCTGAAGAAGTAGCTTCTAACAGTATGTCATCATAAAAGAGTCGTTTTTCAACGGGAACATACTCAAGCAGTTTCTTGATATCCTGAAGTTTTGCTGGTTTTAATGGTAACATCCCTTGGTAACAGTTACTGAGATCTTCGATGATCTTGCCACCCATGCCAACACGATACAATGTCATCTTCTTAAAATGTTGACCTGTCATCGAGGTAGCAAATTCAGGGTGTCGGAATCTTTGAAAGCGTACATTTCGGCATACAGCTATTCCATTTATTGATGGCTTAATATGAGCATCATACAGGTTCTTGTAATTCTTAATTTTTAAGACGCGATCTTCAAGATTTTCCTCATCCCTTAGATTCTTTTCTAGAAAGAGAACTTGGAATTTATTTGTATTGCGTGAGTTTTCTATCAGATCTACGTAATAGCCAGGCGTGTAAACCTTTTCTGTTTTAATACGCTTTCTTTCTATGAGTGCAAAGTCGCGATCTATTGGCATCATGCTATATCCAGGAATCGGATAAGAAATTGAAACTTTTTGAAATATATTATTTGCACATAATTGGTCCAGGAAAGTGAATAGATAGCGATTTTTGTTTTGGCTAAAACAATTATCACAAAACAACTCCAAGTGAGTGTGCTCTGGAAGTTTGTTGTGCGCGATGTAGTCAGCCAAAGCTGTTAAGACTTCATTTGGCCCTTTTTGTCCGTAATTTTCAGTATATAAATACATGGAAGCTGTGTTGTCTGAAAGATTGTGAATACCGAAATTATGTAACCACAATTGACGTGAATAATATTCAATAGAAACATTTGTTACAGGTAATGGCAAATTCTTCTGGTAATCAAAACAAAGTGATAACTTATCGTTTTTCTTGTCAGCTTCAGTTTTTGTGATTGTTTTCAAAAACACTTCAGCCTTTCTCAAATGAAGTTCTTTTTCCATCTTCAAAGAATTAACATGTTTCATGTCTTTGTTCATAGTCGCAAAATCTATCTGAACTTTTAATTTTTCACATGTCGCGCAAATGTCTTTTCTAGGCTGTCCGAAAGCAATATTAAAATCTTTATTGAAGATTTCATTGAACTTGCTGTACTTAATGTTTATTTCAGGGTTATCACCTTTGAACTTTCTGTGTAACTCAGCAACAGATAGATTTGAATCAATGTATTTTTTATGTTTATTAGATTCTCTAGAGTAGTGTGATTCTCTAGCTGGAATACTTTCAATAAAATCGTGTACTTTTTTTATAACATCTTGGCTATAAGTAGAATTAAGTAGAATGACTTTGCCTTCCTCTCAAGTCAGTGATGTCTTTTTCTTTATGCTGTACTTTGCGCTGAAGCCTTTCCCTTTTTATACCGTGTATCGCTAAGAAAGCTTGCTGACATAACACTACAACTCTTTTTTTCAGACTAACATGATACTTAAAAACCTTTCGTGGCCTTGCTTTTGTTGGAGATTTTGTTGGGCGAAATCTAAGAGGGTTAGTTTCTTGAAGGCAACCTTGCAAGTATACGTTTTGATTCGTGTGCGAAGACAAACCAATAAATTTGTTGAAAATACTATCAGCCTCTTTTTCTGACAGCTTTTCTTTACACTTGCACCGACATTTTGGTATTTCGCGCCTAACATGGTTTTTGACGTTCTTTTTCTTGGTCAAATTTTTCTTCCAACTTTCTGGCCTAGATGTTCTTTTTTTCCCACGCTTTTTTATTATGTTTACTTCTATATCGTTCGTTTCATCTATTTCTTCAACCTCATTAAACTCACCAGTTATTTCATTTAAAATTTTCCTCCTTTTAGTAGGCTCAATAGTTCGAAATTCAATATCTGAAACGTCATTTTCATCATAAACTTCTATTTCTTCATTATCACCTTCACTATCTGATACAATTTCTCCCGTTTTTTCATTCAACTTGACTCGTTTTTTATTATTTATTTTTCTGATACCATTTTCAACATCATTAATTTGATTTGTCAAATTCGTAGCACTCTGTGAACTAATAAAATAAATTATTGAAGAATATGTCCAGATTCGTAAATTTATAATATGCGGGTAGTTCTAAAATTATTACGGGTATTATACCAATACACTTACCTGTTTCCTGTATGAACGCTGGCAGAGGTCGTGATACGCTTATAAGTCGTGATCGCATTTTCATTTTCTGGAGTCCATTCACTACCAGAGGAATCACCGTCGTATATACCACAATCGTACATAAGTCTGAAATAAAAGACTAGTAATTATTATTCTATTAATATTTCATTTATTCTAACCAAATCGAGCACAAATTGAAAAAAATACTTACCGTTCCAGTTTATCCTCTGACATTCTCCAATTTTACACTTTATTTCGTTTTCTTCTTTAATTTTTAAGTTTAAAACAGTTTTCGCAAACTAATCTTTTCCAACATTCAAATCAGTGAAAATAAACGACCGCCTGTGTGACCAGGATATAGTTTAAAAATACATGGATTTAGTGACTTATCACATAAAATTCATTGGATTTGGGTACTTTTTGAATTTAGTGACTTTTTGAATTCAGTTTAGAGGATTTAGTGATTTTAGGAATTGGAAAAAAACATCTTAGCGACATTTAATTAAAAAAAGGATGAGACCAACTCATAGACAAAAAAAAAAGTTTTTTTTTGAACTGGTAAACTCAATATCGATAAAAATGGACTTAGTGACTTTTAGAACTAAGGCATCCAATTAAATCAACAGAAGATCTATGGGGAATGTCTGTAAAAGTCTGTAGATCTATCATCGAAACCATTGCGCCCTATTTAGCTTTCATATTTAACACCAGTGTAGACCAAGGAGTCTTTCCGGATCTCATGAAACACAGTAAAGTAGTTCCTTTGTTCAAATCCGGTGATAGTAAGGAACCCAATAATTATAGGCCTGTGTCAATTCTACCAGTTCTCAGTAAGGTGTTTGAAAAGTTGATGCTCAAGCAAATGTTATGTCATTTTAATAAAAATTCCATCTTTCATGAACATCAGTACGGTTTCACCAAAGGGCGTTGTACCACTGACGCCGGTGTCACCCTAATAAAGAACATTTTTAACGCCTGGGAGGAAGCACAAGATGCCATTGGAATCTTTTGCGACCTCTCGAAGGTGTTCGATTGCGTCGACCATGATACACTTCTGCTGAAACTAGAGCACTATGGGGTTAGGAATACAGCTCTTGATTTACTAAGATCATATCTGCAAAAAAGAAAAGTTAAAGTTCAAGTTATCGGCGTAAACTCATTGGGGTCTGAAATGGCAATGGGCGTTCCTCAAGGCTCGATATTAGGTCTATTCCTCTTTTTAATTTATATTAATGATTCACCCCAATTACTTCTAAATCAACCGAAGATGGTGTTATTTGCAGATGACACATCATTGATTTTTAAAATAAATCGACGTTCACAAAATCTTGACGACGTGAATAGCTCTATTCTTCAGGTACAAGATTAGTTTACGGTAAATAATTTGGTACTAAATGAAAAAAAAACCGAATGCATTCGATTTAAAATACCTAATGTTAGAAGTAGCGAATGTGACATCATATTGAATGGAGAAAAACTGGAGTTTATTAATCAAACAGTTTTCTTGGGAATCACGCTAGACGAGAAATTACAATGGGGACCTCATATGAAATCTCTTGCGGGGCGGTTAAGCTCGGGCGCTTATGCTGTTAGAAAGATAAGACAGTTAACAGATGTAGAAACCGCGCGTTTGGGTTATTTCAGTTACTTCCACAGCATTATGTCGTATAGCATTTTACTGTGAGGTCGGGCTGCTGACATTGAATCCATTTTTATTTTGCAAAAATAAAATATAACCTTTTAAATAGTTCCCTGAGAGAGTCGTGGTGACATACACCACGACTCTCTCAGGGAACTATTTAAAAGGATTAATATCATGACGGTACCTTGCCAATGCATTTATGAGAACATTATGTATGTAAGAAAAAACTTAAATCTTTTTAATAAAATAAGTGATAGACATCATTTTAATACTAGAAATAAAGATAAAATACATCAACCATTTTTCAGATTAGCTAAAGTACAAACATCTTTTACGGGGTACTGCGTTAAATGCTATAACAAAATACCTCGTGATATTATATTGCAATTAAATGAAAGAAAATTTTAAACTTATATAAAAAGTACACTTTGTAAACAAGCTTATTACAAATTAGAGGATTATATGCAAGATAAGAATGCTTGGAAACATGCTGGTCTTGCTCCATAGGACGATTTAGTGTCTGGACAAAATCAAACTGATAGCTAATTTAGTTTTTTTATTGTATTATTTGTATGTCATAGACTTTTACACTCTGTCATTACTTAAACTCACGCACTGACTTATTAGTACTATTTGTAACAATGTTAGGACTATTGTAATATCGTATACTTTTACAATCTTTGTAAATATGTGAGCACCATGTATTTGGTAAATAATTTATTAATATTGTAAAACATTTTTAAAAGAGTAACGGTGGAGTTTCTTGCCCATTCTTCTCCATACGAAAACTACCTTTTGGAAGGGGCAACTAGTATCAATTCTTTTTTTTTGTTTTGACGTTCAAAAGTGCCATATATGTGCCTATTTGAAATAAATTATTTGACTTTGACTTTATCAGAAGAGGTCTTATTGTCTCTTATTATGCGTGGGTTTGCGGGCTAGGAGATGGTCATTATATGGGAATGAACAATAATGTAAACGACGTTCCACCGAGTACGTGAGGCGCGAGCGCAGATCAATCAACTCACTGCCCTGCCAGGGTAGTCACCATGATCACCAATAACACAGTCGCCATGAATCCTTGCCGGTTTCCCGGTTTCGATCCATCACCGTGACCTTTCAATATTTTGGGGGGGGTGCTCCGCAGTACCCGGGGTTACGTCAAGTTCACAGCGTTCGAAAATCAACTTCGTAAGTTTAGCGTCGTAATATCTTTAGACGCGCCGTCACGGCCACCCTGATATGGTCCACCTCAAATGCTGGAAGAAACAACATTTCATTTGCATCAGCTCGTCCATTCCTGATATGCTACGTAAGGATCTCTCACTTAGTAACAGCACAGGCTTAATGCGCCGATTACACATTGCATGAACTGGGCGTACTAGGCCCTACCCCCAACCATCAATGTACCATGCGGTATGGACCGGGCGTTCAAGGCCCTTTCGACCAACTACTATCATACCATACGGTGTGGACCGGACGTACAAGGCCCCTTTCGACCAACTACTATCATACCATGCGGTGTGGACCGGGCGCACAAGGCCCTTTCGACCAGCCAACTACACAACATGCGGCGTGGACCGGGCGTACTGTGCCCTTTCGACCAGCCACCTACACAACATGCGGCGTGGACTGGGCATTTTGGGCCCCTTCGACCAGCCACCTACACAACATGCGGCGTGGACCGGGCATTCTAGGCCCCTTCGACCAGCCACCAACACAACATGCGGCGTGGACCGGGCACTCTGGGCCCCTTCGACCAGCCACCAACACAACATGCGGCGTGGATCGGGCACTCTGGGCCTCTTCGACCAGCCACCTACACAACACAGTTTGGCCCAGGCGTGCTAAGCCCTTTCAGCCACGCTTAGCAAATTCTACACAAACACAAAACACATGTAGTTACAAGCCACTTTAATTTTCATGAACATCCGCTTCATCATGGCTTCATGCCATGAATGATCGAATGTGATTCAGTATTCGTAGTTGTAATGTAAGGGTATCTGAGATCGATTAAGCATCGCTGTCGCTATCAATAGAGGTGCTATTTCATGAATTTGTTCTAAATCACGCGTCGTTTCGCCCTGCTCATAATAGAACAGATTCCATCCTATTTTTTTTAACTAACCCATCAAACAAGTTATTTATGAAAGTAGCAGAACCTTTAGTGAATTCAACACCTAGTTGTTGCATCACTGTGCGAATGCACAATAATCAGAATGCAGAATTTAACATGCTTCTGTAATAATGCCACTATGAGATCGCGACCACTGTCTTCAAGTTTGGTGTCGATGTAGTAATGTTTGATACACCTGAGTATCTTTATGTAAAGAGAATTTCAAACATAACTTAACAACACACCCACCCTCCCCAAGGGGATAGGCAGAGGTGTATAGCACACTCTCTGACCTTTTTTTTTTTTTGAGGGTGGGAATTCATCCAATGACTTCTCCCGCTCTGGGTGGAGCGGAAGGGCGTGTCAGACTTTTACTGACTAAAACCCACCCGTGTTCCTTCAGTTGCCTGTTGCCAAGGTCCCGGTATCCCTTTCGGACTAACCCGCAACCCTGGCAGGCATCGGTCCTAGCGGACCCCGCCAATTGTGCTGACATCTCTTTGAGGCGCGCGTGGAACACGATGCGCCATCGACCCGGGCCTGGTCCTGATCGGACGGCGAGCTACCCATTGCTCGCCGTCCGCAAGCCCGCGCCTATGGTGGCCGGGAATCCGCCTGGGACACTCTCTGACCCTCACCCAACGACTCAGATCCAGGTCCAATGCAACAGGGGGCGATCCTACTGCTAGAAATGTGGCATAAATCCGGCCTCCGGGCCTGCACTGAGAAAACATGGACTGCTTGTGTTACTTACAAACGTTAGGCGTTATAAGAATTTCCATTTCCAAGGAGAGACACACTTTACTAATCACTGGTTGTTTTAGGTTTAGTTATTACACTGGTCTCCTCACTACCTTGCCCTCGTAATCCCACTTCTGATAAAGGCAGTACGTGGTCTTTATCAGAAGAGGTCTTATTGTATCTTATTATGCGTGGGTTTGCGGGCTAGGAGATGTAATTATATGGGAATGAACAATAATGTAAACGACGTTCCACCGAGTACGTGAGGCGCGAGCGCAGATCAATCAACTCACTGCCCTGCCAGGGTAGTCACCATGATCACCAATAACACAGTCGCCATGAATCCTTGCCGGTTTCCCGGTTTCGATCCATCTCCGCGATCTTCCAATATTTGGGCGGGGGGCCGCCTCTCCAGTACCCGGGGTTACGTCAAGTTGCCAGCTGTCACAATCGTTCGAAAATCAACTCCGTAAGTTTAGCGTCGTAATATCTTTAGACGCGCCGTCAAGCTTTTTATGTCAAAATAATACAAATTGCATTGCATTGCGTCGCAGGCGTTCACCACGAGGCCCGGCTTAGATTCCAGGACTATATCGTGTGTTCAATCGACTACGACTTTTAACGTGTTAATGCAGTTTTGAACCGGACCGTACATTACCAATAATGTTCACGCACTACTTTACACGTTCGGGCAAACCGACAGTTTCGCATAGAAGAAGTGGAGGTCTGCATCTGTTCGTTGCCCTCACAAGACTGACTCGTCGCTTCGCCACTTCCCTTACCACGACTCTGTCCACGTGACGCCCCACTCTAGCGAGCGCGTCACGGCGATTACCCTCTCCTTAGTACTACAACGATCAATTGAGAGACTATTATCGCTCAACTTTCATAATCTACGACACGGCCAACCTGACATGTCTCACCTCCGTCCTCGTGTGTTTCTGAAACAAAACAATCATCGGTGGAGTAACAGTGTAACCTCGGCCAACCTGACCGTTCTCAAAGAACATTACAAATAAAGAAAGAAAAGAAACAAAAATTGTTTATTCTGCACAAACTAAACGCACAATACAAAATAAAAAATGACATTTACTAAAACTACAAATTAGCCAAAAGCCTCGTATTTAACACCAAGAATATTAGACAGTTATCTGTGGATGAGAGGCCAAAAACAAATTAGTTGCGTAATGTGTTGCGACATTAACAAATGAAAACAAACAAAACAATCACAAATTAAACGAAATGCCGATTACAGTGGAAAATTATCAATTTCTGAAACAACAATAACAAGAAGTGCGTCGCATCTGTGCAAGAATAGGTCATTGCTCAGCTAAAAGCTGTGACTTCAGACGAACCTATTGTCAACAGCGCTGATTTTCAGCAAAAACCTCGCGAATGACGTAATGACGTCCCCCCATGTGAAAATACTATATCTGGTAAGCAGAATTTCTTACGAAAATGAGTGTGTCTGAATATTATGAAAGTAAGTACATAGAAATAAAAAATAAAATAAAAATATATTTAAAAGTGTATACCTATGTCTGTATTTATGCGTAACATAATAAAAATAAAAGATACATAAACTGAGGGGTATAATAATTACACTGAAAATAAAAAAAATAAAAAAATACTACGGTGTGTATTCCTAAATCTACTATAATATTTTAAGTAAATAAATTTGAATCTATGGTCTATGCACCATGGGAATTGCTATGGCATGGCGGCCATTTGCAAATCCATGGCGTTGGCAAACGACAACCTTGCTTTTTCAATCCGATCAATAAATTAGTTCAATTAATTTGATAATGTTATTATGAGAATGTCATTATACCGGATGACATTTTTTACCGTCTCGAGCATAATCAGGTGTGTTGTGTAAGTGAAACAGAAGCCGTACCCGAGAATATTTGCTTAGTACCATTGAGATTGTACAGGTTCGGAATTTCCTTCAAAAATCATGAAAACTATCCATCCTACGGCCCGTGAGTAAAAACTAATAATAGCCAAAATAGGAGATAGTAAACGGCGTAGGCTGCGATCGCGCATGAATGAAAGTTGTACGTGTGTGCGAGCGAAACGCACGCACATTTCTTTTGCGTAGAAACCTAGTAAGCGGCCGCCCCTCGCATAGTACAGTCGTGTTGAAAACGTTTCCAAAATCAACGCAATAACATTTATACTCCACTTACTAATAAACTAAGACAAACCTGATCTACAAATAAAATGAACACAATACCCAAACATTCTCAAACATACAATACAAATACCCAATTGACTAAATAAGCCTCACACCAAAAGAATAAGTAGTAAATAGGTAATAACTTAACACAAGTAAGAAAACTTAACCTACCTAAAATAATAAAACACAACAAATACTTACGTAACTACAAATAAAAACCCCACCAATTTACCAATTAAAAAGATAAAATAATAAGAAAACCTATCCTTACAAACTGATAACAACTTCTGGCTTGGCTGACAGTATTGCGCTGATCATTTTCCTACTTCCTAAAACCATAAACTTAGATTTAAGCGGGTTTAATACCAGTGAGTTGTTATCTGACCATGTCACAACTCTTTCAAGATCGCCATTGATTTTTTCTACTGCCTCTAATGTATCTGCTGGTTTAAAAGTTATGTATAATTGGATATCATCCGCATACATGTGATACCTGCAATGCTGGAATGACTTAATTATGTCTGCACTGTAAAGGATATACAAAAGGGGCCCCAAAATTGATCCCTGGGGTACACCACGTGGTACCCGACGAGGGGGGGATGACATCTTAGATCTATCCTCCTTCTGGATTTCCACGAGCTGTGACCTATTTTGCAAGTAGCTAGCGAACCACTGTATTGTTTCTGTTGAAAAACCATAATAGGCCAACTTGGAAAGTAACAGAGTGGTGTTTATTGCATCAAAGGCCCGTGAAAAATCCAGGAGTGCAAGGATTGTTCCCTCCCCCCTGTCCCGCGCCTCCAGGATATTCCCCACCACGTCAGAAAGGACTGTGGCGGTCCCACGTCCCTTCCTAAAACCAGACTGATGGTCGGGTAGCATATTTTTTGCCTCTAAATATTCCAGCATCTGATTATAAACCACCCTCTCTAAAACTTTCGATAAACAAGGCAAAATGCTAACAGGACGTAGATCTTTATAAGTAGTAGGGTTGCCGATTTTGGGTAAGGGTCGCACAATAGCGCACTTCCACAAGTCAGGGAAAGTGTGGGTATCTATCGACTTATTTATAATTGTAGTAATAGCATGAAGGGTGGTCGGTAATGTTAGCATAATCATATCTAGACTGACTCCATCAATCCCTTTAGCATTTGTCCCCAAGCTCTTAATAATTTTCAAAACTTCCTCCTCATTAACATTTTGTATTACAAATTGAGATTCACCAAACCTATTCGCGTCAAAATATGATATCTGTGATGTGGGAAGTATGCACTGCCCTGGTACATTGAGAAATGCCTTGTTTATCTCGTCTGGGTCATTAAATTCCCCGGGAAGCGTACCTTCACTATGTTCTGCGAAAACATCTGATTTCAGATTTTTCCAAAGTTTTTTGGGGTGGTTTATCTGACTATTAATGTGCCTGTCAAAGTACACCTTCCTTTCCTGCATTAGTGCTGTAACAGACTGTTTTTTTAAATCTAAATAATAATTCTTTGTAGTGTCTGACTTATCTTTATTATAATTAATTTTTGCCTCGTCTCGCAGCTTAAACATCAATTTAATATTATCCGTTATCTACGGCGTGGGTCGGTCCCTAAATATCTTACTTTTTATGGGGGCGTGTAAGTCGTATAGTTGGGTAATAATGGCATTAAAATGTTCAATCATGCTATTTACATCAGGCAGTGAACCAATTTCAAACCATGACATTAGTTTCAGATCAACTGCAAAATAATCCACCAATATATCCCTTAGAGGCCGATACACAACTAGCCTAGGCTTACTTTTCACCTTCTTTATGACAGTATCACATACAATAAACGAATGATGACCAAGTTCGCTGACATGACTGATCAGTACATTACGAACCCCCACATCGGTACAGATAACATCTATGAGAGTACTACTATCCCCTACAAAATGAGTTGGTGACTGCACTACCTGATTTAGATTGGTATAATTTAGGAATCTTTAGTTTTTTTATTGTTTGTATCCAATAAATTTACATTGAAATCCCCCAGTAATAGCAAATGATCGTAAGGTGCCAATGCGCTAATACTGTCATTTATGCCATCCAGAAATTTTGACAATTCAAACCAGGGTGGCCTGTATGCAGTGCCAATTAACAACTTCCTACCATTGATAGTTAGGTTCAGCCACATCTGTTCTACATCAGATTGATCTGAGTGTGGCCGTACACGCGCCCGCACTCCCGTTTTAATGTAAAAAGCTACTCCTCCGCCCCGTCCCCCGCGTATAGCCGCAGGGCGCGGCACGTGCTTCAACCTATACCCCGGAACCTTAGGCGCGCGCCCCTCCTCCCCAGGTCGCAACCACGTTTCGTTGATTGCCATTAAATCCACTGAGTGTTGAGACATTGCAATTAGAAACTCGTCCTCATTAGTTGCCAGAGAGCCCGCATTAAATAAACCAAACTTTAGTCATTTTGACTTAGTCATGGCATGTAAATAATAATGGTTGTGCAAAATGTATGTATATAGCAAGGATAATATTTCATTAATATAATATTTATTAAGTATTTTTGTTTATTTGTTTTGTGTAAATAATTATTATTGTACATAAGTTTTAGTTCTGGTAGTAAATTATGAATTGTAAATAATAAAATATATGTATTGTTTATAAATAATGTTGTTGTTTGTGTGTAAATAATAATATGTGTAGATAATATCGATGGCAGCAAAGTAGAAACGGACATCTACATTTTTGTGAAAATGCTTTTTTTACAAAAATGAGCTTATTTCAACCCTATCTACAAGTCTGTATTAAAATTATTTCAAATTTCATAATAATTAAGAAAATCTGCCACGTAAATAAGGACATCTACACTCGATTTTATAAAGACATCGCAGTAGAAACGGACATTTGATAATGTCCGCCTTTACTTCGGAGCTTTGACAGATGAATGAAACGTCAACAAAAACATCAGTCACTTGTCACATTCTGGCGTGTACAGGTCATATTTTCCTGCCTTTTTATTGAATAAACATGGTCTACCGCATTCTACCTTTAATTAGTTATTAAAATATCAGTGAATATTTGAAAATGAGTGCCTCAAGGAACAAATTACTTTTAAATATGGCCCAAAAAGGTGTACAAATGGCAATAAATGAGATTTCGGATTTGGCAAACTTCAAGAAAGCAATGCAAAATACCTACGAAGGTGAGTACCTGTGACTGTGATACAGTTATGTTCTAATAATGATAGTGTTTACAGTTCGTTATTAGTGCTAGTAATGAAATCTTAGTGTAAATAATAAAATTTATTTTGAGGTTATGGTCCGACTTAAACGCGGACATCTGCCACTTGTTCGTTTATACGTCGTACTTTTTGCATATGTCTCAATCTATGAATGTATGATTTCTTGTTTTTATGAGGAAATTCATAGTTTTTTTTTTCTTTAAATATACGTACTACTATTGTACATTGGTTTCACACATTTGTTTGTTTTTTTTTCAGATTCGGACACAGAAAATGAATTAATTCAGCTAAGTGATCTACAAGCAGAGATGTACGGCAATTTAGATAATATAGGATCGTTTGATAAAAGCAGGTTAGTGACATTTATTAAAACTACTTTAAATTATGTCTGGAATGTATATTCTTAAACTACATTTCAATATTGCTTACAGCTTACCGCTCTTGGGAAATAGCACGCTTGAACAGATCTTGGCTGATGATGACGAGCAACACAGTGCGTTATTATCTATTACGACCTCTGCTGAAATACATTATAATCCAGATGCTAATCCAGCTAAATTAACTGATTGCCCTCGATCGCGCTCTATTACACCCATACCTCCTGAGTTTATTTCGTTTGAAACAGAGTCGCAGTTGCCGGAACCTATTTCTGAAGCTGATGTTATACGTTCATTCAGTCCACAAATCACATCACCATCCATTTTAGTCACTGATACTAGTGCAACATCATCAGCAAGTAGCGCTTCCAGTGAATGCTCTTCACCTTCGTCAACAGTTATGTCTGGGAGAAAACGACGAAATTTACAATTGACGTTACAAAGAGAAGGAGGAAGTGCAGAAAAGAGAATTGGATTGATACAAGAAGAAAATTGTTGCTAAATCTTGGTAAAACACACTTATCACGGAATGGTAAAGAACAAAAACAAAAGGATATGCGGCTCTCATGCGAAAACTGCAAATTTAAGTGTCGCACAAAAATAAGAGAAGAAACAAGACGAAAAGTATTTGATTTATTTTGGGGTCTGGGTAATCATGTTAAATAATGGGAATTCATTGGTAAATATACAAAACGTTACACAAAAAGAAGAATCACGACTGATAGCGAATCGAAACGTAATATGAGCGTTCATTATTTCCTACCCATCATACTACCATTAAATGAGAATTGCAGTGAGGTAAAAGTTTGCAAAGTTATGTTTAAAAATACTCTGTGTATTAGCGACCAGTTCATTCAAAGCGCCATGGATAAGTATGATAAAACAACAGGTTTTTGTAAAGAGGATCGACGAGGTGTTCATGGCAATAAAATAAAATTGCTCACTGAAACAGTTATCCAAAGCGTATGTGATCATGTTAAAAGTTATCAACCGGTAGAATCTCATTACACCCGCAAAGATACTAATAAACTGTATTTAGACAACTCATTAAACTTCAGTATCATGTTCAAAATGTACAAAACATGGGCTCAAGAAAACAACCTCACAGAAGTTGTTAATACATTGAGACAGTACAGGGATGTTGTTAATTCCCACATGAATGTAGACATCTTTGTACCGAAAAAGGATCAGTGTGATCAGTGCACTGCTAATAAAAATAATCCACCAAATGAAACTCAAGATCAAATAACGTACGACAAACACATTCAAAACAAAAATGTGGCCAGATCGTTAAAAACTGAAGATAAGCAACAATCTTAGAACAGTCCCTCAAATATCGCAGCTGCAACATTTGATTTTCAAAAAAATTTAAACTCTCCTCATGGTGAAGTTAATTTTTTTTTATTTTTATTTATTGATAAGAAAGGTACATTTTAAGTTTTATAACGTACATAATGTCCAACAAAACTATGCACATAGTTTGTCTGTTGGATCAATATTATTATTCTTTACTTATTATCTTACGAACTAAATTAACAATTACATATAGTAAATATAGTGTATTTTTATTAATTCTAAAATATTATATAGTAGAATTATATAATGTTATGTATGTATAATGCTAATGTAGCGTGTAGGTTTATTAGTAGTATATTCTATTAGTAGCTAGGTATATTAAGTACGTAAGTATGAATATCATAGATCAAACATAAGTATAGATATTAAGAGTACATAGCTTATGTAAAAATAGTAGTTTAGCATGTAAGACAATATAAAGTTAAGGCAGTGTACTAATTAGGTATTTTTTTAGATTTATCTTAAATTTATTTTTCTTTTTTCCGTCTCTGATTTCGTCTGGTAAGTTGTTAAGTATGTAAGGGATACGCTTTTCTAATGTTCGGTCTCCATAGACATTATTTACTCTCGGTACTACATATTTACCAGACGACATCGTTCGGGTCTTATATTTGTTACATACATTTATTAATAATGGATTATGCTCCCGATTACCATGGTTATTAGTTGCGAGTAAGTACTTATGTTTTATGCTGACCGGTAATACTTTACAAATTTTATATAGTTTATAATAATCTTTTTTATGTTTATTTTTAGTTTTTTTATCCACTATTAGTTTTAGGAACCTAACTTGTATATTTTCTAATTTTTCCATGTAAGATTTGAATGTAAGTCCATAGCAATCAAGAGCATAATCGATTATAGATTCCACCATACATGAGTATAACATTTTTAGGGTACTAGTAGGAACTCGATAACTTAGGTGGTAAAATTTACTTAGTATAGTTTTAAGTTTATTGCACAAGAAATCTATGTGTTCTTTCCATGAGAAATGCTCGTCGACTTTAACTCCCAAATAAGTTACACAATTGACTCTCTGGATAGGTTTACAGCCACAATTGACACGGTTACCATGAATGCAATCAAAAGTATGAGTTCAATTCGTTTTATTATAAAAGAAAATTATCTGTTTATAACTTTACCGTCTTTGATATGGGTCTAAAAAAAGCCATTTGCTACATGTGGGATGAGACAACAGCTAGAAGGGGGTCAAATGAAGTATCCAGTTGTCTTTACAACTACATAAAGAGAAAAAGCCAAGAGGGAGTAAAGGATATACGCTTATGGTCGGATAATTGCGGAGGCCAAAACCGTAACCGTATCGTTTTTGCTATGTATTTACATGTCGCCAAAAATTTTGGTGTTCGCATTTGTCATAGATTTTTAGAAAAGGGTCATACGCAGCAAGAGGGTGATAGCGTACATGCATTAATCGAACGATCCTCCAAAAATAAAATGATTTTCTCACCGCAAGAGTGGTATACCTGTGTACGCTGGAGTAAAACAAACGATCAACCCTATGAAGTTGTGGAGATAAATCAAAATGATATCTTGAATTTTAAGTCTACTCTTAGTCATCACAAATGGGTAAAAAATGAAGATGGGGAAAAAGTAAAATGGAATCAAGTGCGCGAAATAGTGGTGGAATACAGACAACCCGATAAAATATTTTATAAATACGATTTGAATGAGACATCAGCCATGTGTATTGACAGTTCCAAGAGGACAAGCAGACGAGTTTTGCAAGTCAATAATAATATACAAGAACTTGGAAAAGTTTATGGTAAAACTTTACCCATTACTACAGCTAAATACAAGGACTTAATGTCTTTGTGTCAACAAAATTTAATCCCACCAAGATACCATGATTTTTACAAAAATATTAAGCAATATTAAGCCATGGAAGACTCAGAAGCTGCTGATGGCGCTGAATTCGAAGAATAACTTCGTTTTTCGTACCTAATCGTTAACGTTTTGATCTCTTTTTTCCTACTAGAAGTAGTAAGAATAATAATAATTAAGTTTAAAATATTTTTTTGTTCTGTGTTTTATTTTAATTTTATGTCAGTCTTATTTTAATTTTATATCAGTCTGTTATTTACCTATTTGGCAATGGTGCTTTTGATAATAATAAAACATAATAATAAATAGCATTTTTATTTTAAAATATATATTTTACGTGGTTTGGCAACTAAATAAATGAATTTAACTGATAGATACCGATGGAGTTTAGTGGTAGATAACTCATTTATTGATAATAATAAAATGTTAAATGCAAAGTAAATAAAGATATCTACAAAATTTGTTCAAAAAAAGAGGAATACTGTTTCCATGTTGCTTAGATTTTCTTTAAATATCCTTAAAAGTATTACTGGGGATTATTATCTTAGTTTATTCGATATTTTAAATGAAATGGGCGCTTTTTTATCACAACGTATAAACGGATAACAGGCAGATGTCTTCTTCTACGTTCAAGTTTTTTCAGAGTAAAAAAAGACATCTACATTATTTCAGAAAAACAACGATATAGCGATAAAACTTGTTACACAATTCGTAAAGAAGGTTATTTTAATGCACCATAGAAAATTTCATGATAATCGGTCAATAACTCTCAAAATGGCCACTATTTTTTACTAAATCAGCTATCCTGTAAAATTGAGATTTTGTACATGTCCGTTTCTACTTTGCTGCCATCGATATAACTATGTTCCTCATTTGACAGCAGTACTCACTTCGATATTCGCAGCTCCCCAGATCACGACAGATACGACACACAGAAACCATGTATACTAAACGATTACAGTTAGTTAAACTATGAACGGATACAAAAAAATGTGAAGCAACAAACAAAGATTTATTTGTTAGTGTCCGTGAGTGGTCCAATAAGTTGCTTAATGTCTTCCTCAGATGCAATCCTGTGAGTGGTTTCTCCAGGCTTTTGTCGGACCAGGATGCGACCGCGCTTCGTCCATACGAACCGCCATCCATGAATCCCCGCAGCTGCCCTTGCTTGACGAAACAACTGCTGATTTGATCTGGTCAGCCGCTCATTCACAAAGAAGCGTACGGGTCTCCCGGAGAGTCCGAGATTCTCCGTTGTGGCGTCACGTCGCACGCGGGCTCCGTTCAACACGGCGTCACGCTGGTCACGTCGAGCGAGGCGCACCATGATAGCGCGAGGGCGGGGCTCTGTTGGGACTCGTGGGCTTGTCGCATTTATGTGTCTGCCGCCGACTCGCTCCGCACTCACGATGTCACGGTCCTCCAAAGTAACTCCCAGCTTTGTGGCAATTAGCTGGAACAGGTGTGCTGGGTTTTCAGCCTGCGACTCAGGTACGTTCCCTATCACCAGATCGTTTGCCGTCAGCTCCTGATCCCTGTCATTGAGGTCCCTCTTGAGCTGCAGAACCACACTCTCCACTGCATTTAAGTTTGATGTCGGATTGCATCCGGCATCGTGACGCTTTTCCAGCGCCTCCAGTCTGGACTCAATCCCGTCCATGCGCGTGTGACACGAGTCGGTGGATGCCTTCAGCTCCGCGACATCTTTCCGAAGCTCTGAGACTTCAGAGCGTAAGCTTCTAATCTCCTCCACCACCATTCTCAATGCGGAGCCTACGTCCGACGGGAATTCCGTGATCACAGGCGACGACGGTGCAGCGATTGACTGGGGCGTCACCGGTGCAACAGTAGACAAAAGCGTCGGCGATGCGGCAGCTGACAGTTGCGCCGTCGTAGGCGTCGACTCCTCACTCTGTACGTCCGCCACACCGCACCGGAGTTTCGGCCTTATTGTCCTTGCGGACATTTTTCCTGCAGTCAGGGCAGTGCCAGGCAGAGACTATGGAGCCTTTCGTAGGGAGGGCGACACACACTCGGTGATACGAGATGCTGCACTTTGAGCACCTAGCCATGTCAACCGCTGCCGCGAATTTTCCGCATCCACCGCACTTCAGCGCCATTCTTATTGCAAGAATGAATTCAGCAGAACTTCTAGTGTGACACACAATGACTATTATTTGTTTACTTTGAACAGCTGTTAATTTTCGCAAACTTATTTCATATAAAAATTGAGGGTATTTATGTTTTGGTTTGGTGATTTCTAAAATTGGATTATGCAGTAATTAGGCACTTTAGGAGCAATCACAACACCTCACTACACTGTATATGTTATAATAAGTTGCTGAACTCTTTATTAAAAACTTTCCAGACACTTTATCGACTTTATTTTATTTTATTTATTTAAAAAACTCTGACTACGATCCCACCAGTTGAAACGTCAAAACGTCAGTTCCGTCATAAACGCATTTGCCTTTACTAATAAAACAGAAAGGTGCCTCTAAACCGCAATAATCAAAACAAACTAAATGGTACACTAACGCGGTGTTACGCTAACACATAATTTGCTTCAAGATCACTTAAAGCAAATTATGACCCGCTGCCTACGCAGCTAGTAACAACTATTGCCAGCCATACCGTCATCACCTCATGTGATACGATCATCACTTTTCAAAGAAGTCTCACACAACAATAGTCTCTTCTGAGACCCGGGTCCCCGCCACACCACTAACTGCCCATCGCCCCCGGACCAACTCACAAGTGAATTACAGTTACGACTACAAATTAGTGCGTGCAGTGCGACCAATAACCAAGGCCCATATTGTTATCACCTCAAGTGATACGACCACCACTTCTACTACTCGTTGGAAGTACCTTCCACAACATTATCTACATCAGACAAATCGAATTCAACAGAAACACTGCTAAGAGGCATCTTTCGTATGAGTTTACTTCAAAATTCTAATGCCAGTGGTTTCAAAAGATAATGATCGCCATCAAGTAGCTCTACAATCTTGAATGGTCCCTTCTAGGGGTCTAACTTTTATTGATTGCTCTCTTCACGTTTTAAAACTAAGTCCCCGTCCACATTCAACCATTACACGAGCTTTGTCTTTGCCTTTATCAAATCTGGACTTTTCATGACTAGCATTATTTTCTTATGTTCGTTGCCGCTTGCTCTCTGGTATTCTAGTCAATATCTCCGTTTCACTATCGTCAAAAGTTACAACATTGAATACGCGTCCTATAATAAGCTCCAGAGGGCTTGCCTCGGTAACACGATGAACCGTACGATCTGCGTTTCGTCGAGGCTAAGTCTATAGGTTAGGGAAACGGTAAACGGTACGAGTCGGGTCCTGCAGTCTTATTTTTAGTTCCCCGGTTTTAACACGCGTACGAGTTAAACCGTCATTATAAGGGCCGGTTTTTTGATCGCTAGTTAAGTCGACCAATGGTTAAAAATTGCAACAAATGGTTAAATTTCTGAAAATTCTGTTTTTTGATGCCTAGTTAACACGACAAGTGGTTAAATATGTAACCATTGGTCAAAATATTTAACCACGGCTCCATCGAGGGTTTAGCAAGATGGCGGATAGTTAACTCTTGGTCGCAATGGGCTGTTACGTGTTATTTTATTTTAAAAGTGTGTTTGAGTATTACCGGTTTTATTATGGATTTAAATATCGCAAGATACTTTGATATCTTAGAGTCTTCATCGGACGATGAAATTGTCACAGAATATATACTAATGAGAAGATCCAAGGTATTCAGACCCCGTAATTCACCTCTGGAGCATTGGGACGATATAGATTTTTGCAAGCGTTTCCGGCTAGCGAAAGAAACCGTGATCTGGATCGTCAGAGAAATAGGAAACGAATTAAAATCGCCCACTGAGCGAAATCACGCAGTTACACCACTCGAGCAATTACTGATCACATAACGATTTTATGCCACTGGGAATATGCAACAATGCTCTGGTGATCTGTCTGGTGTATCTAAATCGACTGTCTGCAAAATTGTACACGCCGTGTCAATACAAATTTGTATAAAATTTAAATGTTTAATTGCAATGCCAAATTCGATTGAAGAAATTAGAGAAGTGGTTAATAATTTTTATAAAATTGCCAGATTTCCTAGTGTGGTCGGGGCAATCGATTGCACGCATGTCCGAATCGCGAGCCCAGGCGGAGACAATGCGCTCTATATAAATAGAAAGGATGTGTTTTCTATCAACACCCAAGCTGTCGTAGATTCAAGGCTAAAAATAAGAAATATAGTGGTTAGATGGCCAGGCTCTGTACATGACAGTACTATTTTCAATAGCAGTACTGTCAAAGAAAACATGCAGTCAGAGCATTTCGACAGATGCTGTCTTTTGGGTGACCGAGGCTATGCCTTAAAAAAATATTTACTCACACCACTGGCAAACCCACATACTGCTGCTGAGAGGCTATATAATGAGAGTCAAATTAGGACGAGAAATGTGGTAGAGAGAGCATTTGGCGTTTGGAAGAGAAAGTTCCCTTGTGTGGGATCAAAACTACGTGTAAAACTAAACAACGTTCAAGCAATAATTGTGAGTACGGCAATTTTACACAATATTTGTGTGGATAAAAATGATACTCTGCCAGAAGAAACATCAATTGGACATGATGTGATACAGGATGTGAAAGACACTTCATTATCCACCCAAAGTGATCAAGAGTATAGACAGCAACTAATTGACACTTACTTTTCATCTTTGCTAAGCTCAAATGAGTAACATATACCTTAGATTTTGTTTATACATACACCAATGACGTAATGATGTAAAAAATGTAAATAAAACAATGTGCATAATAATAATCATTTTTTTATTTCTTTAATTTCTAGGTATGTTTTTTCTAAGAGCAATTCATGGAACTTTTTCTTAAATTCGATTTCTAGGCTATAGAGTTCTGTCTGCTGCTCCATATACAAATTATGTTTCTCTTCCATTTGAGAAATGTTTTTCAAGTGCATCTCCCTTTTTTCTTTTAAATTTTGACGGTGCTCTTCTTCTGCATATTCTTCAATTTTATCTTCTCGGGCCTTTTTTTTATTCAATAAGTCAACTTTCTTGTCTAAATGAGTAATGATATGCTTTCTCGTTTCAAGCGGGCTGAATGATTTCCTTTTTTTACTGTAGCAGCTTACTGAAATCAAAGTTATCTATATCAATACTTATATATTAAAATAAGTAGCTTACCGTACATCTATTATATCATATGTGGGTAAAACTTAGGTTAGAGTTACATAAAACATTCAAAAATCTAACGAGGGGTTCTAATCAAGCCTAATACTAGTATCATTATTGAAAATGCAAGATTTTTACACACAGGCTTATGTTATAATGTAGATGTAATATGTTTGTATGAAGTCAGTATTATTTTACTTACACAATTGTTTTGATATTGGTTTCCTTAGCAAAGCTTTTGGTGTAGAAGCATCAAACATACTGTTATTCTCTATTAAATCTGGTTCTGAAAATTACAATATGTAAAAAGGATTGTTTTAGTTACACAAGTTTTAATTACCACTAATAAAACACTATCATAAGTTTGATAACTAACCTGCTTCAACATTCTTTAATACATCATTGTTTTGCATCTCGTTTTGTGTTGTATCATCTAATGATGGTTCCATAGTATTACCTAGAACGGAAAATACACAATAAGATGTTGAACTTTTAGTATAAAGTTGTAATTTTGAACAATATTGATAATATTAAAGTACCAGGTAGGTACCCACCTTTTAGCAACTTTGGTTCTCCAAAAAACTCAAAAACTAAGTTAGTGTCTTGTTCATCGACTGTAACAGTTCTGTCACCGTCATCTGCATATAAAAAAATAAAAAAACATTTCATTAAAATACATTATGTACTTCATTATGCATAAGGAACTATTTTTAAACATTTTGATTGGTACATACCTAATGCATCACTATCATGAACTGCGGGAAGACCGGATATAGATTCCCTCATGATACAATTTAACCACTCTGTAGTCTCAGATGGCTTTAATGTCCTCCTCCAGTTTGCCTTCTGCCTCTCTTCTCCTCACTCATCTCCTTAAATTAAATTATGTTATGTTTTTAATTACTTGCTGCTAAATATGACAAATTGGTAAAATAACATTTTATTAGAAGAAATAGAGTTTACCTTCCTAGCAATTTTCTTCATGTTATTGAATTTTTGCTGTAATTGTTTTACACTGATATCTTACTGCGTCAGAGTTAAATTTTTCAGCAAGAGCCCGCCAAGCAGCCTCTTTTTGTTGGTTACTTGCATGATCAGTTTTTTTGGTCGTTAGAATGGGATAATCTCTGAGTAAGTACGAGAGCTTTGTCGTCTCTTCTTTATTAAAGTTAGCGGTACGGTCTCTGAAACACGTAGTAGTGCAAATTAATCATTTTTTCAATTGCAACATACCTATTTAAAACATAGAAACACACAAGACGTGTAAATAATATCTGAAATGTTAATTAAAAACATAAGGTGTTCATTTTAAATATTTTACTTACTTAGTAGTTTCTGTCCTGTTTAATTCCATTATTTTAATTTGTAGTCGTTTTTATTTAAGTACTTAAACGTGTACGTAAAACCAAGAGATAATAACAAGTAGCACGAAATCACAACACAACAATCAACAAAGTAACATTTGACAACTTTGACATTAGACATGCGCGAGAAACGTCAAAATGCACGCGTATTACCATACAAAATAATTACTCCCAACTCTTCAATCGGTAATTTAGTGCCGATTGCAATGGCAACATAGTTAACAGTAGTCAATTCTAACCATTGTTCAAATGGGGATCAAAAAACGTAAACTTGACTTAACAATTGGTTAGAGTCTTAACTATGGTCAGTTTAACAAATGGTTAGCTTGACTATTACTAGGGATCAAAAAACCGGCCCTTTGTCGTCGTTTTTGTACTTGTTTTGGTTAGTATGTTACAAACTACCTCACAATGTTTCTTTTTTTATTTTATTATAATATTTCGTTAGTATTAAGATAGCTTAAGTGTTTCAACATCCGGACAAACCTATTGAGGTTTTTGTGATGTTTCTGTTTAAATTTTGTATTGTTCATTAATTAATTAAAAAAAAAAAATGTGCGAAGATTCTTTAAAGCAACGATATTTGCGATTTCTTATTTTGAATATTAGTATCGATATCGATTTTGATAGGTAACTACAGACAGCAACAGACTTTTGTTTTGAGATCACCAAAGATGAACTAGACAAATTGACGGTGTAACCTTGTTTTAATAAAAACATCTCAAAGAATGTTCAGTACGTACAGTCATGTTTGCATAACCTTTATATCTCTTCATTGTTACAACTATTACTTTGCTCTACCTCAGTTTTGTCAGGTATACTTTGATTCTCTGACATCGTCTCAACGACTGAAATTCAAGGGTCTTATGATTTATAGGTGTCCTAAAACCTCTACAACCTGAAAGGGGTCCTTATACTTCGGGTAATTAAATATTGCAAATAGGCCCATCATCTGTGAACTTGCGGCGACAGATCAACTCTTTTACGTGACGAATTTTAATGAGTTGCCGTCTGTCACTACTGTAAACTACCAACTGTAATTATTGACGAAATTGTTTGATCGCGTTTAATACGACTGCTAATGTTTCAAGCTCAAAACTAGTAGGTACTACCATACCGGTTTATGAAAAATTGAGAGTATTGTTTCAACAATTTAAAAGTTCAGGTTTCAACTTCTAAGATTAGGAAACATTAATCCTCAATCACTTTGTTTTAACAAAGCAATACTTCCTAATTAACTAAACAAACTTTGATTTATCATAACAAAAATCATCAACCAGATCATGTACCATTATTTTCCACATTAATAATTTTAGACCTTAGACATTTGGAAACCCACCCACGACTAAACCACTAACGCCACGGCTCCCCAGCCGACTAGCAATCACATTGCTGTCACATATCCAGCGCATGGATCAAAACTATGGTCTTTCAAGACCCTGACCTCCGCCAGTGATACACGTCCATCGCATACCCACGGACTACTGGAGTTGCTTCAAGAGACACCGATTTCTAACGGGCTACAACTACGTAAGAACTACTGGTAGGGTCGCACAAAATACGGCCGATAGAGAACCCTACTCGCGTGGTTTCCCTAACTTCGGCTGATGTGATAACTAAGAGGGACTGGACTCTTTCAAATTTGTTTTAATTTTCAAGCAATTTGGAACTATAGATTTAAAATTGAAAACTAGGCTAACCTACGAATTTAAACTATCTAGTTCCGAGATTACTGAGACCAAGTACAACGATTCCAAATTGAATTAATCAAATAAAACCACAGGTATCTCATTCGCGGTCAACAATATTCTCACACACTATTCTCCACGGGAATACAATGTCGTCCCTAACTGTATGGTCTTCGCTTTAAGGTTTAGGGGTATGAGGAACAGGGTGTAAAGTTCACTCATCCACCTTAGAAAAGGGAGGATCCTCCGACCAGACGGGTGTTTTGTCTGGCGGGCAACTGCCCAATGATTGATATTGTGTTTTTTTGTATATATGTCCACTGCACGGTAAACTCTAATTGCGCGATGCAGGATTTATGTGACGTCAGGATATTTGTGTGACGTCAGGTCTTTGATGCGTAGTTCGCATGTGGCGATGTAGATACCGCCACAAAGGCTAGACTCGACCATACTACCCAGAGTTATCGCACACAATGGCTACGATACTCTGGTACGGTCTCTGACCATACTACCCAGAGCTACCGCACACAATGGCTACGATACTCTGGTACGGTTTCTGACCATACTACCCAGAGCTAACGCACACAATAGCTACGATACTCTGGTACAGTCTCTGACCATACTACCCAGAGCTACCGCACACAAAAGCTACGATACTCTGGTACGGTCTCCGACCATACTACCCAGAGCTACCGCACATAATGGCTACGATACTCTGGTACGGTCTCTGACCATACTACCCAGAGCTACCGCACACAATGGCTACGATACTCTGGTACGGTCTCTGACCATACTACCCGGAGCTACCGCACACAATGGCTACGATACTCTGGTACGGTCTCTGACAATACTACCCAGAGCTACCGCACACAATAGCTACGATACTCTGGTACGGTCTCCGACCCAACGAATCGAGAACCTGGTTACACAATCTAAAGCGATGCCAAATCATCATCTATTTCGTCTACAATCTCAATAATTGGTACTTGGCCTTCGGGCATCTTCTTAACACGGTCATGATCCATCATTCTTTTTAACCAAAAGGGCCGGACTAGCAAACGGAAAACTACTGGGTATAATTACTTTAGCTTCCAACAATTCGTTAACCTTATCGCGTATGATTCGACGTTCGTCCGGAGACAGTGTAAGGACGTCTTTGCACTGTACAATTTGGGTCGATCAATCTCAAGTCCAACGCACCAAAGTTAACACGTGTGTTCGGAAAACCGTTAATTAAAGTCAGAGTATAATTCTAAGATGTTTTCAAGGTCACTTCTATCAAATGGTAAATCAATGTCAATTTTATTACCATTATTTTTTATAGCCGTAGTTTGCATAGCGTTACACACGTTTATAGTTCTCAAAATTAATTCGTTTGCTCACACAAAAACCGTAATTCAAAATCTCTCGCACTAATAGAATGTTACTACGCAAATACCTACGTATCGGGCAAAACGTGGAATAGAATCTCTATCATAAAACCGTTACGCTATAAGATTTATTCTGTGCTGAATACACGTGTCTGACCAATATTAGTCAACGCAACAACGTTATTAACTCGTTTGCCACTTTATTTGGCTCCACAACTCTCATTTACTAACGAGTATTAAGCACCGGAATCAAAATAAAAATCATACGACTCACCAGATTGCTGTAACTATCCACAAACACCAGCCATTTCAAACATTTATGCGTCGCTCTTTCGCCGCATCACCGCCTCCAGCGAGACTCGCGCTGCTCACACCTGCGCCGCGTCGTCGGTGCCGCTCAAACCCACAGGATTAGTAGACTTCACACCATCCACGCTGCCGTGTCAACAGTGTGACGTTGCGTCCGTTTTCGCCACAACGGAAACAAATCACTTGTTCGACTCCAGATGATGCATTCGATATCAATTGGTTTGGCATTGAAACATTGCGCGCCAGTGGGAGACAGATCCTTTATCCCACTTCTAATGACGGCGTCAGCGATGGCTGAGCGATAGTTACCGTCATCATCTCGATTCGGTGGTACCAACTCCATAGTGCAGGTTTACAATAAAACACGATGATACAGAAACTCAGTTAGTATTTCACTTTCAGAACAATCATCACAGTAGGTACGGTCGCGGTCTAATCTGCAGTTCCACGCTTGAGTGTTTGTTTTTTTTTCCCTTTCGTTATATATTTTTGTGGTGTACAATAAAGTATATATAAATAAATAAATAAATAAATAAGGATTGTATTGGTTCGAACACGCGCAGGCCGTACCTACGTATGTGTGCGGTACCTACATCTGTGTATTTAATTAAGTGATGTGTTCACAAACTGGCATCGAACGAAACAAAAAACATACCGTCGCTTCGAACAATTTGTTGAAGAAAAGTAGCTAATCAGTGAACTATGACAATCAGGCTTTAAATATTGTATCTTAGTAATATAATAATATTGTGCTTTAATTACTCTTTGTGTGGGTAACATGCAAAAATTTAGCAAATCTACCCAAATATAACAAGTACACTCGCGACAATCTAAGAAGTCCGTTTAGACGTTTCGTTCTCGTACATGTAATAAAACGTTATGCCTGGAGAATTAGTTTTAAGCAATGTAGATAAACCGTTGATTACAAACTCTCAAAGTATGATCAATCGATATGTCTCGAGAATCAGTTTTTATGAAACCAATTTTTTTTTCATCGTTACACAAAGCATTTTCATGGCTGTCAAATAGGAATTCTTAGATTGTCGCGAGTCTAGTGTGGACTCGGTGTCATAATACAATTAAATCATTCAGTAAATACTACTTTTATTCTACCGCGAGTGAGTTCGTTCTATCTCAAACCTCAAAGTTAACTAAGGACTTATTGAGGTTATAGCTTAAGTATTCATTTCTATTACGAAAAGAAGATTGAAATAGTCCATATTACGGATATGACACAATATAATTTTTATATTACTAAAATCAATTTGTAATTTATTTATAACATAATAATACTTTGTATAACCCCATTATTAGTAAGTAAAGTAAGAAATAAAAATTATTACTTAGTAAGTAAACGTTGACGCATGGATCCTACAATATTGAATCATCCTACTAATATTATAAATGTGAAAGTTTGTGGGTTTGTGTGATTGGATGTTTGTTACTCAATCACACAAAAACGGCTGAATGGATTTGGTTGTGGCAAACAGATAGTTTATAACCAGGATTAACACATAGGATACTTTTTAATCCCGATATTCCCACGGGATCGAGACTTACGGTGAAACCGCGGGGTGCAGCTAGTATATAATATGTGGTGTGGTGTCACGTACATCATACACGTGCATCACATACATGTACATCAGCACATATGTAGTTTAAGTTAAGATAGATATGTTCATCAAATAAGTAGAAGGACATAACGTACATATTATGTATATAAACTGAACCGTTGAACATTAAAGATAGTTCGTACTAGTTGATACACGGATCTCTTTGTTTAACTAAACCCCTCCATCTCCTCACATCGCATGGCGACCCTGCCAGTCGACTGGATGGCGTTCTAGTTGCTTGATCGAAGGCTAGGAGTAAGTTACTTCAGTCAGTTCGAAGCCAATAGTTCCAAGCCATGGGTACGACGTCATCGAAGGAAGAAGTGATAATCGCCCAGACGGCATCGGGTGGTACAAATGCCGCGACGGTGACGCAGGAGCAGCTGACAACGGTGAGCGCTATACTGTTGTTCATCGCCGTGTGTTTGGCGGTAATGATAGCTGGCGTAGCACTCCGGATATACAAGAGGTGCCATCAAGGTTGGGTGGAAGAGAAGAGAAGATCCAGCAGCGAGAGGTGCAGAAGGCGGTGCAGATGGCCAAACCAGGAGCGCGTGGAGCAGCGGAAGTAAGTGTCTGCGATATTTTAACTCGAGTGTAGTGACGTGTGCCGGCAAGTGATCGTGATGATTTACCGGTTTAGAGACTATATTGTTTAAAGGGAAGTAGAATTAGATAGTAGAATTAGTCCTGCGGGCAATAGGGGCCATGGAAATGGCTATAGGCGGCACATGATAGAGAATAGGCACGTGCAACAAAGGAGTGTTGGGCGTACGTATAAAAATGAGCGTGTCTGGCATAATGGTGGAATGCGCGGGCGTAGCAATAATGCGCATCGTGGACGGCAGACTCAGCAAGGTCGGCAGCGCGTAGCATGTTTAGAACATGTGCGGGCTGACTCAGGCACAATGTCAATGTCACGGAAGCATGAAGACGGGGAAGTGAATGGGACGCAGTTTTTTCGAGGTTAAACATGTTTTAGCGTGTAATAGTGTTAATTGGGTTAATTTTCTAGTAAATAATGTAGATTCGGAATGGTTAGTAGATACAGGTGCGTCAATATCAGCTATAAAAAGCAGTTACTTGAAGGGGAATGTTTTGTGCAGTAAGGTAGTTAAGCCAGGATTAGTGATTAATGGTGTAGGGGGTAGTTTACGAGTTCAGTTTCTTCTCAGTTTTTTCTAGTCTAAGGAAAATTAATCTTAAACTGAATCCGTCAAAGTGTGAATTTTTGAAGAAGCAAATACTTTATTTGGGGCACGTTATTTCAGTAGAGGGTATTTCACCGGATCCAGAAAAGGTAGAAGTCGTTAAAAAATACCCGCGTCCGGCGACGGTTGATGAGGTAAAACGGTTTGTGGCGTTTGCTAATTATTATAGGAAGTTCATACCGAATTTTGCTAATATAGTAGTGCCTATGAATAAATTGTGTAAAAGGGATGTTCAATTTAGTTGGTCTGATGAGTGTGAGAGATCGTTTTTGTCACTTAAGGAAGCGTTGGTAAATCCACGGGTATTGGATTATCCAGATTTTTCGGATAGTAACACTTTTATATTACAGACCGATAGTTCGGGGTATGCAGTAGGAAGTGTGTTGTGTAATGGGAATGGGAAACCCGTTGCATATGCTAGCAGGTCTTTAGGGAAAAGTGAGTTAAATTATCCAATAATAGAGAAGGAGTTATTGGCTATAGTTTGGTCAGTTAAGTATTTTAGACCGTATTTGTATGGACGGAGGTTCGTGGTAAAGACGGATCACCGGCCACTGTTGTATTTGTTTAATATGACGGATCCATCGAGTAGGTTAACTAAATTTCGTTTGTGTTTGGAGGAGTATGATTTTGAGGTCGAGTATATTAAAGGGGAAGAAAATGTGCTAGCTGATGCACTTTCCAGGATAGTAATCTCTAGTGATGATTTGAAGACGATGCGTTAAAAGGCGATATCGGTAATGACGAGGGCGCAGCGTAAACAATTGGGAGAACTGAATGATTGTGATAAGAGTTCTGTGGTGTCTAGGACTGATCATCCTAGGATCGTAGAAGTTCTTAAGAAACAAGGAAATGATATTGAAATATGTTTCAGTGAATGGGAGAAAATGTTACGTAACACTACTAGTAGGAAAATATTTTCAAAGTCGCGCAAAATAATGTATATGCCAGGAAACTCGAGTATTTATATAGACTATGAATCTTTATCAGCATCATCGCGAGACGAGTTGCCGAAAGACATAGTAACTTTTTGCATTGGAAATGGCATAAAAGAGGTTGTTGTTTTGAAAAATCGTTATAACGTTGAATTTATTACAGAAATGGCCAAGTATTTGAAAGAGAAAAGTAATTCGATATGTGGAGATTTTAAGATGTGCATAGTGAAAAGTGTACGGAGAATAGAAGACAAAGATGAGAAGAAAGTCAGTTTGAATGATTTTCATATTTTACCTACGAGTGGTCATTCAGGAATACGCAGGATGGTAAATAATATAAAGAAATATTATTATTGGCCGTCTATTGAGAAAGACGTAGTGGAGTACGTTGGTAAATGTGATAAGTGTAAGAAACAAAAGTTTTCGAAACATGTTAGAGAACCAATGACAATTACAACAACTGCATCTTCATCTTTTGAGAAGATTTATTTAGATATAGTAGGTCCACTTGATAGGGATGAAAGAGGTAATGTTTACATATTGACTTTACAATGTGAGCTAACGAAATTTGTCGAGGCTTATCCGTTACAGAATAAGTCCGCAAATGAAGTGGCAAAAGCTTTAGCAGAGAATTTTGTTTTGTGATATGGAATACCAGGAACAATTGCTTCAGATAGGAGTTCTGAGTTCATTTCAAAAGTGATGGTTAAACTATGTAATATTTTAAATATCAATAAAATCCTATCAATGTCATATCATCATGAGAGTATAGGATCTTTGGAGAATGTTCGTAAAACTTTAGGAGCATATTTAAGAATACAAACGGATAACAATCCATCGTCGTGGAGTTCATGGATACCGTATTGGTGCTTTTCATATAACACAACAGTTAATACTGTGACAAAATATACTCCTCCTAGATTGTGACAGGTGGCGCTATCAAGTAAACATTGCGATCTGTTGTGCTCCTACTAAAGTCCAATTTAAAAATATATAATTTAAGTTATAAGTTGTGTACAGTATATAATTATTAAACCTAGCTTGCGAAATAATAGTGACAGTGTTATTAGCGAGTTTTAGTGAAAGACTACAAAGAAAAACGTACTACTTATAAAAACTAAGTGAACAGTGAATTTTCAAATTTGTGACAGATTTTTATCCAAGATCATTAGTGAGACACATTTGTTCCCTATACATAATATTATATCCAAGTAAAAGTGGAATAACACTCATAATTAACTGTAAGTTGCAATGTTTGAACACTGACCGCAAAATAAATCGTTTTTTTTCAACACAACATTTGAAAAAAGTTGCAAACACTGCCATCTAATACATATCAAGTAAACAAAGTTACAACTTGTGTTACCAAACTTATAATAGTGTTGTCAGACTTTTAATTACCTGTTATTGATTTATTTCTGATGAAACTGACATCTATTATGTATTAAACGAACTAACGTGGCTACTGGTAATATATCACTATTTTGGATAATATCATTATATGACAGCTGGTCTCGCGGTTAAGATATCCGCCTACAAAATCGTAGAGTCGAGCATTCGAATACAGCAACTTGAAATTCTTTTAGGATTTATTTTATCACCATTCTACTGATAATTTAACCTAGCAATATGAATTTCTTGGAAAACATCACATTCCGACGAACACGCACAAGATCGGAATGTAATGCTGACAACAGTCATGATGTAGCGTCCCAACTGTTGGACTGTACCACAAATTCCCTGCCAGAAATGTCCGAAGATGAGGATGAAGATAAATTACACATATTAAAGAAAGAGATAGAAAGTTTAAAAATTAAATTACAAGGCGCGCACGAAGAAATAGATAAACTGTCTTTAGAGAATAGTAACTTGAAGCAGTGTAATGCGGAATTATTAAAATTGAATAAAACTTATAAAGTTATTTGTAACAGTCCTGTTAGGACCAAATGCAAAGTCAAGACTCCGAGGAAAAATATAACTACGAACCAAATAAAAACAAAACTGACCTCAACTTCGGAAGATATCCAATCTATTCAAAACACACTTCAAATTGATGTTGATAGCGGAATTATTCAAGAAACTCCCCCACAAAATTGTAATAAAAGTAATAGTCTTAGTACATCATCCACTCCTTTGAAACGAAACATATGTGTCATAAGCAGTGAATTGTCAAATAGAATATATGCTATGAGTGAGGGTACTCACCTACGTAATTATAATATGTGTCATTATCATACGCCTAGATGTGGAATTGAGTATATGTTAAGAAATATTGAAAACAAAGTTTGTAATTTTACTTGCTCAGACTATTGTATTATTTTGATTGGTGAGGAGGATTTCAAAAAAACAAATAATTATATAGAACTAGTATCTTTAATTCGTGAGAAACTTTTACAATTGAATCATACAAATTTTATTATATGTCTACCTACTTTTAAATACATGGATAACTATAATATCATGTTTAATAGCCGGATTGATACTTTTAACAATTTAATTTATATGGATGTTCAGACATACAGCTATGCGTTTATCTTAGACTCAAATTTAAATCTGCCTTATACATATGACACTTATAGCAATTGACATAGTAATCTCAATAATAAAGGCTTTAATATCGTAATATCTGATTTACAAGACCTCATCTTAGATCTCGAAACCTTTAACACCGCGCAACCAAAAGTTGATTGTTCCCAGAAGGATCAATTTGAAGTAACTCAAAATACGTCTCAGTTTTTTCTATAATTGTTACCTTAACATTCTCCATCAAAACATTGCAGGACTTGTAAACAAACTAGATTCGCTAGTCGTAAAATTAGAAGAGCTTTACAGAAACGGAAATAGTATAGATGTAATCTGTATAACGGAGCATTTTATCGAGACACGGTTTGAGAATATTTTACATATACCTAATTTCTGCCCAGCAGCTTTCTTCACTAGAAATGTTAAACGTGGTGGTACTTGCATTTTTGTTAGAGCAGGGTTGCAGTATCGCGAATTATTGGATATTGCTAAACAGTCAGTGACAGGCGTTTTTGAGTGTTGTGGTGTTGAGCTGATATCTTCTAATATTATTGTTATATGTGTTTATAGGATACCCAAATATAATTACACCATATTTTACGAGAAGCTAGACTGTATCTTACGCAAATATTGTTCATTCAGAAATAAAAATATTATATTGGCCGGTGACTTTAATATAGATGTCTTAAAAAGGAATAAAATAACATTTGAATTCGAACATTTTCGTTTACAATATAATTTACGTTTAGAACTTCATAACCCGACTAGATTGAGTAGTAACTCCTGCATTGATAATTTTGCTCATTCCTACAAAAAAAAATGCAAGGGTGAAATAATCGACTTAGTTCTTTCAGATCATACGTCTCAGTTACTTAAGGTTCCTATTAAACAAACGTGTGCACTAAAGTATTGGAAAACTAAGAAACATGACATCTCTGTGGGGAATTTGGAAAATTTTAAGAGTCATCTGAAATGCATATCTTTCTCTCAGGTATACAAAGCCAAAGATGCGAATGAATCTTATGAACACTTTATGGATGATTTTTCATTATTGTATAAGTTATGCTTTCCGATTAAAATTGTGACTGTACATACTAATAGAAAGAATAAGTGGATATCTCGTGGTATAAAACTGTGTAGTCAAAAGCAAAGGCAGTTACTTTGGACATATAGATTTAATCCTAATACAAAAAATAAACTTGCTTTCAAAAATTACTCCTCTCTTTATAGAAAAATAATAAGATTAACCCAAAAAGCCCAAAACAACCACTACATTAATACGTCAAAAAATAAATCTAAATCTGCCTGGCAAGTCATTAAAAAATCACAGTGCAATTTACCCCAAGAGCCAATAGTGTCAATAAAGAAGGCTAACTTAACTATTACACATCCTATGACTATTGCAAACGAATTTAACAACTATTTTATAGATGTCATTGAAAATAACATACAAAAAGATAAAGGAACTTCAACCAATAATTACATGATTGAACATTTGAATTCACAATCACTATTTATGCTACCTGTTTCAGATTCAGATATAATAAAAATAATTAGCAACCTGAAAAACACAAATACCGTAGGATTTGATAATATATCAACTAAGGTAATAAAATACGTTAAGGAAATCATAGCGCCAGTATTATCACATATAATTAACCTATGCATTTCTGACGGTTTATTCCCAACTAGCCTAAAACAAGTAATTATTAAACCGCTTTAAAAAAAAAAAAAAAAACTGATATACAAAATTATAGACTGATTGCAAAAATATCTGTGTTTTCTAAAATTGTTGAAAAGGTAATTTATAACTCTGTTTACTCTTACTTCGAAAAATTCAATCTTTTTTGTAATGAACAGAAAGGCTTCAGGAAAAATACAAATATTAACATGGCTCTATTTGACCTGCTATCTACTGTTATGGCATCAGTAGATAAAGGTAATCCTGTGTGTGCTTTACTAACAGATATGACAAAAGCATTTGATTTCGTTGATCACAAGATTTTACTCCAAAAATTGCATGGGTATGGCGTAAGAGGAAATATCCTGAAGCTTCTGCTGGAATCATATTTGAGTGACCGAACGCAATGTACTGAAATCACTAGAATTTGTCCTATCACTAAATTAGAGACAAAATACATATCTGAACCAAGACATGTAAAATATGGTGTACCTCAAGGTAGCGTACTGGGGCCACCCCTTTTCATAATATATATTAATGACCTCCCAAAAATCATAGATCATAAAATGGTATTGTTTGCAGATGACAGCACAGCTATTGTGGAATGTACTAATCCTAATAATTATCAAAATGACATATATAATTCTTTAAGTGACATTATAAATTGGTTTGACAATAATAATCTTGTGATTAACCTAAGTAAGACTAAAGTTATACATTTCCATCAGCGCCGTAAGAATCCACCAATTAACATTGCCTATAATAACTGTACAGTAGAAGAAGTAACAAATGCTAAATTCTTGGGTATAACCATAGACAGTAAACTCACCTGGAAACCTCACTCAGAGGAAATCTGCAAGCGTCTGAGTAAATCTGCGTATTTGTTATTTCAGTTATCCAAGAAAGTCAATAGTGACACTTTATTAACAGCTTACCATGGATTGGTCGCATCTATTCTTAGATATGGTATTGTTTTTTGGGGACAATCAACAAATAGGGAACTCATATTCAGGATGCAGAAAAGATGTATACGATCTATGTATGGTCTAAGAACGACGGATAGCTGCGATCCTTACTTTAAAAAATATAAAATACTAACGTTCCCATCTTTGTACATATTGGAAACTGCAATATTTGTAAGAGCGAATCAACATTTATTTGGAAAATTTTCATCAGTTAAGAGAACACCAATCCGTGCCCAATATGAAAACTTATTATGTCAGTATAAATGCAAAACTGCATTATTGAAAAAGAGTTTCTTCGGTAATGCTCCAAATATTTATAATAAAATACCTGACATTATTAAATCTATGCCTATAAATAAATTTAAAAACTCCCTTCAGGGGTTATTAATTGACAAATGCTATTACAGCGTGGATGAATTTTTGAATGACATTGTTATTTAGAAGTCTGATTGTGCGATTTTATTTTTGTGTGTCTCCTATTGGTGTATTGTAACTGAATCTTTGGCATTTCGATGTAATTTGATTTCTGTTTCGATTTTGACATGATTTAATTTTATTTTTGGAATTCTTTGAATTTTTATGACATTGTGATTTTAATTTATTTCTGGTATTTGTTTGGACTATGACATTATTATTTAATTATGTTTCTAGTATTGTTTGGATATTGACATTGTTTTTTCTTTTTTTTTTTCTTTTTGTGTTGCTTTAATTATTTTTGTATTATTTGAATTTTGTCATTTTATTTTAAATTCTACTTTATTGCATTGTCTGCTTAGTGCGACTAATTTTGTACGCCATACATGGCAAAACATGTAGCTACCTAACTTACATATAAGACCTAAATATTTTACTCATGTTTTACAAAATAAATATATCTTATCTTATCTTATCCTTATGAGTTGGTTTATGGTAAAGTTTGTAGGTTACCAAGTAGTCTTAAAGATGATAGTGTTGAACCTATGTATAATTTTGATGATTATCCTTTAGAATTTAAGTACAGGTTACAAAGGGCTCAGAATGATGCAAAAGAAAATTTAATAGCAAGTAAATTAGTAAGGAAAGATTGTTATGATAAGAATCTCAATTCTGTAACTTATAAAGAAGGTGATTTGATATTGGTAAAAAACGAGATAGGCAATAAATTGGAACGTATTTATAATGGACCATTTGAGGTTGTTAAGGATGGGTCACCAAATGTTAAGATTAAATATAAAAATAAAGTAGACGTAGTTCATAAAAATAGAACGAAGTTGTATTGTAAAAGTTAAAATGTATGTTTTAGTGTAATAGTTAATTGATTCAGGCGTGACTTTGCGGAAATCCATTATAAAATACAATAGACGCTGATATATTTAGTAACCTATTCCGCTTGACTATTCTTCAAGAGTCATAAAAACCCTGTAAGAAATCGACACGTGTTTCACCTCTCAACGAGGCATCTTCAGGATGACGATTGACCAATTGCAAACCAGAACGCGACGTGTTACCACACCGAGCGCTGGACGCAGAGTGAATCAAATCGCCCGACACCCCCACTTATATAGGATTGCTGCTCGGCGCTGATTGGCTAGGACCGTTATCAGTGCGATAAGCGCGAAAGGTGACCTTGGAATACTGGTATTTAATTCGTTCAACAGTGTAACGGTCGCTGTATTATTTTTAACAATTTCTAAACTCTCTAATACTGACATTTTCAATCCTTTATCACAAGTGTGTAAAATTTTCAATGTGTTATTATTGTTTAATGAAAGACCTGGATCTATTAAATGTTGAGCAAAATGAGATCTTTCTGGACAATTATTCCTATATGCCGCAATATGTTCCTTATATCTTGTTTGGAAATTACGACCAGTCTGACCTATGTAAATACCATTACAATCATCGCAATGTAATTTGTAAACATCAGATTTTTTATGGTTTTCTAAACGATCTTTTCCGTTACAAATCCGTCTTAAAGAATTATCTGTTTTAAATGCTACCATAATTTCATTTCTAAACAAAGTTTTTGAAACCCTATCACTAATTGACCCTAAGTACGTCAAACTACCTATATATTGATGTGGTTTTTCTGGAGGCAGTGGATACAAAAGAGAACGAACTATGTTACGGCGTTTCGTTTGTATCAAATCATTAACCATTTTCCTAGTGTAACCGTTGCTCTCAGCTATATGATAAATAATGGTTAGTTCTCTGTTATAATTATCTTGGGATAGTGGTACTGACATCAATCTATGAGTGAAACTACGATAAGCTGCTAATTTATGCTGAATTGGATGACAAGATGACGCAGGAATCGTGACGTCTGTATAAGTTGGTTTTCTATATATTTGAAAATCGTGTTTGTTGTTTATTCTTGTAATAGTTAAATCTAAAAAGTTAAGGGATCCGTCAACTTCTAATTCTAATTTAAACTTGATTTTAGGATGGAATCTATTGATTTAATTAACAAAAACATCTATTTGACGCAATGTACCGGTCCAACACATAATTATGTCGTCAACATAACGGTAATAATATAAAATTTGTGGCTGTCCAATAATGTATTTATTTTCAAAGTGGTCCATAAAAATATCTGCCATAAGAGGACTGAGTGGAGAACCCATTGCTAAACCTTCTTTTTGTTTGTAATATTGATTATTAAACCTAAAATAATTCTGTTCCATACAAATCTTGCTCAAAGATAACAATTCACAAACCTCACCTGGATGGACCCGCTGTTTCTCAAAAAGATCTTCAAGTATCTGTAAACACTCCTCATAAGGAACGTTTGTAAATAGACTTTCGACATCCAATGATAATAATTTAGCACCGGTAGGCAAATTGATATCTTTAACCCTCTCTATTAACTGTTAACTATTTTTTAGACTAAACTTAGGTTTAAAATTTGATCTGGACTTTAATAAATAGTTCAAATGTTTTGACAAATTATACGCTGGAGCACCGATATAAGAAACCACTGGCCGAATTGGGATATTATCCTTATGAATTTTAGAAAAATTTACATCAAACTCACTAAATCACATCGTATTGCTGCTCAGAATGTTTGGTTTAATCAACAGTGTAAACAAATGGGGGTAATCCCTTCTTACATCAATATTCGTTCCAATAGTTATAGTAGATCTGCTAATATCGCTTTGATTAGGGCCAAAAACATCTGGTTAAATGAGGAAATACGATACTGGTTTTTGGTTAGGGATAGTTTAAAAAATCATCTTAAAATTTTGTACACAGAGTTAGTTTTCACACTACATAATATAGAATTTGATATTTTAGACAGTAAAGCGCAGGAATTTGCGTCTATTACAGCTCACGAAAAATATTTGGTACAGTCTAGGAAGTTGGAAAGATTGCTTAGTGGAAACGTAAGTCACAGCAGTGAAGGCATTATTGTTAATAGTGGTAGACAAAGGGATCAAGCATGTCCCCATACGTTTCACCAACGTGTCATAAACCTTAGTAACGTTCAATTTTCAAGTAAAGAAACTTCTTTGTTAGAGAAAGGACTTAAATTTAATATCCAGCCCGTCGTGTCACAAAAACCTTTAGAGCTTTTAGCAGTAGATTCAGAAATGGCAATAGTTAGAGGTAAAAAAGATAAGACAGTAGCACACCAGGTTTCTGTTCATATTAAAAAGTCGCTTAACTCATCGAATTCGTTGTCTCTTTCATCAGACTTACGAATTTTAAGATCTTTGAAAACCAAAATAGATCACAACAGTATAGTTGTTTCTAAGGCCGATAAAGGAAATACAGTAGTTATCTTAGACAGGAACAGTTATGTTCAAAAAGTAAATGACGTAATACAGGGAAGCGATTTTGAACAACTAGGATCAGACCCCACTAAAGTTTTTACTTCACAGGTAAAAAATATCACCAAAAGCACATCCTACATCGATCCAAAACCTTTGAAATATATTGTTCCAATGAACCCTAGGTCACCAATGCTATACGGTTTGCCTAAAATTCATAAGGATAATATCCCAATTCGGCCAGTGATTTCTTATATCGGTGCTCCAGCGTATAATTTGTCAAAACATTTGAACTATTTATTAAAGTCCAGATCAAATTTTAAACCTAAGTTTAGTCTTAAAAATAGATAACAGTTAATAGAGAGGGTTAAAGATATCAATTTGCCTACCGGTGCTAAATTATTATCATTGGATGTCGAAAGTCTATTTACAAACGTTCCTTATGAGGAGTGTTTACAGATACTTGAAGATCTTTTTGAGAAACAGCGGGTCCATCCTGGTGAGGTTTGTGAATTGTTATCTTTGAGCAAGATTTGTAAGGAACAGAATTATTTTAGGTTTAATAATCAATATTACAAACAAAAAGAAGGTTTAGCAATGGGTTCTCCACTCAGTCCTCTTATGGCAGATATTTTTATGGACCACTTTGAAAATAAATACATTATTGGACAGCCACAAATTTTATATTATTACCGTTATGTTGACGACATAATTATGTGTTGGACCGGTACATTGCGTCAAATAGATGTTTTTGTTAATTAAATCAATAGATTCCATCCTAAAATCAAGTTTAAATTAGAATTAGAAGTTGACGGATCCCTTAACTTTTTAGATTTAACTATTACAAGAATAAACAACAAACACGATTTTCAAATATATAGAAAACCAACTTATACAGACGTCACGATTCCTGCGTCATCTTGTCATCCAATTCAGCATAAATTAGCAGCTTATCGTAGTTTCACTCATAGATTGATGTCAGTACCACTATCCCAAGATAATTATAACAGAGAACTAACCATTATTTATCATATAGCTGAGAGCAACGGTTACACTAGGAAAATGGTTAATGATTTGATACAAACGAAACGCCGTAACATAGTTCGTTCCCTTTTGTATCCACTGCCTCCAGAAAAACCACATCAATATATAGGTAGTTTGACGTACTTAGGGTCAATTAGTGATAGGGTTTCAAAAACTTTGTTTAGAAATGAAATTATGGTAGCATTTAAAACAGATAATTCTTTAAGACGGATTTGTAACGGAAAAGATCGTTTAGAAAACCATAAAAAATCTGGTGTTTACAAATTACATTGCGATGAGGGTCAGACTGGTCGTAATTTCCAAACAAGATATAAGGAACATATTGCAGCATATAGGAATAATTGTCCAGAAAGATCTTATTTTGCTCAACATTTAATAGATTCAGGTCATTCATTAAACAATAATAACACATTCAAAATTTTACACACTTGTGATAAAGGATTTAAAATGTCAGTATTAGAGAGTTTAGAAATTGTTAAAAATAATACAGCGACCGTTACACTGTTGAACGATTTAAATACCAGTATTCCAAGGTCACCTTTGTTGCGATTGTTCGCCCCTTATCGCACTGATAACGGTCCTAGCCGATCAGCGCCGAGCAGCAATCCTATATAAGTGGGGGTGTCGGGCGATTTGATTCACACTCGACGCGCGCCAGCGGCAGCGGTCGGACGTGTGCGCAGTGCGGTACGAGTGCTCTCCCGATTCCGGAACCAAGCGTTCCTGAATATCAAGTCTTCATAGTGCTATACTTTGTTATTTATAGTAAAATATTATATATATTTTATTATTTATAACAAACTTATAGTGACTATCTTCAGCTACTTGCTGTGTGCCTTTTTCAAGGCACAGCTTGTAAAGGTTTCAATAACAGTTGTTTGTCATACAAACGTACGTCGTGTTGTTGGCCCCTTCTGGGTAAAACCACAGTTTCGTGGTCCTCGGTGGATACCTATACGGTGCCAACGAAGCCGAGGGGGTGTTGACCCAAACGCACCCGCCGATCCCCTTCAGGGTGAGGCAGAAAGTTGGACGGGTCCCAGTGTTCGGCCTTGGGGGGTCTCCTAGTCGGCATTGGTGACAGTTTTGCTTTCACAGCTACGCACCTGTTGTGGTCGGGTGTGTCTACCCCGACACAACAGACCCTGTTAGGACCCCGTTGCACAAATAAGATAGGCAACGGGCAAAAGCAAGCTTAGGGCTCACCTTAGGTACTCAACCTCCCTGTCTATACCCGACAGGGAGGGTTTACACATCCCCGGGCATTCCTCCCGGGGAGTTAGAGTTAGGATTTATGTTAGGAGAAAGTAGGTAATTAGTACTAGATAGACATAGAGAGATGGATCCTTTAATTAGGAAACTTTTCTCTATCATCCTTAGGCTATTAGCCGAGCCCACTGCGGAAGAAAAGGCCGCTATTAGGAAGGAGATAGACGAGTTAGCGCCGCTACTCGATCCCAAGCCCAGTCCTTCTGACTCTAACATCGCTGATTTCAGCGATGTTATTCCCCAAACCCAGTCTCTTCCAGCTATAGAGCTGGAAGACCCCTTCATTAGGTCCCCCAGTCCGGCCTTCAGCCCGGCCTTCAGCCCAGCGGTAGAGTCAATGGACACTACCGAGCCGGCCGCTTCCTCAAAGCGAGCCGCTACGCCCTTTAATTATGCCTCAGACACTGAGAATGCCTCCGCTCCTTCCTCTTCCTCCCATTCCGAGGACGATGGGTTTACCCCAGTCTCAGGAAAGGGGAGCAAAAGGAAGAAGAAGAGACAAACATCCAGTCAGGCAAACAAAGTCATCGCCGTCGATGACGTAATTTCCCCCACCCCTACCCCCGTAGCGCAAGTAGCCGGTATAGCGCCTAGTAGCGCTACCGTTGCGACAGTAGCTTCCCCCTCCACCTCCCCCGCCGCGACCGATGCACAAGTTGCTCCCGCCGTCCCTATCACTTCGGGCACTAGAAAGCCCCGTCCCCCACCCCCCGTGTTCCTTCAGGACAAGGGGAAGTGGACAGATGTGTCCAAATGGTGTGTCGATAAGAAAATCGGCTTCACCAACGCCAAATCTACCCTACAGGGTATTAAAATCTCTGTCCCGACCGCGAACGATTATCGCGAGTTAACAAAGCTTCTGAGAGCTAGAGGAATCTCATTCCACACCTTCTCGCTCCCAGAAGAAAAACAGATTAGGGTCGTTATAAAACGCATCCCTAAGGAAATAGCCCCCGCCGACATAAAAGCCGACCTTCAGTCGCAAAATGTCCCCGTGGACGAAGTCCACCGCATGCACCGCTCGCGTGGCGGTGAAGCATACGATATGCTACTTGTCGTGTGCTCTCCGGTAGAGGGGCATCACCCCATTTTCAATATTAGGTCCCTCTGTAACCTTACCGGTTTTATAATAGAGAAACCCCGTAAAAACGGGAATATAGGGCAATGCCACCGTTGCCAGCTCTATGGCCATTCGCAAAAGCACTGCCATGCGACCCCCAGGTGCGTAAAGTGCCTGGGAGAGCACGGCACTGCCGATTGCACGCGTCCTAAGGACCGTTCCCTCTGCCTCAGCCCTCCCAGCTGTGTGCTATGTGGCCAAGAAGGGCACCCAGCCAATTACCGTGGCTGTCCCAAAGCCCCCAAGTCAAGCTCTCCCAAGCTTAATAAGCGTGCTGACAATCGTCAGTATAGGGAATTCCCTCCCATTCCTTCCTCTCAAATTCCAGAGAGACTTAGCCCTCAGCGCCCCAGTCCCTGGAATATGCTGCAACACCAGCAATCATTCCCCAAGTTAGCCTCCGCGAAACCCCTTGCCCCCCACACCCCCCTCTACTCTCATGTTCGTGATCTTTTACTCCCCCCGCGCTATCAGAATGGCCGCCGAAATCCAGGCAGCCAGGGATAGATGCGATCTAGCTCAGATCCAAGTGATCTACAACGCGTACTCGGACGTTACGCAAGCCCTAATTTCCCTCGCTAATCCAACTCATAATGGATAAAGCCATCTTAGCTAGGTTTAAACCCCGATCCCTCAGGCTAGGTATATTCAATGCCAATGGCATCAACGGTCAACGAGATGAGATCTCTCTCTTCCTCCGCGACCATAAATTAGATATTCTCCTTGTTCAGGAAACGTTCCTCAAACCTAGTAATCGCAATCCCTCCATATCCAACTATCGTATAGTCCGTAACGATAGAACGCGTTGCCACAAGGGCGGAACCCTCATTTATTATAAAAAGGAACTTTATTGCATCCCTATGGACCCTCCCACCCTCTCTCGTTTAGAAGTCTCTATATGCCGTCTAGGCATGTCAGGTCACGAACCGATCACTCTAGTGTCGGCTTACCTCCCCCCCCAGAGTGCCGCTGAGGACTTTCAGTCCCTCTCGGACGACCTCTCTGCCCTATTAGGCCTTAGTAATTCCGCTATAATAGCAGGCGATTTCAATGCCAAACATCCCGCGTGGAATAGTTCCACTACCTCCACTAGAGGGCGACACTTGTTCGACCTCTCTTCCTCCAAGAACTTTGATGTCATCGCTCCGATGACTCCCACTCACTTCCCCCACGACGCCAATCATACCCCCGACGTACTCGACCTGGCGCTCCTTAAGAACGTCAGCCTACGTCTAGACTCGATAGAAACGGTAGACGAGCTTAACTCTGACCACCGTCCAATAGTTATAAGACTGGCCCCCCGCATAGGTCTCCCGGACGACGCCTCCCAATCCCCCCTAGCCACCAAAAGGGTAACGGACTGGAAGAAAGTAAGCGAAAAGCTGAAATCCAACACGTCCCCCCAACTAGATTCTATCCCCGATAAGTTTGACTCTACCGCGGACACGACGGCCGCGATCGACTCACTTATTGATCACGTACAATCTGTTTTGAACGAATGTTCAAAGGAGGCTCCGGCGACGGACGACCGTCGCTGGAGGCTCCCACAGGAAGTCCGTGATCTGATAACTGAGAAGAACGCGTCTGTCCGTGCGTACACCACCTTTCCCTGCTCCGCTAACAAAGCTCATATGCGCTATTTACAGAGAACTGTAAAGAAACGTGTACAAGAGCTGCGTAACGCGGGTTGGGATAAGATGTTGAGCGACCTAGAGCCAACTCATCTAGCATTCTGGGACCTTCAGAGGAAACTCAAGTCCCCGCAGGAAGCCGCCATGCCCCCCCTAGTACGTCCCGATAAATCCATCGCTTTTGAGGATTTAGAAAAGGCAGAATGCCTAGCAGACAGCCTAGAGGCTCAATGCTCCCCCAGCTCTCTACCAGTAGACCAAGCTCACCTCCATGAGGTAGACGCGGAAGTCGAACGTAGAACCTCACTTCCCCCCGTAGAAGACCCTGATGACCCCTTGCCCCCCGTCACCCCAGACGAGGTGCACGGGATCATCAAGGATCTTAAAAATCGTAAAGCCCCCGGTTCAGACGGAATCACCAATAGGGTGGTTCAATTGTTTCCCGCCCATCTTATAATGCTATTGACCACCATCTTCAATGGTGCTCTGAGCAATAATATCTTCCCCCAAGCGTGGAAAGAAGCCACCGTCATTGGTATCCCGAAGCCCGGCAAGTCCAGGTCGGACCCTTCGAGTTACCGCCCAATCAGTCTGCTCAAGGTTCTCGGCAAAATCTACGAGAGGCTTATTTATAAGCGTCTCAGAGACTATGCAGAGACCAAGGGCTTCATCCCCAACGAGCAGTTCGGCTTTCGAACTCAGCACTCTAGCGTGCATCAGGTACACCGGATCATCGAACACATAAGCTTTGGTTTCCAACGCAGTGAGGTGACCGGTGCGGTATTCTTCGATATAGCGAAAGCTTTCGACAAAGTCTGGCACAATGGCTTGTTATACAAGTTATACCAACTCGGAGTGCCTGACCGTCTCGTGCTCATCATTCGAGACTTTCTGTCGAACCGCACCTTTCGCTACCGTATCGAAGGTGCCCTCTCCTCTCCCCAACCCATACGAGCCGGAGTCCCTCAGGGCTCCGTGCTGTCTCCCCTCATTTTCACTTTGTTCACCGGCGACATTCCCAAAAGTAAAAAGGCGCAGTTGGCTCTGTTCGCAGACGATACGGCCATTTACTCGAGGGGGCGTCGACCCGATCAGATTCGCCTAGCTCTCCAGGCAGCGGTCGACAAGCTCGGCGCCTGGTTTCGAAAATGGCGAATCGAAGTAAATCCAGATAAAAGTCAAGCGGTTCTCTTCCAGAAATCGCGTAATCGTTTTAGAGCCCCCGCCCCCAGTCCGCTCACCATGTTTGGCAAGCCGATCCCTTGGGAGAAGCGAGCTAAATATCTAGGTGTAACGCTGGACGATAAACTCTCGTTTCAAGAGCACATAAAGCAGGTGCGCTCGCGTGCCGCTTTCGCTCTAGGTAGACTCCACTCCGTCCTGAATGCACGTAGCAAATTGTCACTCAAGTGCAAATTGCGTACCTACACGGCGTGCATTCGTCCCATCATGACCTATGCGGGGTCCGTCTTTGCTCACGCAAAGCCCCACTACATCCATAGGATGCAAACCCTACAGAACCGTTTCCTACGTAAAATCACGTCAGCCCCCTGGTTCGTTCGTAACGAGATCCTCCATCTCGACTTAAAGATCCCCACAATCCGCCAGTTCCTAAAACGCCTTTCCAAGCGTTACTTCGATAAAGCCGCCAAACATCGCAACCCTCTGGTTGTCGAGGCCGCTAACTATGCCCCCTCTAGGATTAGCAAAGTCCGCCGTCCGAGGCATGCACTTGTAGAGCCAGACGATCCCATAACCCTCCTCCAGGAGAGCAATAGGGCCACCAGTACAGTCCTGAAACACAAAAACAGACGCCTACCGTCATCCCGACCTCGCCGCCGAGGTCCAGCACGACCGCGATCCCGATTAAATTCGTCCCCCCGTCCCTTGTCCGATGATGTGCCAGCCCGCGCCGTAGCTGAGCACGTAGCTTTAAATTCCCCATATAATAATAATAATGATCCTATATTGATCCAGCCTGTCCCATCTTGCTGTCCTCCCGTCAGTGACGCCCTAAGCCGAGGTTCGTACCCCACAGGGGGTGCCCTTAGCGAGCGCTCACTTAGTTTTAATTTAGAATAGTCATATGCCCCTGGCTGGAGGCCCTGAGTGTAGTAGCTTAAGGCAGCCACAGGAAAGTCCGGTTAAATAGTTACGATTTTCATCTAAAATCAACTATGAGATGCCCTAGTTAAAAAAAAAAAAAAAAAACGATTTGATTCACTTGTCCGATGATGTGCCAGCCCGCGCCGTAGCTGAGCACGTAGCTTTAAATTCCCCATATAATAATAATAATGATCCTATATTGATCCAGCCTGTCCCATCTTGCTGTCCTCCCGTCAGTGACGCCCTAAGCCGAGGTTCGTACCCCACAGGGGGTGCCCTTAGCGAGCGTTCACTTAGTTTTAATTTAGAATAGTTTGTTATAAGCCCCTGGCTGGAGGCCCTGAGTGTAGAAGCTTAAGGCAGCCACAGGAAAGTCCGGTTAAGCAGTACGATCTTCTCTATGATCAACAAAAAAACGATTTGATTCACTCTGCGTCCAGCGCTCGGTGTGGTAACACGTCCCGTTCTGGTTTGCAATTGGTCAATCGTCATCCTGAAGATGCCTCGTTGAGAGGTGAAACACGTGTCGATTTCTTACAGGGTTTTTATGACTCTTGAAGAATAGTCAAGCGGAATAGGTTACTAAATATATCAGCGTCTATTGTATTTTTTTAGTGTAATGAAAAAAAAAAAAAACAATGTAACTTAGTTTTTTTTTTTCTCAAAGAAGGGTGATGTGGTGTGGTGTCACGTACATCATACACGTGCATCACATACATGTACATCAGCACATAATTATGTAGTTTAAGTTAAGATAGATATGTTCATCAAATAAGTAGAAGGACATCACGTACATATTATGTATATAAACTGAACCGTTGAACATTAAAGATAGTTCGTACTAGTTGATACACGGATCTTATTGTGTTTAACTAAACTCCTTTATCTCCTCACATCGCAAATATTTGCATAAAATGTGTTCATATTTTTATTTTGAGCTTGTTTTCGGTGATGCAAATCTTCAGCGTGGAGTGCACTGGTCACAGTTCGTAACGACGTGTCGAATAAGTCGGCAAAACGTCTTGTCGGTATGAAACCACCGTTTCATACTCGCTGACCATGCCTCGTTGCGCCTCTTTACAGAGGCGGGGTCTTCCACTTCACTTTCGACTGGCAAGGCTATTCTTCTTCATATTTTTTGACCCACCGACTCACAGTATTTCTCTAAAACAAAAAGGAGTACTGTTAGGCTACTAAACAAAATACTAATAGTACCTACTATTTATAAACATAATTATAATTATTGAAATTAGAAATTGCACTTTAAATTATTTTGCGATATGGGGGAGAGGAGGGGTTAAGTAAACAACACTATGTGTACTTCTCCGAGAGTCAACTACTCTCCTCCTTTAATTGGTGGCATATATATACATAGACAGTACGTGACACTATGCTAATACTATGGTTACGAACTCAGCTTATTTACCATAACTTAAACTATGTACTATACGTGATGTGCTGATGATCAATGTACGTGACTTCACACCACATCACCCCTCTTAAAGTAAAAAAAAAAAAAAACTAAATTAGGTTTTTTTTTTCTCTTTATACATTTTAAACTTTCATTCTCACTCTTACAATATAATTTTGTTCTATTCTTATGTATTACATCTATCTTATTTTTTATTTTTTTTACAATGACATTTGGTGACTCGTCATTTACAACTTCAAATGGTCCATTATAATATAATATATAGCCTGTTTCGTTTTTATCAATACCAAGTCACCTTCTTTATAAGTTATTGAATTAAGATTCTTATCATAACATTGTTTCCTTGCCAACTTACTTGCTATCAAATTTTCTTTTGCATCATTCTGTGCTCTTTGTAACCTGTACTTAAATTCTAAAGGATAATTATCAAAATTATACAAAGGTTCAACACTTTCACCTTGAAGACTACTGGGTAACCTGCAAATTTTACCGAAAACTAATTCATAAGGTGTATATTTGGTCACAGTATTAATTGTTGTGTTATAAGAAAAACACCAATACGGAATCCAGGAACTCCACAACGATGGATTAGTATCCGTTTGTATCCTTAAATACGCGCCTAAAGTTTTGTACACGTTTTCCAAAGATCCTATTGAAAATTGAAAATTGTTTATTATTCTAGCAAGTAAACCTTAACAACTAGTGATTGGAGCCTCCTTTTAAGCAAATATGCCTGTGTTAGGAGACTCCGCTCTTCCATAACTTGAATAAGTATCATTTACTTGTCTTAAACAATTTTTTTTATTTTTATTAAAGCTAAACATGCAGCACGCACGCAGGCATGCGAGTGTGTGAGTAAGATTGATAGTGTTTAAATGTGTGTGTGAGTGTGTGTGTGTGTCATGCATGAGGTTAAGAATGGTACAGGAATTGACTAGGTGTAGGGTTATATTTTATTCCAGCAGCGCCTCCGTGTCGTCATAGGTAAGTGGTTTTATCCAGTTAGTAGCAATTTTTTTTAATTCTGTTTGTTTCTTATTATGTACGTAAATCTCTTTGTTAAGTCTATTGTATAGCTGAGCTGAGCGTTTGTTGTATTGTATACGCGCGAACTTGGTTTTCGTTTTAGGAACTTCTGCTATTATATCTTTTCTCTTTTTCAAAGTCAAGCTGGGGTCAAAAGGAAGAGTTTTGTGTTTCTTTAGAAGAGTTTTAATTATATATAGTTTTCGCACCGAGAGTAAATCACTTATTTGGTAGAGACTTTGTGTAGGATATCTAAGGTTTTTAAAGTAGATTAGTTTTATTAGAGCCCGTTGTCCTCGCTCAAGGTGTATAAATTTTGTCTTAGCCGCACCCCCCCAAATGGGGATGCAGTACACTATGACAGACTGTACCAAAGCTATGTATATTTCGTTGAGTAGGTTTCTGGGGGTATTTGTGTTGGTGGGTAGCTTTTTTGGTACGATATACCTCAGCGTTCTGAATATCTAGCTCAGTTTTCTGATTCTGCTAGTGACCTGTTCAGGATGGGGGTACCAGGATAGTCTCTGATCAACAATAACACCAAGATACTTAGTTTGTGACACTTTTTCTAGTATTGGACATTGACAGTTACTTGGATCACCACACGTATGTACTTTTATGTTAAAATCTGTATTTGGTTGTGTTCTGTGTGATATACTGAAACATATGTAATTAGTTTTGTCTGTGTTCAGTGTGAGCAAATTATTTTTAAGCCATCCAGCGATTTGCGTCATACCAGCTTCAGCACTTCTGGCAACTTCGGGCCAGGAATTCCCAGAAAAAACCACAGCAGTGTCATCGGCATAAGTAAACACTCTAGCATCATTGATTTTAAGATTGCAGAGGTCGTTGATGTAAAGCAAGAACAACGTAGGGCCCAGCACACTGCCCTGAGGGACTCCGAATGTAACATTTGCCTCGCAACTAACGTGATCTCCCACCTTAACCCTCTGTCTCCTGTTTGAGAGGTAGTCCTTAAACAGTTTGAGTGGAATTCCTCTCACACCCATCGCTTCTAATTTGTTTAAGAGGATGGGAACAGAGACGGTGTCAAACGCCTTTTTTAAGTCCAGAAAAACGGTCAAACATTTGTTACCCCTATCCAGATTATCAGCCACTAGAGAGCTGAGGGCAGTAACTGCATCCTCGGTTGATACTCCCTGCCTAAATCCAAATTGCGAGGCACTTAAAGTACTAAATTTGTGCAGGAATTTCAAGAGTCTGTTATTAATTAGTTTTTCAACCACTTTGGATATAGCTGGTAAGATGGATATGGGCCTGTAATTGTTGACATCGTCCCTGCTCCCACCCTTGTGAACAGGTATGATGATAGATTGCTTAAGTGGCGCAGGGAAGATACCCTTTGTAAAACATAGATTGACTAAATGGGTTATGATGGGAACAATTTCCTGGCTAATATGTTTCAAAAATCTAGTGGATACATTGTCCCACCCAGCAGCGCTGTCAGATCTTAGGCTCATCAAGATCCTACTCACTTCTTCGGGATCAGTGTTTAAAAGAACAAACGAGTTCACTTGTGTCGATAACGGATTGGCTCCGAACGAGATCAAATTATGTGCTGGAGATTGAATTTTTTGGGCTAGGTCTTTACCAATGTTTGCAAAGTAATCATTAATGAAATTTACAGACTCAGATGAATTTGGTCTCATATGTAGTAGTTCTGTGCTGTGACTCTTAGAATTAGTTGTGTAAGTTAATGTTTTAATATTTTTCCATAACTGTTTATTGTTTGTGACAGAATTAGCAAGTAGATCTCTCTCAAATTTTCTTTTTAATTTTTTTATTAGATTATTACAATAGTTGCGATATCGGCGGTAGGATATTCTTAAGATATCATTAAATGGATCATTTCGGGTTTTTTTTTGCAGTTTGTTGCGGTTCTTGATGCATTTTAATAAACCGGCCGTTATCCATGGCTTAACGATACTCTCCTATACTCTCATGATGATATGATGTCGATAAGATTTTATTGATGCCCAAGATATTACATAGCTCTACCATTACTTTTGAAATGAACTCAGAACCCCTATTCGTAGCAATTGTCCGCAGTATTCCATATCTCAAAACAAAATTTTCTGCCAACGCTTTCGCTACCTCATTTGCGGACCTATTCTGTAATGGATAAGCCTCGACAAATTTCGTAAGTTCACACTGAAGAGTCAATATGTAAAAATTGCCTTTTTCGTCCCTATCAAGCGGCCCCACTATATATAAATAAATCTTCTCAAAAGACGTAGATCCAGTGGTAGTAATTGTCATTGGTTCCTTAGTATGTCTGGAAAACTTTTGCTTCTTACACTTATCACATTTACCAATGTATTCCATTACATCTTTTTCAATAGACGGCCAATAATAATACTTCTTTATATTATTCACCATTCTGCGTATACCTGCATGACCACTCGTGGGTAAAATATGGAAATCATTCAAAACAATCTTCTTCTCATCTTTTCCTTCTACTCTCCGTAAATCCTTCACTATACACATTTTAAAATCTCCACATATGGAACTACTATTTCCCTTCAAATATTGTGCCATTCTTGTAATAAATTCAACGTTATAACGATTTTTCAGAATAATAACTTCTTTTATGCCTTTCTCAATACAAAAAGCGACTATGTCTTTCGACGACATATAACGTTCGTCGTTGGTAAAAACATTACGTTATTATTTTTGCTCCTCAGTTTTTAAATAAGTAAGGCGGTAAAATGTGGATCTAATAACAACAATATACTGTTCACGTGAAACTAGTGAAGTGACCTATCAAACTGTGTAATTTTATAGTGATTCAGTTACGTATCACTAAGTTACATCAATATTAAACTGTGGTGATAAAAAACTTAAATTTGAAAAGTGAATAACGAACTCTGTCCCTGACCTAGGGCAACCCGCAGAGCGCTCGATACCTCCCGCGCTTACCGCCACGGTCCCCGTCGCCGTCTGCTTGACCTGCGTGTGATTCATCGCACAACGCATAGCAATCGCATATTTCGAAGATACAGTTAGAGCAAGTTTGGCGGAGCGGTTTGCTCAGCGACATATTTGAACGGTGTGGTTGCATGTTCGTGTCGGGTTGCATTATATTTTTTTATTTTTATTTTTTATTTTTTGCGAATTATGGCTGGCAAAGCAGTACAGTGGGGTTGCTGCTCTGATAATTCAGACTTAGATGGGACATCTATAAAATGCCCTACCTGTGGAAAGTTTTACCACTACAGCTGTTTGCTCATTAAAGATCCGCCCAATGATGTAGGCGCTTGGAAATGTCCGAAATGTCTGAGCTGCACGCCCAAAGCATGCCGGGACGACTCAACTCCAGCGCGAAATATCTCCACAGGTAGAGGTTCCAAAAGACAAGCTGTTGGTTCTCCCTCTCCTCCTTCCTTACTAAATGAAGTGGACGAGCTTCGCTTTGTTATTAAACAAGTAATTAAAGAAGAATTTAACGAGATGTTGGTTGTGTTTAATAACATTATTGTCAGCACTATCAACCAAGAATTGGACCCAGTAAGGAAGGAAATGCAAGGGATTGCCGAGTCGGTCTCATTTATGAACGAAACATTTGAAGACATGAGGAAGGAACTACAATCGTCAAGGGAAACAATAAGGAAACTGGAAATCAAGAATGCAGAGCTTATGACTACTGTCGATGACCTTAGCGAAAGACTTACCAACCTGGAGCAGCAAACCCGTTCCAATAATATCGAAGTGCAATGTGTACCGGAGAATAAAAATGAAAATTTAGTCAGCATTGTTTCACAGCTGGCGCGCGTCGTAAAATGTGAAATGAATGAAAGAGACATATTAAAGTGCGCACGTATCGCTAAGGCTAACCCATCTAGTAATCGCCCTCGCTCCATTATTGTGCAACTGGCTTCTCCTAGAATGCGGGATCAGATACTAGCAGCAACTATAAAGTATAACAAACTTAACCCTCAGGAAAAGCTAAACTGCTCACACCTTGGTTACGGGGGACCGATTTCTGCTGTCTATGTTACTGAACATCTGTCCCCAACGAACAGAGCCCTGCATGCAGCTGCAAGGATTAAAGCCAAGGAGAATGGCTACAAATATGTCTGGGTCAGAAGCGGTAGAATATTTGTGCGAAAAACCGAGGGGGCTGAGTCTATTCAAATCAAGAGCAAGAACTACCTCATTAAAATTGTTTAGCAAGTAAGGTTTTTTTTTTTGTTATAAAGTTATTATTAGTTTAATTCAATGCATGTTTCTTTGTACTTCAATTTATAAAATTCAAGGAAATTCTAATTTATTATCAAAATTGTAGAGGCTTGAGAACTAAAACGAGTTTGTTTTATTGTAATTTATGTAGTATGAATTACGATGTTGTGATATTAACTGAAACCTGGTTAAATAGTAATATTCTCATTAGTGAGCTTTTTGATGATCGTTATGAAGTCTACAGACGTGATAGGGAATCGACTGGGTTTCACTGCGATAAGGATGGGGGCGGGGTGTTGATTGCTGTTAAGAGAACTTTCAATTCCGTGCGTATCGACCGCTGGCATAGCAGCTGTGAGGACCTTTGGGTCACAATGAATATAAGTACTTCTAGTCAAATTGCTCTCTGTGCTGTCTACTTGCCTCCACCGGTAACTCTTCTAACGCTTGATCATTTTATTGATAACTGCAACAAAGTGATAGATTCTATGGATATGCCTGTCTGTATTGTGGGAGACTTTAACTTGGGTAAAATTGACTGGGACTCATTGGCATTAAATAATTCTCTTCCTCAAACTTGCCGAAACCTGCTTGATTTCATAAATGTTAATCAGTTGGTGCAGTATAATCGTGTAGAAAATTGCTCAGGCCGTATTTTGGACTTGGTTATATCGACAATGCCTGCATGTTCAGTAAGCGAGTCTATCTGTTCTCTTACCGGTATTGATATTCTGCATCCTCCTCTTGAAGTTGCTTTTTCACTGCCGCGGGGTTGTAACTTGCCATACAACACGAACTGCAGACCCAACTTTTATAAAGCAAATTATGCAGAAATTAACGAATACCTATATGAACTGAACTGGAACGAGCTTTTTCAACATGCTCAAGATGTAAACGAAATGGTTACAATATTCTATAGATATATACGCGACGTTATTACTAAATTCGTACCTAACCGTAAGCCAAGGAATGGCCGTTATCCACTTTGGTTTGATAAACGTTTAATTAAATGTCTAAAAGAAAAAATAAGTTGAGGATACGCCTTAAAAAATATAAAAATCCTATGGATGAAATTGAGCTTAAATTGATATCTAAGCGATGTGAAAGTTTCGCCACACAATTGTATAACGAGTATATAAGGAAACTAGAAAATGACATTAAGACTGACCCTAAACGTTTATGGAGTTATATTAAAAACAAACGCGGAGGGTCTAGTGCCTACCCACTCACTATGACTGACGGACAGGTCGTAACTTCTGATGGCACTGAAATCTGTGATCTCTTCGCTAACCACTTTTCAAGCGTGTACATATCTGATACTGATACGGAAAATAATTATTATTCAAGTTTTCTCCAAGCAATTTATAATAATAGTCAGGGCTTGACTTCCCTAGAAATAGAACGCGAATGTCTACTTAAGAAACTGAAATCAGTTGACATCAGAAAAGGATCTGGTCCTGATGGCATTCCACCGGTATTTATTCATAATTGCGCACTAGTTCTGGTGTCCCCTTTATTAATCATATACAATGCGTCCCTGGCCACAGGAACATTTCCGTCAGAATGGAAAAAGGCTAAGGTAGTTCCAGTACACAAATCGGACAAGAAAAATTCCATTAATAACTACAGGCCCATTTCAATTCTTTCTACATTCGCTAAGATCTTTGAATCTTTTATTTGCCCTCATATCCAGCAACACTTTAAAATGTACGTGAGCAACTGTCAGCACGGGTTTGTAGCTTCAAGATCTACAGCTACGAACTTAGTAGCTTTTACTGAGTCCCTAATTCAGACTATTGATGAAGGCAAACAATTAGATGTTATTTACACCGACTTCAGTAAAGCTTTTGACAAAATGCCCCATTCCATCCTAATAAAAAAGCTTGAGGCATATGGTATAGCTGGATCTTTGTTAAAATGGTTCAAATCGTATCTTTCTGGGCGCGAGTTCTATGTCGTTGTTAACGGTTATCAATCTACAACACGAATTATCACCTCTGGCGCTCCGCAGGGATCACATTTGGCACCAATACTTTTTGTTGTATTCATAAACGACCTTCCATTGTGTCTACAATTTTCCGAGCGTTTTATGTTCGCCGATGATTTAAAATTGGCACGTAAAATTGAATCATCAAAAGATAGTGGGCTCCTGCAACGCGACGTTAACCAAGTTATCGAATGGTGTCGCAATAATAAAATGCAACTGAACTCGAAAAAATGTTACCATACAAAATATACACGGAACATTAACTACATCGAAACTGAGTACTTCATAAACCAGGACAAAGTCCAGGAAGTAGAAGTTATAAGGGACTTAGGAGTACTTTTCGATAGAAAAGTAAGCTTTGTACCCCACATCGAAAGTATAATTAAGAGAGCATCCAAAATGGTAGGATTCATAATTCGTAACACTAAAGGGTTTCGCAAAACTAGCACGAAAATAATGTTATACAACAGTCTCGTGCGAAGTATTTTGGAGTATTGCAGTGTTGTATGGAGGCCTCACTTCGCCACCCATATTCTAAGGATCGAGCGTGTACAAAAGCGCTTTATGTAGCATCTAGCTTTTTGTGAAAGGAAATACAAGTCATTACCCTCATACAATTCCCGTCTGCAACATAACATACGTGACAAAATTGACTGTCCCGATTTACTTAACCTAATTCGATTTCGGGCGCCTTCTAGATATCCTAGGAAGAGCATAACGCCTTTGTGCCCGCCATATCGAAGGTCAGTACTTGGTGCAAACTCTCCGATTCCTAGGTTATGCAGGATCCTCAATAGCTGTAGTGACTTGTTGGATATTCACCACGCCAGTGCAAGTGCAGTTCATAAGGTTATTTTATTAAACAATCATGCGACACACTTGTAAGGATATTGCTGTTTACATTTTGTTTTTTTTATTTTTTTTGGTTTTATGTTAATTAATAGTTTAATTAATTTATTATAATTATTAGTTTAAGTAATTGTAATTGTATCATTTTATAGAATAATTTTGTTTATTAATGTCGGTTGTTTTTTTTGTTGATTTCTATTGTTTTTTTATTTTATATTTTTTTGTACTAACGATTATGTCTGAATGATTTTGCTGTGTTTATTATAGAATTGGATATTTTTTATATTTTTTACCTTACCACAGTCAGTATTTGGATTGTTGTTGTTTTTAATTTCTTCTTAAATGGTCAATGTAATTTATTTTATTTTAGTCTAATTTATAATCTAATTTTCATATCAATTATTATTCAATTTGTATCTTTTACTCGTTTATGGTCGAATTTATTAATTTAATTTTCAAATTTTTTAATGAATCTGTCGTAATTTAATAATAGATGGTTTTACCACTGTTTTTTGTGCTAGCGGTGTTAACCTATAATTAATTGTTGCACCCGCAATTGTATCCTATGTTAATAATATGCTGCTAATGTACTGGTGTAAACAATTGTTGGTTATCCTTAATAAAATAAATAAATAAATAAACAACTCGTCTCGCGATGATGCCGATAAAGATTCATAGTTTACATAAATACTCGAGTTTCCTGGCACATACATTAAATTGCGCGACTTCGAATTTTTTTTTATAATTAGTGTTACGTAACATTTTCTCCCACTCATTCAAACATATCTCAACGTCATTTCCTTGTTTTTTAAGAACCTCCACGATCCTAGGGTGATCAGTCCCAGATGCCATGGAGTCCGTATCACAAACATTCAGCTCTCTTAACCGCTTGTACTGCGCCCTCGTCATCACGGATATAGTCTTTTCACGTATGGTTTTCAAATCCTCGCTTGTAATTACTATCCTGGAAAGCGCATCTGCAAGCACATTTTCTTTCCCTTTAATATATTCAACCTCAAAGTCGTACTCTTCTAGACACAAACGAAACTTAGTTAACCTACTTGATGGATCTGTCATGTTAAACAAATACAACAACGGCCGGTGATCCGTTTTTACAACGAACCTCCGTCCGTACAAATACGGTCTAAAATATTTAACCGACCAAACTATTGCCAATAACTCCTTCTCTATTATTGGATAATTTAACTCACTCTTCCCTAAAGACCTACTAGCATATGCAATAGGTTTCCCGTTCCCATTACACAACACACTCCCCACAGCATATCCCGAACTATCGGTTTGCAATAGGAAAGTGTTGTTATCAGAAAAATCCGGATAATCCAACACCGGTGGATTCATTAACGCTTCCTTAAGCAACAGAAAAAACCTCTCGCACTCATCAGTTCAACTAAACGCAACATCCCTTTTACATAGCCTATTCATAGGTACCACTATATTAGCAAAATTTGGTATGAATTTCCTATAATAATTCGCAAACGCCACGAACCGCTTCACCTCATCAACCGTCGATGGACGCGGATAACTTTTTACTACTTCTACTTTCTCTGGATCTGGTGAAATACCTTCCGCCGAAATTACGTGTCCCAAGTAAAGCACTTGCTTTTTCAAAAATTCACATTTGGATGGATTTAGCTTAAGATTTACTTCCCTCCCTCCGCGTGAAAAAACTGATATAAGGTTCCGGTTATGCTCATCCAAATTCCGCCCAAAAATAATTACATCATCTAAATAAATCAGACACCTGTCATAATTCAACCCAGACATGGCCACAGTCATCAACCTACTAAAAGAACTCGGACTTATCTTCAACCCCATTGGTAACCTACACATCTGATACTGCCCCTTATCTGTCGTAAAAGCAGTGTATTTCCTCCTAAAGCACATTGATAATATGATTGCGACAAATCACAGTGACTAAAGTAAACAGCACCCGACATCGAATCTAAGATTTCAGTTATATTCGGCAAAGGAAATTTATCATCCTGTATCCTTTCGTTCAACTGCCTGTAATCTATCACCACGCGCCATTTCTTCTCCCCACTACGATCTGCTTTTTTGGGTACAACTAAAACAGGAATAGACCACTCACTAACCGCCTCCTCAATAATATTACTATCCAGCATCTCCTGCACTTGCCTATCAACTTCCTTCTTCTGTACATAAGGTATTCTATATTGCCTCCTATAAACCGGAGTCACATTCTCTTTCAATCGTATTGACTGCTCATACACATTCGTGACAGCTAATCTATCTCCTGGAACATGAAATATATCTGAATACTTCGCGCAGATTTGCTCAATCGACAACCGCTCCTCGGCACTCAAATAGTCAAGTTTAAGCAAAGAAAATATTTCCTTAACATGCTCAACGTCCACCTCCGACTCTGCAAAACTACAACAATCGTAATCACTTAACGGATAAACTTCTACACCGGACATACTACACACAACTGCCTCAGAGTTTGTGTTTAAAACCCTAATGGGTATCATCCCATTCCTAGGCCTAGCCATCACACTAGCCAAGAAAACACCTTCACGCAATTCTTTCTTTACCACTACACAATCTTCCGCTCTATTAACGGGAAAATACCTAACCACTTCACAACGTGGAGGAATAGTCAACAAGTAATTATAGGACTTGAGCGGCATCGAAACCGTCTGCCCCCTAGGACCCTTAAGAGACAACCTATTCAACGAAAAATCTATAATACCACTATACTTCTGCAAGAAATCCTGGCCCAATATGCCAACCGACTTACACGGTAAATCATCAAATATATAAAACCTATGCACGAACGAACACCGCCCGTACTCCAACCTCAAACATACATAACCTACAGCTCGCAAACTACCTCCTACACCATTGATTACTAACTCTTCCTTAACTACTTTATAGCACAAAGCGTTATTCGTCAAGAAACTGCTTTTTACGGCTGATATTGACGCACCCGTATCCACTAACCACTCCGTATCCACACTATCCGCCAGCAAAATAACCCAGTTAATACTATCGCAAGCTTAAATAGGCTTAGTCTCGAAAAAACTGAGTCTCACTCAATTGTCCGCTTTCAACGCTTCGTGGCATTGATACCGCGCCTGAGTCAGCATCGCCCCGCAAAACACGCTACACGCCGCCGACCTTGCTGAGTCTGGCGTCCACGACGAGCATTATCGCTGCGACCGCGCATTCCACCGCTATGCCATACGCTGACATTTTTACGCGTACGCCCCAACAGCTGTTCCTTGCTGCGCGTGTCCATTCCCTACAGTGCGCCGCCTATAATCATTTTCACGATTTCTATTGCCCGTTGAAAAACCACCCCTTGCGGGCCAGCGCTGGTATGTCATGACTTGCGCCGACGAAGCACAATCCTCGTCTTCCGCTACCCTGATAGCATCTTTCAAACAAGTCAAATTCTGCGCCGTAATAATCGTACCAAGACGCTGATTACGAAGCCCGTCAGCAAACTTCCTAATCGCATACTTTTCGTTCAACGGCTGCAAAATCTTATAGGCTTCCGAACTTTCCCCGGCCTGAGAAATAGTCAAATTGACCATCAACTTCTCTATCTCGGCCCCAAAATCCGCGACTGATTTACTATTCTGCCTAGCGCGAGCAAGTTTGGCTTGCACAGCAACGTCCGACTCCACCGTTAATAAATGCTTCCTCATGTCAGTCAACAGACTGTCTACCGTTGTGTAACTGGAGGACAACCGAATCCTAGCCCCCTGAGTAAGCCGTGTGGTTAACACAAATTTAATTAAAAGAGCATTATCAGCCTCCTCTAACATTGACCCATATAAACCTATGGCATCAATTAAATCTTGGGTCACCTGCTCATCCCCACTCATTTTCGGTAGCAAGCTAACCGCCGTCCTCAAAGAAAACCTTTCCGCCGCCATCTCTTGTTCGATTCTGCCGACGTCAGTAGGATATTATTGGGCATTCTACTCCACCTTCCGTTCCATCGGCTCACTCCGTTCGCCTCGTCACTCTCGGTGGAGTAGAATGCCCAATAATATAAACGAAATTCTACATACAGTAAAATACTGGTTCGGCGTCTATTCCACCCGATGGAACGGAAGGTGGAGTAGAAATCTTTCATAGTGGAGTAAAATACTGGTTCGGCGCCTATACCACTATTTTAGTTCTAAAACGCAATATAGGCTTACCTCGATCAACTGCTGCAGATTCTCGGATTGAACACTAAACCACGACTTTATATTATATAGTTCACAAGTTTTATAACAACAAGTTTCACACATAATTCGTTTGCAAATTGAACTACATACACGAACATAGTAAGCTAAAATTCAGGACAGTTTGTCTCATGTCTCTTCACAAAGCAAGAAATAGCATACACCTACAGGCACACACACATTCTATTTCTATGACCCCAGATTGGGCACCAAGGACATCTGAACTTTAGGATACCGTAAACATTAAACTAAAATTTGGGTCAGATTGACTCTTGTCTCTTCACAGAGCAAGAAATAGCATGCACCTACAGGCACAAGCTCATTCTATTTCCATGACCCCAGATTGGGCACCAAGGACAACCAAATGTTAATTTAATTTATTCATACACGTAAACAATCAACTACTGGTTTTAGTAAGCTAAAATTCAGGACAGTTTGTCTCATGTCTCTTCACAAAGCAAGAAATAGCATGCACCTACAGGCACACGCACATTCTATTTCTATGACCCCAGATTGGGCACCAAGGACATCTGAACTTTAGGATACCGTAAACATTAAACTAAAATTTGGGTCAGATTGACTCTTATCTCTTCACAGAGCAAGAAATAGCATGCACCTACAGGCACAAGCTCATTCTATTTCCATGACCCCAGATTGGGCACCAAGGACAACCAAATGTTAATTTAATTTATTCATATACGTAAACAATCAACTACTGGTTTTAGTACGCTAAAATTCAGGACAGTTTGTCTCATGTCTCTTCACAAAGCAAGAAATAGCATGCACCTACAGGCACACGCACATTCTATTTCTATGACCCCAGATTGGGCACCAAGGACATCTGAACTTTAGGATACCGTAAACATTAAACTAAAATTTGGGTCAGATTGACTCTTGTCTCTTCACAGAGCAAGAATTAGCATGCACCTACAGGCACAAGCTCATTCTATTTCCATGACCCCAGATTGGGCACCAAGGACAACCAAATGTTAATTTAATTTATTCATACACGTAAACAATCAACTACTGGTTTTAGTAAGCTAAAATTCAGGACAACTTGTCTCATGTCTCTTCACAAAGCAAGAAATAGCATGCACCTACAGGCACACGCACATTCTATTTCTATGACCCCAGATTGGGCACCAAGGACATCTGAACTTTAGGATACCGTAAACATTAAACTAAAATTTGGGTCAGATTGACTCTTGTCTCTTCACAGAGCAAGAAATAGCATGCACCTACAGGCACAAGCTCATTCTATTTCCATGACCCTAGATTGGGCACCAAGGACGACCAAATGTTAATTTAATTTATTCATACAGCTAACACTACCTTACACGCTAACAATAAACTACTGGTTGCTCTGCTGTTACTCCGCGTTGCGCTTGATTAATTAAGATGCTTTCACACTCATACATTCGCCTTCGAAACGGTTCATGCGCCGTCCCGTGGCTATTTATTGTGCTATACTCTTTGTAAACCGCCTGACGACGGCGTCGGATACGATCGTATAAATTTTTCACAGTATAGGTGTAAATGAGTCTTTAAAATCTCGGACTGTAAAATTGCATTATGTAAAGTTGAATTTGAACTTTATCGTTGTTACGTGAGGTGTATGTGTGAGTGAGTAATTTCCATGTATTCAACAATTACATTGTAAGATGATCGCCGCGCATGTTGCAGTATTTGATTAAAATTTGATTTTTATAGAATTTTCTATTTCTCTCTCTTTTGTTTATTATTTTATATGTTTTATAATAATAATGCAAAATGCGCAAAAAAAAAATGGTAATGCGCAAGCGGCTCGCATCATTGCTGAGCAGAGTCAGGAGCAGCACCAACAGCATCCTACAGGTTATTGCGGAAAAGCAGGACTCAAACATCCTGAAAGCATTTATTCGTGCTCAAATTTTATAATCTTTTTCTTTTTGCGGGTGTATGTTGTATTTTGTAACTTTGTAATTATGTATGGACATTGGTCTGAAATAAAGTTTATTATTATTATTATTATTATAATAAGGTGTTATCAATTTAGGATTGTTTGAAAGATGATTCTTAGTATCAGTACTGAGCCTTTGCATGAAATGATTATAAAAAGTTCGTTTTAGCCGTTGGATGATTTTATAACAATTTAAAGTTTACTGCAACATACCTGTGAACTTACTTTTTGACATGGGTTCGTCTTCATGTATTGTTCTGGACAAAAAAAAAATCAGGATATTTTACTTTCGGCTCTTCTTAACAGGCAGATTATTTTTTTAAATTTCATATTGATTTATGTTGTTGCATGACAACAGAGTCTAATAATACGGTTTATTAAACAAACATACTTACTTTATTATAATACCTATTGTATTTATTACAAGTAACAGCCTGGTATCGGCTTCGCCTTTGTCGGTGAGCGTTAGAGCTGGTTTTATATTTCGTTTCTCACGATAAAATTGCAATTTGACAGAAGGGTTTTCAATCAATACGGTTTAGTTTGTCGTAAGTATCATAAAATGGTTACAAACCTGTAAGGACATGTAGTTAAGGTTTAATTTTGATATGAAGTAAATATTGCTGAAACCATTTTTTTATGTATATAACCAATCAATTTCGATCTTATAATTACATTCGCTCCAGTATCTTCCAGTGATCCACTTACCTTTTTCGTTACATATTACGTCATCCTACAACTATAAAATGTGAGTAAGTACTACTAAGTTTATTGAATATTTTAATGTGTAATCGGTACTCAGCTACGGACCTGGTTTCTGCCTGCCGGCTGGTGTTACTATCAACATCATACCATCCATGTCATCTTCTAGCGAGCTATATTCCATCTGAATATTTTAATGTTTAATCGGTACTCAGCTACGGACCTGGTTTCTGCCTGCCGGCTGGTGTTACTATCACCATCATACCATCCATGTCATCTTCTAGCGAGCTATATTCCATTGAAACTTTCCTCTTCATAATTATTGAGGTTGCATATAGAATTAATCTTAGTGAATTCTATTTCAGGTCTGACTTGGAATCGGAATACCAATCACCACGGTCCACAGCTACAGTAGTCGAGATGATAAAAAAGCAGCCAAAGAAAAAGGCGGTGAAGCGCCAAACACCAGAAAGCACCGCCCACCCGTCAAACTCTAAGTCAAGGTAATTTATATTACTGCTTGTATGTTTAGTTCTTCGTTGAGTATGATAATTCAATTTAAATGTTATGTGCACTGGTACATGATGGTTAGGACACTTGGAACAGTTACTTCATTAGGTATTCTTATTGAAATTATTATATCCAAATATATACCACGTTTATCGCGTCTATCACGCTTTGTATTCCCCATAGGATTCAGCAGAGGTGTATCACCTTAATTTCTTTAGTTAAGAAATAAATGTAATTTATTATAAACTTAAATATGTGTAATTGTTTACAGTAAAAGACGCAGCTTGAGCTCGGACCTCTTTGGTCTGGAGGACGTACAGAAGACGACGACCTCAAGCGAGGACTTCGGTTCATCGCTCATCAGCCGTGTCGCCAACGGTAAAGTACGTCGAGCGGCAGACCTTAGGGGAGACTTTTACGTGGAAGTCAAGGTTTATGCGAAAGACGAAGTTGCCTCCACCCCCAAGGAAGAACGGTGGAAAAAAGCCCAGGTCGTTTTAAAAGCACAGTTAGATCGTAACACTCCCCAATGGGATGGGCTGCAAATGTTTATGAGAGCAACTCACGAATTGTTTGACAAATCCGAGGCTGTCTTTTACAGCGATAGTATAAATTAAAAAAAAAAATAATGTAGTTGTAAATTGTTGGGGACACCAAATTAATTGTATTTTTCGTTATTGCAGAATCTAATAGTATGTAAATCTAAACCTATTTTAGCATACAAAATTAACTGACGTAATAATTATCTAAAATGCCTTTCTGTACCGTTTGTAACACCTCTGTTGAGCGCAGTCACTGGACAGGTCATCTACGTACCTAGTACTAATCATAAAAACAAAAATATTTCGCATTTTTGCGAAGGTGTTGAAATAATCCATTCTGCATTTCGGAATCGTATAGCTTCTTATAGAATTGTTGATCCGTCTGAGAATTATTCTCTAGAATCATTTTTTAATAAGATTCAGAACAAAATTAAAACGTTAATTGATATGTCTCTTAAAGAACACACTTGTTTAAAAGTTAACTTCGAATATTTCGCTTTGTTTTTAATGGTTAAAAATGATTCTCAGGAGATGAAATCACTTGCCACAAAAAACTTTACTTTGCATCAGAATTATGAATTGGATTCATTATTGGCTCAAGTCAAAAACACTTTAACAAAAAAGATAGAAGAATTTCAGGACCAAGACAGTGGATGGACGTTCTTGAACAATTCCCATTTGGAAATTAATGTTAACAAATATCAACCTTTGCGCGGTTCAGGTTTTGTCGAATTACCTGTATCAATAAAATCGAAAAAAGCATGTATTAATATCCGCAATAATGATGAGTATTGTTTTTTATGGTCCGTTGTTGCTGCTTTATATCCTGCTAAAAATCATCCTGAAAGAGTATCGTCTTACCCTGATTTTCGTAACGTGTTAAATGTAAAGGATATATCATTCCCAATGAATTTTTCAGATGTTACGCGATTTGAGGTATTTTTATTTTTTTATTTATTAAACTTTATGCACAAGTAAAAAACTACTGTACAAAGGCGGACTTAATGCCTGAGGCATTTTCTACCAGTCAACCTTAGGGTGGTGCAGAGACAGACATGGCAGGTGCAACATAAGACAATACATGTAACCTGAGTAAAAATGAATACTAATTAATACATACACATATACATACATAAATATTAACTAAAAAAAACTTAGTCAGGAGAAATAACGACAGGTAGAGGAGAAAACGAATCCAGCGAATTAGCGCCGGGATGATTCTGCCAACATCTTATGAATATGTTCACGTGCCTTGACTTTAAACGATAAGCGACTGGTTGCCGTCCTGATTTCCAGGGGGAGCGCATTCCAAAGAAAGACCGCCTGGACGAAGAAAGAAGAGTGAATGAAACCAGAGCGGTGAGAAGGACATCGTAGAAGACGATTGTTGGTAGAACGAAGATTTTTAGTATGGGCAGAGCATAAGTATTGAACATGGGAAGTCAGGTAAGAGGGAGAAGTGGGTTTGTCGAGTATAGAAAACAACATAGACAAAGCCCTCAACTCTCTGCGCTGACGAATGGGTAACCATTTCAAAAGCAATCGATGCGCGGATACATGGTCATACTTACGAAGATTGAAAACGAATCGAATGCAATTATTGAGAAGGCGATCTAGTTTATTAAGGAGATCTGCATTCAGGTCATAGTAACACACATCACCAAGTCAATAATGGGAAAGATTAGGGACTGTACAAGGATTGCCTTTATGTGTGATGGGAGAAGGTTTTTCAACCGATAGAGCGACCGCAACGTTCCGGTAACTTTATTACTAACTGTCGTGACCTGCTTTCGCCAGTCAAGACAAGTGTCGACATGCAAACCAAGATCCTTTACATCCGAGCTAAACGGAATGACAGAGTTATCGAATATTACAGGCGGAACAGTTATGCCATTCAGCTTCCTAATGCTATAGGGGCTCCCTACTATGATGGCTTGACACTTGGTAGGGTTAACCGCCACCCCAAATCAATCAGACCAGTTCTTAACCGTATCTAAATCCCGGTTCAGCTCCTCGATAGCATCGGAAATGTTGTCAACGCTCGCCTGGCAGTAAAGCTGCAAATCGTCAGCATAAAGATGATACGCAGTTGAAAGCACGGTGGTAATGAGATTAATAAAAAATGGAGAACAAAAGAGGAGATAATATACCGCCTTGAGGGACGCCAGCCGCAAGGTCACACCAACTCGACGACGAGTCTCCAGCATGAACAGACTGCTGACGCCCCCGAAGATAAGAAGAAAACCATTCCAATACCTCCGGAGAGACCATAAGATAGGAAAGAATGGATAAAAGGACTTCGTGACTGACGGTATTAAAAGCATTGGAGAAGTCAATTAACACTAAGACTGTTACTTTAGTGTCTTCCATTCCCCGCCTAATGTCGTCAGTCACTTTAAGGAGAGCTGAAACGGTGCTGTGACCGGGCCTGAAACCAGATTGAAAGGGGCTGATGAGGGAGTTGTGGTGAATAAAGCGGGAGAATTGTTTATGGACACTGGCCTCGAGCACCTTAGACAGAAAGGGAAGGATGGAAATTGGGCGAAAGTGACTAGGAAGAGTGGAGTTAGCTATCTTAGGTAGGGGCCGGACAAGGGCTTTACGCCACTGGGAAGGGAAAACACCAGAGTAAAGAGAGTAATTTATGATGTGGGAGATTGCAGGAATAAGTTGATCAAGACCGGTTACGATCATATGGCGGCTGATTTTATCGCAGCCCACAGCTTTGGATTTAATGGAAAGGATAATCTTTTTTATCTCTCCCGGGTCAACTGGGGTGAAGACAAAAGGGTTAATATTGGGTCGCGTCAGACCAGCAAGGTAGTCGAGGGTTTGACATTTTGTTAGACTATTTAGAGTGGGAACAGTGGCGAAATGACGATTTAGATCGTCCAATCCAAATGTGTTAGGAAGGTCTGAATTTCGTGATTTGCCGATGCCTAAAGTTCCAAGGAACTTCCAAATATCGGCAGGAGAAGACGAAGTGATATTATTCAGAATGTGGCGGCGTTTGGCGTTGCGTATCATCTGATTACATCGATTCCTAGCAGCCTTAAAGAAAGTCCAGTTGTCCTCCGAGCGATCCCTTTTAAATTTCCGAAACGCGCGGTCCCTCCGTCGCATTGCCATCCGCACTCCCCTGTTCATCCAAGGCGCAGGCGGACGCTTCAACTTCATTTTCTTGATAGGAGCATGGGTGTCATACAACTTGATCACCGTGTTGTTGAAGATGCTAACTTTTTCGTCTACAGAAGTAGCTGCTTCCAAGGGTGACCAGTCAATACTGGATGCATCTTGTTGAAGCCTCTCATTATTCATGCGAGCAAAGGCACGCCTGTACTGGAACGTGGGTTTAGGTTTAGGGGGTTTTAGGATATAGGATAGGAATATAAGGTCGTGATGTGAAAAGCCAGGAGCAACGAGTTGACCATGCGAGGAAACTAGGGAAAGATTAGAGGTGAGGATCAAATCAAGCCAGGTGTCATCACCGACTATATTATGGTGAGGTTGGAGAGGTAAAACATGCAGACTGGCTGACTCGATTAGATGCAGGAGTTTACGGGATCGAAGGGAGTTAAGGGCAAGGAGGTTGGTATTAAAATCTCCCATAACAATGTGATGTGTATACTCCGAACCCAGAGATTCAAGTACCGATTCGAATTCAGTGAAGTAATCAATAGTAGGGGGGCAATAGACGACACCAAGAACAACTTTAACTCCTTTGACACAAACCTCGAGGAAGAGAAACTCTGCGGATTCATTTGAAGACGAAGAAGAAGCTAGGATTTTAAAAGGGAAATCACCACGAAGGTAGATAGCTACACCACCCCCCCTCTTACCGGTCCGGTCGTTCCGCAGAAGAACGAAGCCGGGGAGCGGGTAAGTGGTTGAAAGCAGGTTAGGTTTGAGCCAAGTCTCGGAAATCAGAACGGCGTGCACGTTGTTGTCGGCAAAAGTGTCGTACAGTTCGTTGTAGTGACTGGGAATGCTCTGAGCATTGAGGTGGCATACATTAAATAGCCGGCTAGAATTTTGACTGAAATTTTGGCTTAAAAGAACACCTAAAGTGTCAGTGAGAGATATAAAACTTTGTTCGCTGGAAGAGGCACTAGATTCGTTGGCAGAATAAAAAGATTCATCATCAGATGTTATACTAAAGATACAAGTTAAAAAAAAATATCTATAAATCTATAAATAAATAATTATAAATAATGCTAAAACAACAACTACGCGAATGAGTGGTACGACGCAACGTTAGCATCTGCACCACCCGCAGGCTCACAACATCAACTAATTTCAAACATTTGTCAAAATATGTAATAAAATGAAATAAAGCACACAGCAAAACCATAACTAACAAAACAGTACAAATGTCACACGGATCAAATCGTAATGACAAGATCAAAACTTTCATACCAATTTTGTGGAAAAACATTAAAATTGTTAGTATTTTTATGGCGAGACAAAAAAAATATAAATCTGAATGTATCCGATCCAAGAGTGATCTGTGGACATTATTCTACTTAGTCTGTGACATTATTTGATATTGACATTTGCGTTCATTTACGAATTAGAAAATGTATTGTTTATCTTGTTCTTGTTGAGGGTAAATAATTATTATGTAAAGTGTCCCAAGTAAAATCCACAAGAGATTGGAAATAACATAGGTAACAATAGCAGGACTACTTAGAACATAAACAAAGCAATTCCAAAAGTAAGTATTTAATTCCATTCCATCAATGGCATGCTAATATGTAGCAATACTAATAAGTTTGTAGGTACCATTAATGACCCGTTCTGTTTTGCAGGCTATCACCAGTGCCTTGGGCCTTTGGATCTTGGACCTTTGGAAACTTCCCAAGCAGAGGATTGAGCTCATCCATTGAAGTTATTTTATGTCTGCTTCCATCAAAGGCCTTCAGAACTATAACACCGTCCTGAGTCCAACACGACCTCATTCCGAAGTGGAGACGCGCCTTCCCAAAGATGGATTGCCGGACTCTTGTCAAGAACTCCTTGACTGAGATGGATGTTCCCTTCAAGCGCGTCTTAGCTTTCCAGACCACTGATTTGTCATCATAGCTGGAAAACTTAATTAGTATAGGCCTGTGATGATCTTTATTGGCAATGCCAAGTCTGTGTCAGACTTTTATCGAAGACGCAGAGAAGTTCTTGAGGGCCAGCTTATTGGTGATGATATCCAGGATGACTGTGGTGCTGTCTTCATTGTCAATTTATATTTATGGTTTAAAAAATAATACCATCGTAGGACCTCTTTACAAACCAAAAACCTTAAACGGCAAGGTGATTCGTTTACTTTATTTCGAAAGTGATGATTTATCACATTACTGTCTTATTAAAGACTTACCACGACTTGTTAAGAATCAAATAACAAAACACCACAGTAAACAGTACTTTTGTGACGTTTGTTTACTGTTTTTTTAATTCATGCGACGATCTTAGTTCACATAATTGTGGAGGTATCGCCACGGAACTGCCTCCAAAAGGTTCTTTCAAACAGTTTGAAAATTATAACAGAAAGCAGACTGTACCATTTGTTATATACGCAGATTTTGAAACAATGCTAGAACGGTATGAATCTTGTGACCGTGATCCCACTAAGGCGAGCACTGTAACGCGACAGCGACACGTGCCTATAGCTTACGCTTACCATATTACGTGTGCGCTAGACGAAAGCCACAATCGTTACGTTTCTTATCGCGGTTCGGATTGTGTATCTAATTTTGTGAAGTCTATTTATAAAGATGCACAAAAAATTTATACTATTTAAAAAAATAATGTTCCTATGATATACTCAGATGATAATGCTCACAACTTTGAAAACGCGATGACTTGTCATATTTGTGATCACTTCTAGTTCGGCGACAGGGTTCGTGATCATTGTCACTTGACTGGAAAGTATCGTGGCGCTGCTCATAGTTACTGTAACCTACAATACAGATTACCAACATTTTTACCAGTATTCTTTCATAATTTGTCCGGATATGATTGTCACCTTTTTATAAAAGAATTGAAGGTGAAGCTCCTGGAGTTATTAAAGTGATACCGAAAACAAAAGAAAACTATATTTCATTCACAAAGTTTATTCCGATTTCACCTGAGGAAAGCATTCAGGTTCGGTTTGTAGATTATTTCAAGTTTTTAGGCACTAGTTTAGAAAAGTTGGTTAGTACCATGAAAAAACAAGACTTCAAGCAATTAAAATCTTATTTTCCTAATAAAACACAATTAAACCTACTCACCCGTAAAGGAGTGTATCCCTGTGACTATATGTCTCAATGGGGTCGATATAAAGAAAAATGTTTGCCGTCAAAAAAATGTTTTTTTAACTCTTTGATTAATGAGTCAATTACTGACGAAGACTATGAACACGCTCGTTCCGTTTGGTCAGTATTTAATATTTGAAACATGGGTATGTACACCGATTTATATCTTAAAACAGACGTTCTGTTGCTAACAGATGTATTTGAAAATTTTCGAAAAACTTGTAAACGACATTACAATCTCGATCCCGCGTTCTATCTTACAGCACCAAGTCTATCTTTTGATGCAATGCTTTTAAAAACAGGAGTTCAATTAGAATTAATTAGCGATGTAGAAATTTTTAGAATGATACAACAAGGTATTCGTGGAGGTGTTTGTATGTGTTCCAAAAGACATGCAAAAGCCAATCATAAATATTTAGATAACTACGATCCAACCCGTCCAAATTCATTTATCATTTATTTGGACATCATGTAACAATTTATACGGTTACAGCATGTGTCAATCCCTGCCCTATTCCGGTTTTAGATTTATGAATAGACAGGAAATATATTTTTTACAAACGAATTTGACAGACATCAGTGATACCTCGGAAAACGGCTAGATTCTTGAAGTTGATTTAATATATCCGGAAAAATTGCACAATGAACACAATGATTCAAACTCAAACTCAAAGCATTTATTTCAATTAAACCATTTACAGGCACTTTTGAATTGTCAAGGAGTCGGTCAGTCAGAAATATGAAGCTAGTTGCCCATTCCAAAGCGTAGTAGGTACCTATGGAGAAGAACGGGCAAGAAACTCCACGGACACTCTTTTAAATCAAAATATTGTTACAAAATATTGGTTACATCATTTATGTTGAAATTATACATGTGAGAACAATGTAGAAAGCACGTTAAAAGCGTCCGCAATTATAACAAACAAATCAAAAATTAAAATAAGCCATGGCAGCTAAGAGATGACCAGTCACAACTGACGGCGCCCGTTCACGAACATGACGCATGGATCAGCACCATTCAGCTCAACCATTTTGAAGGGAGCTAAATGATCCAACACACGCGCCACCATCAGCGAGACATTTGAGTGAGCATGACATTCCCAGCCGCCAGGGCACATTCAAGTCAATTAAAGACAAATTACCCGGTAAATGGCTGTATAGTACATAGTACTCACACCTGTGCTATGCAGTTATATAATACAAAGGAAATTGAGTTTATACAATGCAAAGATGGTCTTACAATCTTCAGCAGCTCCAACATTATTTTCGAATGTTAATTAGTTAGTTGTGGTTGTGGAGCAGGACCAGCATTAAGCCAAGCATTTTTATCAGAAATGTAATCCTCCAACTTATAATATGCCTGCCTGCATAGTGTGCGTTTTATACAAGTTTTGAATTTCGTCTCGTTCAGTTGAAGTATGTGGGGAGGAATTTTATTATAACATTTTAAACAGTACCCCATGAAAGATGAGTCTACTTTAGCCAGTCTGAAACCTGGTTGAACTAATAGGTCCCTATTTCTAGTACTATAGTTATGTCTATCACCTCTTTTACTAAAAAGATGTAAATTTTTTCTTACGATTCGATTTTCCATTTTGTCCAGAAAAATGCATACCACCTGGTGGTAAAAATAAAAAACTAATACCGAATTTGTTTGACAAATATCACTATGCAAATCATTACGTTCATTTAAAAAAATGCTTACAATACGGTTTAATATTGAGAAGGATCCATCGCGTTATTATGTTTAAGCAAAGTTGTTTTTTAAAGCAATATATTGATATTAACACTCAGTTACGTCAAAAAGCAGAGTCAACGTTTGAACAAGATTTTTTCAAATTATTAAACAATAGTATTTTTGGAAAAACCTTAGAAAATAATGAAAATCGAATAGATGTTAAGTTAGTAAACAAGTGGTGTGACTCAAACAATAAAACAAAAAAGACTAATTGTGGTGAGAAATTGATAGCTAGTCCATATTTTCACAGCGCCTCTGCATTTTCTGATGATCTAGTAGCAATCCAAATGAAGCCTTTGCGTGTTATACTTAATAAACCAATATACATAGGGTTCACAGTATTAGAATTATCTTAAACGCATATGTACGATTTTCACTACTCTATCATGAAACCTTTTTATGGTAATGGAATTGAATTGTGCTATACTGACACAGATAGTCTAATCTACGATGAACAGAGTAATAGCGTTTATAAAGATTTCAAGCTCAATTTTTTTTAATATTTCGATACCTCTAATTATGACTTAAACAATGAATTTGATTTGCCTATTATTATAAGAATATGATATAATATAATATATTATAAGTCTGAATAAGAATATGATATCAAAGAGGATATCGGTGTGAATATGGATGTGATATTAAATTGGATATCAGTCTGGATAGGAAATAGATATCAAAGAGGATATCGGTGTGAATATGGATGTGATATTAAAGTGGATATCAGTCTGGATAGGAATATGATAACAAAGACGATATCGGTGTGAATATGGATGTGATATCAAAGTGAATAGTCTGGATAGGAATATAATATCAAAGAGAATATCAGTGTAGATAGCGATGTGATAATCAAGGAGGATATCAGTGTGGATAGCAATGTTATACCAAAGAGGCCATTAATGTGGTTAGGTAAAATTAATGTAGATAGAAATATTGTCAGCCTGACTTGAACCAATGTTTGTAATCCATAATTGAACAATAATGATTGCTCATTATGTTGTGTTAATGTACCTATGTACTTCGGGACGAAGCACAGATCAGAATGGCCGTGTCAGGAATATGTAGCATTATATAAAATTAATCTTCGATTTAATTCATAATCTAAACTTTCGCAGTATTTTTAGATGAACAATCAATTACAAACGAAACCTGTGATCTGTGAGTTGGTCTAAATAAATACAAAAACATTGACTTTTACCTAAAATTTAATGATAACAGAATTATATTGTACTTAAAATATATCCTTGATTTTATATACTATTTCGATGTTTATGTTGTTCTACATTAATGGTTTTTATTGTGACTTAAAAGACTACTATCAAAAACAGCGATTCTAGACGAAAAGTAGGTCATCAAACTTATGTTATGATTGGTGGTTTTTGAATAAACAACACAAATGTTTATTTATTTAGAGTTTCAATAAATGATTAAGTTCTAATTAATATGATATTATAATGTTAATTAAGATTTTATATTGTAATTCAAAAGTCACAATTAGTTTCAAACGATTCTCCTAACTTTAAGTGGATGTCAATAACTTATCTGATTTTGCTTTTCGATATCAAATAAGTAAATACTAAATTGCTAAATTACCGTATTAAGTGTTAAAATGGTTCCACTATTTAAGATTTGTTCATTGTTAACTATGTTAGAGATTATTAAACAATAATCTATGACAATCTGCGATTGGTTAAAAAATGGCGGCAATGTTAGAGGTACTTGATTAGTATTGGGAGAATATAAAATACGTGTACCCGCCAATTCGGGACCTTTTTTGGGATACAACTGTGGTGAAAGATGGACTTCCTATTGTGTTCACGTAAGTTAATTGATCATATTTCTTGATTATTGCTGATAGCTATGTTTTTCTTTATCTGTTATAATATGTCTTGTGTTAAATGTAATTAGGGAATATTCATGTTCTGTTTCTTCCCGTTGATAAGTTGCTATAACTTTGAGAATCAGTCCTAGAGAATAATGTGATAACAATGATTTATGCTAAAGTAAATATGTGTTGATCCAATACTTTAAAATTAGCTGCCATGGAGTTTCTTGTCCTTCTTCTCCATGATGACCTAGATTCGGAACGGACAACTAGTTTTCTCATTACAGTATTTAACCGACAAGCCTAATCAATAAATGCCTAGTCTTGTCTTTCTGTGCTTTTCTTCATAAAACCCTTTCCTTAAACACCATATAGAGATACATACAACATTTTGACACTCGAAACCTTAATAAATAGGGGAATATCCTATAAATATACATGTAGTATTAATTCTGCTTCATCCATCTTCTGACACGCGCATGTCTCTTCATGTCGCGCCCATCAGGTTGAACTTGTTGAAACATGAAATTGATTCATATCGCAAGGTTTTATGTAGTTTGCATTTCATAATAATATGATATGTACATACATCACCAGGCCGTCAGCCGGAGCAGTCATATCACGTCGAATAAAAACGAAACGAATTGTAAGTATTGTACAAGTACACATCTACTTATAACGTTATTTCATTATGTTGTTTTATGCAATTATAATTAATTATTATTTCATTTGTTTCAGATCATGTGTGATTCTCCAGATATTATCGACTTCTCACAATACGCTCAAGGTTTTCCGACTCCGAGTTTAAGCTGGCATATCCCGGATTTCCCAGAACAACAAAGACCTATCAACAAGGGGCCTAGAGCAAGACAAGACTTCGGACCTGCCAACAAGAAACCTAGAACAAGACGGGAGTGTCTAAAACAGAAGTCATCTCTGCCTACATGTCAATCATTTGTCATAAACAATGAGAAGAAAAAAGGTTTACGACTGATCCAGGTACAAGTGTTGGATATCAGTGAACAACGAGAACCTGCAAGTGACAATGAGGACGTGGTAATGTTAAGTGCGCAGTATGTAGTGACTGAATCGGTGGACCATGTTATGGAGGAGACGCAATCGTTAATTAATAAAATATCAAAAAAACTTTGTGGGGACGGTTACTATTAATCGGTATCATTATTTTGTAAGTACCTACTTTGTAAGTAGTTTTGTAAGATTTGTAGTAATAAGCAATCATAAATTATGTTAGTAATATTATAGTTATTAGGGTATATTATTATTATTATTACGTATGTATAACATTTTCTTATTTGTTTTCTTATTCTTTAGTGTTTAAACATCTTAGGTTTTTATGTTGTGTAAGTTTTGAATGTATAAATTATAAAAATAAGTAAAAAAGAAGAAAAATACAAATATGTAAGTTTCGTTGTAGTTTGTTTAATCGAGTTGGGACAATGTTCATACATCACAAGTTTGTAAGTTAATTATGTAGGTACATTAGAAAACAGTTACTATTATTTTTGTGTAGGTAGTTATAATTAGTTTGTAATAATTGTAAATAATGTAAAAAATTAAATAAAAATATATTCTTTTAGTATTTAAATTATGTTTTATTTTGTATTACTTATTTATACTCGAACTCTAAATTAGCTCTAGTTATTAATTTGCTTTCAGATTTTTTTTATTAGAATATTTCGTTTAAAATCATGGTATATTTGATATTTGTAATAATATTGATAAGAAATATCATTTTTGCTGCAGCTAATTTAAAGTTTGTTATGTAGGTTACCCTGATTATATTAAATAAAACACTCTTAAGTAGATAGACATTTTTTTTATTAACTGTTTAACACAATAATAATTAAAATAAATTAAATACAGACATATTGTTATCAACATACCACTTTCTAATACACACCGCATTACTTAAAGTGCAATTCATTTTATGGTTCACACAATTAAAATCAGTTTTATTTTTACAGATTTTTTTTTTTAATGTCGCTAAATTAGGACATTCCTTCTCACCTATGTCGATCACTTCACAGTTTGCACATAAGTGTTTAATCCACATCATCTTTTCCAAACCCTTTGTGATAATTTTTTTATTTTCTAAATATGGTAAAATAACGCGTTGAAACTCTTTGTAGTCTATGTACCCCTCACTCCAGTAAATTCCTCGATTTCTTTCTAACCTGAGGTGGTTAGAAAGCCTGCTTTTTTTCTTCTTGTGTTAGATAATGGAATGAATATGGTGGTTTTACCAAGAACGTCTGAGTATGATCCTTACTCGCAATGGTCAATTCTTTAACTATAAAATCATTTGTAGAATCTTTAAACCTTGGAGTTCCACTATAATGGTATCCGCCTTCATGATATCTTCTTAACAATGTTACTTAATGGTTTGTATTCAACAATGCAATCGTTCAGAATGAGACAGTATGCTGAAGTTTGATCTGGTATCTCTGAATCACTCTCAATTTCTACTCTCACATCCACAACTGGACCTGTCTTTAGATTATCCGCTTGTCTAGAGCAATCGACTACAAACAGCGGTGCTAAATCTCTAAATTGTTTCTCGCTTAGTATGGGCTCCGAGCGACGTCCGTAATACGACTGTTGAAATCTGGTGTATTGCTCGTATAATAAAGCAATTCTATTATTACTAAAACTCACATTAAAGTTTTCATATCGATGGTGGAAAGGTAAAATGGCTAAAGCGCCAAAACGTGAAATCTCAGGAATTAATTTTAAAGATTTTTTTTTGCGAAAAAAATTCGTAGAAAATTTTCTAATGGAAATATTTCTGAGTTACTTATATTTTCATGAATCATATTTTTTTTCCTGTAATATGTATTATAAATGGTTTCTATAAAACCTTTATTTTAGGAGATAAGTGTCGCTTTAGCAAAAAAAAATCGAAATTAAAAAAGTTCCAGTAAGCAAAAATTGCTAATATCCAAAAAACTTGCGTATAACATATAATTAATTACGCTTACTGTCAGAATTACAATTATTTAGCTATCTGAAATTTGCTAATGCACTTAATAATATCATAGAGTGAAAAAAAATAATTCTAACGAGCTGTTCATTTGAAATAAAGTTGCTAACGTTGAACTAAAACTAGCTGAAGAGCGAATAAATTGATGGATGTATCATGGGAATGAGGCGTAACTTCTAAAACTCGTCTTTTTCTTTTATTTTCATTTGAAATATTGATTATTGCTAGTGTACAGTTTTTGTCAATAGATTATTTAGATTATGAGGCGTTAGCATCAATCTGTAACCTCAATCAATGTGTACTACCTACTATTAGGTCCGGAATATTAGCGGGAAAGCTAATTAATTAATATTTAGCAAAAAAAAATATAGGAAAAATAAAGGAAATTATGTTATTAGCCAACTGGAATCAAGTAAAATAACGTAGGTAATTTTACTTGATATATAGATAGGTTAATTAGAGTTACTAATTATCTACTACAATCAAAGAACCATTGTTTATCATGGTTAGTACCACTAAATATTCAATGTAAGTAATTAGTTATAAGTTTAAACAAATAAATCAACATTTAATAGATAATAACTGATCATTTTTAACCCCCGACGGAATAAGAGGGGTGTTATTGGCACTAAGATTCTGAAACTCAAAATAATTCTGTGCTTATTGTGCCATCTTTTTGCCATCTTCTCACACACAACAACATCGTGTTACAATTTAACAAAATAGTCCTTAGAACACATACATATTTGAAGGATGATGCCAGGAAATGTATGGAAGCTGGTACCCGCTACAATAAGAATAAATGATACAACATTAGAAAGATATTAATATTGAATAATTCAGTTCAAGAATTTCAATGGCTTTTGTCCGATCGTAGTAATACAGGGTAGAAGTTGTGACGCCGTGTTGTAGCTATAGTAATACGGTCTTAGGAGACTGTCCTTAACATCTAGAGTACTTGCTAGCTGTATTAATAGATATTGGAAAAATGGCACATTCATCTAAAAAAACGTTAATTCTTACACCTTATTTTATGATGGCAAACGATGCAGTTTCGAATAAGGATTCAAAGACTCTTTTGGACCAACTGTGGTAAGAGTACTTAGAAATGTCACAAATCACTTTTCCCCATAAGTAAGTACCTACATTTCATAGTGATCGATCATCTTACCCCCGATCTTTTACGACGTTTGCTATTAATTATTTTAAATAAGGCGTTCATCATCTATCTAGTCTTTTCCCAACTACGTAAAGATTATCTTTGAATCTAACTGGATGCAATACCAGTATTTTACATGGAGCGATTTACTATATGACCTCTACAATACAGGCACTGGGATACTCCTTGATAAGCTGGATGTTCGACTTTCGGGCTTCTGACTAGCCGATACGACTGTCAAAGATCTACTGTGTTAAATGTTAGTATGTGTCCAAATACATATAACTTAGATAACTTGTTTATCAGTGAACACCTCAAACCTAAAAGCTCTCCTACTATTCAAACGAAACAGGTAACAATAACAAACCCCATAAGAGATAGCCGGAGTCAACAAGAAAGACTGAACTATCCTAACCTAACCTGACCCAAGGCGGAATCCAGAATACGAATAGCTAAACAGTTGCATAACAGTAAGAAACAAAGTAAAATTAATAGAAAAAGAGCTATCATGGCTATTGGAGAGGTACCAAAATGGGCATCATCTTTAAAATGGGCATTATCTTTTAAATAACAGAATTTTAACTGCTTTATACTCTTAGTACTCATATACGCGAGCAGCACTTTGCCAACGACAGAGGCAACTGCAGCAGTCTGCCCCGTTGACGTTGCTAGAAATCACTAATATTCTAAGTTACACGCAAGAACAAAGACTTATGATTAGATTTGCAATGCTAACAAAATTTATTTACGAAGTACACTTACTTTAAATTAAGCAAGTTTTTAGTTCTAAAATCAATACCTTGTTACATTAAAGCATGTAATACTGACTAATATACAATTTTAAATAATATTTGGAATCTAAAACAACTCTGAACTATCGTTCTATACGAAAATATTTACGAGCACTATTGCTAAAGCGCCAAAGCGCTAAATAAAACAGAAATTACTTTTGCTAAACTGCCACACAAGTAATAATGTAGTTCAGGTAAAACTACTAATAAGGTATTTATACATGAAATAGAGAAACGCAAAAATGCTAAAACATTGTCAAACATGAATGTACAGTGAGCACAATCACTAAAGCGACATAAACTTCAGAATCATCAAAAAAACGTCGCTTTAAACCATGACTACATGAAAAAAGCAACAAAATTTGTACTGCTAAAGCGCCAAAAAGTGCTCAAATCGACGCGAAAGGTAGACCAATCGACGCAGAAAAAAAAATCCAGTTCAGTGATATATATAACTCAATATCGACCAAAATGGCGCTTTAGCCATTTTACCTTTCCACCGTCGATATGGGAAATACGTTGAATTGAGATACACTCTAACGTCTCGAATATGACAGTGATCGAATTGAGACATGTCAGAACTTGCATTGTTTTTTCTATTTGTCTGTAGACCAATAATAATGTATCTTGGTTTTTCTATTTGAGATGAAGTTTTGATAGACCAGGTATGTTTTGTAGTTTTGGGCAAAGCTGGATATTCGTATAGATCCCAATTTCTGTATATCATTTGAAGTGGACGATCTTTTTCTAATACTTTTAACAACCCAATTTTTTCTTTATCTGATACTTTAACATGCGGTACGCGCCATATGATTTTGTTGATCTGAACATCATCCACTACTTCGCCAGTTTTACAGCGTTTAAATTCGTGTTACTTCGTAACAATATCAATTCATGTCTACTATTTATCACGACTTTTTTTAAATCTTCAGCAAAACCGAGGAGGTTACGAAGTGGTATAGAAGCAGAAAATCTTCCTCCATTTATATTTTTATACCATCAATATTCCAGCCCCAGGCATTAGACATTTTTGATTCACTTTCTTTCATTGAAATTAGTGATTTCATGGTTGTTGTTATACCTGCATTTTTTATTTTATCAATCTTCACTCCATTTAGCTCATACCTAATGTCTTGGAACAAATAGAGTAGAGCATTGTTCGTAAAATTGACACTAGTAGCTTTGTCTTTCGTATCTTTTTTGCTAACGATAACAGTTCCTTCCAAATAAAGGGTGCTAGCTGATGGTAATATGTACAAGTCCTTTTTTTTTTTTTTTTTGGGTGGGAAATCATCAAATGACTTCTCCCACTCTGGGCGGAGCGGAAGGGCGTGTCAGACTCTTACTGACTAAAACCCACCCGTGTTCCTTCAGTTGCCTGTTGCCAGGGTCACGGTATCCCTTTCGGACTATTCCGCAACCCCGGCAGGCATCGGTCCTAACGGACCCCGTCAGGTGTGCTGACATCTCTTTGAGGCGCGCGTGGAACACGACGCGCCATCGACCCGGGCCTGGTCCTTATCGGACGGCGAGCTACCCATTGCTCGCCGTCCGCAAGCCCGCGCCTATGGTGGCCGGGAATCCGCCTGGGATTCCCGACGCCCAGGGTGTCTCCAGCGGCGGCGATTAGGAGCGTGAGGGCGCAGGCCTTGCCTTTCCCTCACGCGTTCCGCCTCCTCCTTCGCGAGCATCACTGCTTCGCAGAAGGAGGTGACCGCCTCCCATGCCCTCTCGCTCCGTACCATGGCCTGGATCAGGGCCGGACGCGAGAGGTCAGTGCCGCCAATCGCCTCCACAATATGTACAAGTCCTGTTGGTTGATAGGTATGCGGATTTCATCGTTCCTGTTGAAACTTGTTACATAGGGCTTGTAGGAATGAAATTCGATTCCTTCTATAGTATTATCGTAAGTCGGAGCGGATAACACGTCTAAGATATTCATTTTAGCAATCCGATCGCTCTAAGGAATGCTTTATTGCCTTTAGTTAATTTTATTTTCTTCTTAGAGAGAGGTCTTATTTGATAGGTAGCTCGAGTAGAACTGATATTCTTTATTAGTTGAGACACATTTTTATTGTAGTCAATCATTTTTTTCTTCTAAGATGCAGATATACCTGCACTTCTTCACCGCGTAAATTGATTAATCGTTTGTTTATATCTAACAGTCTAATATGTATGCAGCTTATGTTGTTCTGATTGATTGGAAAGTATATTGCGTTCTTCGGGATTTCTATGATCCTGTATCCAGGTGGCACATTAAGTGCAAATTCGTGAATAATATGACTTGGTTCACCGTTTAAATATGAACCGCTTACAATATCACATTCAATCCTGACTACGGTCGTAGGTAGAATGTTGACTGGAGACTGTGACACATGCCATTTATTTGCTTTCAAGATTTGTTTGTTAAACCCTAATAGTCTTCTAAAAGAGTCTTCTTTGGTAAAATTAATGTCTTTTGTACAGAATATGGTAGTTTTTAAAGTATTATTATTGCACCGCAGTTTGATCACTGCATCTTTTATTTCGGATTTTAAATAATCACTGATATCTTGCAATTCATAAGTGCCTTCCGGTATTTCAATAACTTCATTAAAACCATAATAGAACTTATTATTACTTTTATCAATGTTTGGAATAGAATTAAATGTTGAAAAGTGTAATAAAGCACACTCATACTCTCCATCTAGTTGCAAAGTATTAGGATAGTATGTAGTTAACACTGACGAGTCTCCAGTTATAGACAAAGTGAGTGACATCTTGCAAATGATTGAAATGAAAGAAAAGCATATATTTTATAATAAATTTTTATTCCAAAAAGTCCACAAATAATTTAAACATAAATGACCACAATTGACTGCGTTAAATTTTTGATATCTTGTATAGTTATAAAACACATTACAATTTTTGAAATATTGCATCAATTCCATCGGAGGTTTTAAATTCCCATAGCTATCAAAGTATGTGCAGTGATTGTATACTTTAGCATAAGCTACCCAATGCGTTCCTTCGTTCTTAGAATCATCTGAGTTAACTATACCACATTCAATGCGTTTCGGCTTCCGAGGCAGTCGATCCTTCATGTAGACCCCACGAAAATATGGGATGTCTCTTGAATACTCTCGGATGTCTACATTAGTTAGAGGGCGATTGGGTAGCATATTTTTCAGTTTTTTGAAGATGTTATAAACAATCCTTTACCACTTTTATACGGCTTAATGTATAAACCCTTGCCCAACACTAAAGCCTCCATAGCTTTGTTATGTCGTTCTGTTTCTTGCAAATTTTGTTTGCTTGCTTTATAATCATTGACGGTTTTTACAATACCCGCTGCACCACCAGCTAAAGTTCCTAAAGCCGATAAACCAGCGAAAATTGGAATTAAAGGTAGAACTCCTCCAGTCATTGGTATGGGTATTACTCGCGGTACTCGAATTCGATGATGAATGTTTGGAAATAACTTTTTTGCTGTTAAGTAAGCTGCTTTTATTAAAGTCTTATTATCTTTGCATTTGAGTTTCTTAATTTTTGATTTTATTTTTGAAACGAAGCTTTTAAATGTTTTAATACCGGATCCAGACTTTAGTTTCGCTTTCATAACTTTGTTTACTAGCCAAGAGCTTAGTTTTTCACCTTTCCCTGCATCTTTTGATTTAAGTCTTTGTTTAGTCATGATAAGCAGTTGTAAATCGGCTTTGTGGCGATTTGATAAGTCTGTATGGTTTGTATACGTAATGTTGTGTTGCATGCAAGCTTCGTCTAGCGTATTTACGCCTCGGTCACCTCGCGCTAAGCGTTTGTGAAGTTTGGTTCCTGGTCCGCAATAATTGTATCCTGGCAAATGAACTTCGAATGGTAGATTATTAATTATGGTGTTAACTAGTCCACTCCCTTGCATCACTCAAATTGTATTGATATGATTTCAAATTAAAAATGGTTATATAATATCTTAGTCCATTATTGCAGCTTTTTCAATCCAACTGTTTTCTGCACTGTTTAGACCTAACCATTTGACATACAATTTATTTCCTTTCTTTTTCAAAACTTTTTCTATCAAATAAACATCGGGATGTATAGATCTTTGCAATTCTTGTTCGTAAAAAGCTCCTAATATGTTTTGCTTTCGTTGATCTACTATGTGATATGTCACTGGTAAGGTTTTATTTACCTTTTTTACAATAAATAATTCAGTTGACCAATTAGGAGTGTAGCCTTTCTCAAAATGATGTTTGTATTTACTTATACGAACACAGTCACCAACTTTGAATTTAGGCTTCCACTGAACTAAATCATGTTTGTTTATTTTTTCAATATTTTCTTTAATTACTTGTTCCTTACATTTATTCACATCAACCGGTTTAAATTGAATAGTGCGATGTTTTGTGTTGTTATATCTCTTTAATGTATCTTCCAATGGTATACCTAACCACTTAAAGTTTCCATTGAGACTAAAACATTTATATAATTTATTTTTTACAGTTCTAATTAGTCTCTCTACAATTGATGCTTTTTTAGTAGAAAACGATGAGTAATGGTTAATGTTGTGCTTTTTCATAAGCGTTTGAAAAGTGATGTTATAAAATTCTGTCCCCATATCAGTTTGTAAGTGAGCAGGATTATTACGACTACTAAGCAGTATACGTCCGAATGCACGAGTAACATCAAATTTATTTTTTGATTTTATCGGTTCAGCCCAGGCATACTTTGAGAAGCAGTCAATCACCACTAAGATGAAATTGTAACCTTTATTATACTTTTTTAGGCTTTGCATGTCCATCAAGTCTGCTTGCCATAAGTCGTGGATTCCTTTCAGAATAACAGAACGTCTAAGAAAATTTCTTCGTGCCGCTTTGTGTATTTCATTTACAATTTGTTATTTTACCATTACGGAGTTTTTTGAAGTAATTTATCTACCTCTGCTTTAGTATAAAACTTATCTTGCAAATGAGTTGAAACCTCAGGGAACCCTGCTTTTAAAGTAGCTTGAACTGTACCCTTTGCATCTTTCATGATTTGAGAACGCAATGTTCCAATCAGATTATTAAATTCTTTAAACATATTAGCATTCAATCGATCTACATAATCCTTGTTCACAGCCAGATTATTTAATTCTTTTAATGTGTTAGCATTCAATCGATCTACATAATCCTTGTTCACAGCTTCGTCTGCTTCTTCTGGAAATCTAATTCCTTTCAGTCTTGAATGAATGAATGAATGAATGAAATGCACCGACCCCAGCGTGGCTTAACCAGACTCGATAAATCGAATGAACCCCAGGATTTGCACTAGCCCCTGAAGCCTCATGGTTCATGGTGCTACAGAGGCCATTGCATATCAAAGAGTAGACCGGGGGGCGCGGGTAATGTAGGGAAGACCGTGCCTGTCGGGATAGGAAGGATTTGCGAGCCTACCGGATATGCATCCTTGAGTAAGCAATGGACTAGTGGAGAGACGGGTAATATTTATATAAGGATGGGCATCTTTTTACGACGTCGCCGCCAGTTGGCTCCGTTCGATCTTCACCGTTGAATCCATTGGCGGAGATGTGCTGCGTTTTCGGCTCTTTCCGTTTTCGTTCCTTGCCACTGCAAGCTACAATTTCCTGTTTTCTGTGTCTTCGTCCGAGGACTCGCTGCTGTCCGTTTCAGGTTTCTTGTATATCTCGCTGGCTGCATTCTTGATCTTGTTTCGGTCTTCAGCCGCGTCTTTCCAGAAGTCGATTTCCTTGTCGAAGCACGCCATGTCCTGTTTTAGGTTGTCGATCCATGCATAAATCGGTCGCCTACTTTCTAGGATTTGGCCTTGTACTGCGTTGCTGCATATAATATTGATGCCACTAGTAGTCTAAAAATCTTTCATGTTAACATAAGAAGTATAGGAAACTCGGTTAATTTCAATAACTTACTTATACTGTTGCACAGAACTAAAGTGCAATACGACATTATTGTATTGTCGGAATGTTGGTTAAGTAAATGTCCATCACTTCCCGAAATAACTGGCTTTGAATCCTTCATGTCTGAATATACTAATCAAAACGACGGAATAGTGGTATATGTTAAGCAAAACATGCACTTTACTGTAGAAACGAATTATGTACGTCGCTGTCGGAGGACCCAAAAAAAACCAAAATGATTTTTAACTAACTTTAATCAAAGTAAAATTACAGAATAAAACTTATTACTAAACTAGTACAATAGTGGAATGCTATTCCGATCGATATTAGATACAGAATGAAATATGAATATTTTATTAATATTAGGTAAATGGGCATCCGGTAAACAACTGCATCGAATGACGCAAGCCACGGGCGCAGCGTCAGCGGTTCGGATGTGAAGCGCATGTTGTTTCTACGTGCCTTAACGAGGTCACTGCACGCTTGCAATTTACATAGTATTGCATACTATAACACCTCCGCCGTCAGATCAGCAATTATTTTTGAAGTTTGAACTGAGAGAATATTGCTGAGTGAGTCTTTGATGCTCCAGCTTCCCCAGGTACTGCATATACTGCTTTATCTTCAGCGGGCTCCTCGGTAGTCTTGGGCTTGCACATCTTATAACGTTTCAGGATGATTACTATAGCGAGTAGCAGTGTTCCCGTAATAATGGTGTAAAACGGGATTGTTGTATGATATAGATATTCCGATTGGATTGGTTGTATCTGCAATGGAGGCTGGGACAGAACTTTATACTGAGCATCATGTAATTTCTTCAGATCTATCGAATTGAGATTAACTTGCGTTACTTCCATCTGCGTATCTGTCCTGTAGTGCAGTTTTGTTATTCTTACAGGTTGTCCCTCCACGTGGTCATTAAGATTGGTGATTGTGAATTCAGAAGTATACAGGAAGCAATTGATAGGGATAGTTGCCAGATAGCTACCATTCAGTATGATGTAATCTTCTCGCCCGCAGAGAGTGTGTACTCTTGTTGCATTTGGGAATGACAGAACATAGTGTTTCTCGTCCAACTCCTCCATAGATATTCTTGATAGTGTTATAGCTGCAATTTTGCAAGTTGCGTCGAATGTTTGATTCTTGATGAGATTCTGTATACAATCAGTATGCTGCCGCAGGTGATGATTCATCTTGTCTCCGCAGAGGTACCATTGATTATACTTCGGGCATTCAGCCTCTATGTACACAAAACCTTTCCTGCCAGTTGCAATCAAAGGATAAGGAGGGATAAGGGCCTGCCTGAATTTGTTAGGAGCTATTGACAACCTATAAAGATCATAAATTTCTTCAGCAAATATTGGCAATTTGAATATAACTACTATTTGGCTACCCGAATAATAATAGCCTGGTTTAATTATATCATAATATTCTCTAAGTTCTAGATCTAATACTTTTTCCTTACCATAAATCTTAATTAACCGTACAACCATATGACGTAAAACTTCAATAGAAATCATGGAATGATGTGAACTAGAACTATGAATAAATGCTAGCATGTTCTCTACTCTAATTAACTCGTTTTGTATTGCATCAACATTTTCGGTTAAAATAGTTAGATATTGACCAAACTTTGCGAATCTTATAAGATCACCATTTTTATGGGATTCCTTTTCTAGTAATGATTTTAGGGTTTCATTAATTTTTACTTGATTAGCTACTAACTGTGTAATGATATAAGAATGCTGAACCATCCACTCTTTACTTATAGTAATATGGTTATTTAATTCTTCAGTAATTTCGTCTTGGTTATCCCGTAGAATTTTTATAGTATTATCGTATTTGGCATCCGAATAATCTAAGTTTCCTGTTACGCTTTTTATTACGGAGCCTAAACCATCAATGAGACCTCGCTTTATACGACCGGGTTTTAAGGTTTCTAAATGACGCGTTACAGCAAACAGCTTTTTAGAAAGGAAATCTAATTGAAGTTCATATAGCATGTACGTATTATTATCTAACTTATGCTTATAACTATCTAATTGATCCTGTAATAACCTAATCTTTTCGTCGATGTCTTTAATCTGAATGTACTGTAAAAACGTATGATAGTGAGTTATGAGTTTAGTTGCTCCAAGGCGAAATGGTAATATTCCGGGGCCATCATCAAGGCTCTCAAGTGTTATCTCCTGACTTATTTCCTGGGCTGCTGTCAAAGGAGCAATCATGACCAGTAGCACCCTGAAACAATTTAGCGCTTTTAGGGACTCGCTTAAGCCGGCTTTTAGCGACGGGGCCTCGCTTTCTAGAGGTGTAAATGTGTATGGGTAAGTCTGCTAACACGATGTCTTGGGTATATCTTGGGGCTACCTTTTGGCGGCTGGCTAAGGGGTTGCTCACAAAAATACGTTGCTGGGGATCATATTCGACTTCCGGTTCGCGAGTTTTGTTGCGGTTTTCTATAATATTCGTACGATCTACTAGGGAGGATTCGTTTATTAAATCGTAAACTTGTTTCATCTTTTCCTTGTGACTTTGGGTATACTGTTGCAAGAGGTGGTTACTTAAATCTACTTCGAAAGGATCTCGGGGGTCAAAATGTCCGGTGATAATATCGAACGGTCGACATTTAGTAAAACTATGGATGGTGCTGTTATACGCTAATACACCATAGGGAATAAGATTTGTAATGTCTTCCCCCTTGTGTGACAACTTTAGAATGCGTAGATGCTCTAATAAGGTCGAATGAAAACGCTCCACGATTCCATTAGAATTTGGAGCATGTGCTAGAGTTTTGTGATGAATTATCTTATGCATATTAATGAACTCACTGAATAACTGATTACTAAATTCTGTTCCATTGTCTGACACGATAGTTAGAGGTAAGCCATGGTGTGTGCAAAATTTTAGTAAAGCTTGCAGTATACTAACCGCCGTACCATCACGTATATGATACGCTTGAGCGTATTTAGAGAATACATCTACAATCGTTAGATATTTCTCAGACTGGATTGTTAATAAATCAATGTGAACAATTTCGAAGGGTTTACTAGCTGGGGGTACGATATTAAATTTTTGTTTGATGGGATGACGATCATACTTGGCCCGACCACAGTCAGTACAGTTGTTAATGAATTTACTGATCTCATCTCTCATTTTTGGCCAGTAATAACGAGATGAAAGAGCTAAGAAGCATTCATTTATTCCGCGATGATTGGTTTTTCCATCGTGGTAATGTCTTATTATTTCCTGTTGATTCAAGTATTCCTTGACGTTTTCAACCTCCCGTTTAGTTAGCACTAAGTTCATTGATGAACTTTTGAACTTATCTTGAATAATCGGTATAATATCATACATAGCTAAAGTAGGGTTTATGAGCAGGGCCGTTTTAACTTTAGGGTTGACGTATTCCTTAATTACATTTATTATATCATTTTCTAAATTATATTTTGAAACTTGTACAGCTGTTCTGGTATGAGTATCGAAGGGTTTGGATGCTGTAGGGCGTTTTTTAATATCACCTACCACGGTAATATGTATTTGGCGATGAAATTTATTTAGCGGCTCGTCAACAATTGGTACTTCAAGTATAGGATTTTCTTGACTTGTATGGGCAGAGGCTGTAGAAGAGTTCCCTACGGATGGTGGACGCTCGGATGCGTTTGCTATCATGGAAGATGTTTCTTCGTTATGGATTTGGATACGGGAAAGGGCGTCCGCGTTTGTGTTACTGGATCCTTTTTTATAAATAACTGAGAAATCATACTCGGATAGCTTTAACTTCCATCTGGTTAGCCTAGAATTGGGTTCTTTTAGATTCATAACCCACTGTAGTGGTTTATGATCGGTGATTATCTTAAACTTTCTACCGAATAAATACGGTCGGAAATACTTCGTCGCCCAAACTATAGCGAGAAGCTCTTTCTCGATCGTACTGTAGTTAATTTCGCTCTCGTTTAGAGTGCGAGATGCGTAACATACAGGTTTATCCGCGCCTACGGTGCCGTGAGAAAGAACAGCGCCTAGCGCGAAGTTAGACGCGTCAGTCGTTAAAATGAAATCTTTTGTAAAATTTGGATACTGCAAGATCGGATCATTAGTTATCAAGTTTTTACATTTTTCGAAGCTTTCGGTATATGAGGAATCAATAACTACCTTTTTGCCCTTTTTCAGACATTGCGTGAGTGGTTTTGTTATCTTTGCGAAATCTGGGATAAACCGTCTATAATAGCCAACTAACCCGAGGAATTGTTTAATTTCTTTAGGGGTAGTTGGAATGGGGTAATTTTGAATTGCGCTTATTTTGTCTGGGTTGGGTTTTATGCCATCTCTTGTTATAACATGACCTAAATAAGCGGTTTCCAGCTTGAGAAATTCAGACTTGTCTAACTGTATTTTAAAATTTGATTCCCGTAATTTTTTGAAAACTTTTTCAAGGTTGATTATGTGTTCCTGGAGCGATGTGCTAAACACGACAATGTCATCCAAGTAGACCAGACAGACGGTATTCTGAAGTTCTTTGAGTACATTGTCCATGACCCGTTGGAAAGTGGACGGTGAATTTTTCAGTCCCATTGGCATTCTTAGAAACTCATAATGACCGTTTTCTACGTTGAAAGCGGTCTTAGGCACATCGGCGGGGTCCATTTCAACTTGATAAAATCCGCTGGCGAGATCGAGGGTCGTAAAATATTGACAATTACCAAGCTTGTCCAAAACGTCATTGATGTTTGGTATGGGGTATTTGTCATCATAAGTTTTTTCGTTTAGTTTCCTAAAGTCGACAACTAACCGCCACTTAGTTTTTCCTGAAGCATCAGCTTTCTTCGGGACAACCCAAATTGGCGAGCTCCAAGCTGATTCCGATGGTCGAATGATGCCTTGATCTAACATCTTGCCTATCTGATCCCTAACTTCATCTCTATGGACATAAGGATACCGATAGCTTTTCGTATGGAACGGGATTTCATCGGTTGTTCGAATGCGATGTTTGATTTTATTGGTAAAGGTTAAAGCCTCACCGTCTATATAAAAGATATCAGCGTATTGACTGCAAAGTTTTTCTAAATTAATACGTTCTTCGACATTAAGATGACTGGTTCGCAGACGTGAGGTAACTTCCTTTGCGCGTACCGATAGATGTTCCGTCGTCCCATATCGGGAGTCATGGAGGGATTCTTTAGAACGTGTGCACTGAATATTGTAAGTCTCTGCTTGTACCGCGCGATCCATTGAAAATATAAGATCGTGTGAAGTGGGGTTTATGACTTCTACGAGTCCACGGTTATTCGTAACTGAGGTAAAACATTCTCTTACAACGCAATTTGAAATAATCTGCTCACTAATAATCGCATCTCCGTCATGGATATTGACTGGTAATCGGAGTAATTTTGATGAATTTGCTGGTATCACATCCTCATATAAATTGACATTTCGGGAATTGTACATACTAATTTTATTGGAAGAATTTCGGGTAATTAACAATTTACTTTTAAGATCTATTTGTGCCTCCCATTTTTCTAGTAGGTCTAAACCTATCAACCCATCAAAATATTCGTGGAACTTATAGATAAACAGTTTAATATTTTCAGATTCCTGAAATTCATCAAAAGTTGGCATAGTTATGGAATAGTTATTCCTTGTTGTAGCATGAACGTTCGTTACCTCAAACGGGTCAAAATTTAATGGGAAATGATAGAAAAATGTTTGTACAGCTTCCGGGCTAATGAAAGATTGATTCGCGCCAGTATCGATTAAAAATTTTAGTGGTGGCTGTGAAATCTGAATGTATGGGAGCTGCCTCTGCGCTTGAAGGTTAAGTTCTATTTTAATTTGTCTGACTTGTTGTTCTTCTGAAAATCCTGCTCATTGGTGGAACTAGTACTCGGCTGAGGATCGGAAATGGCTGCATTTGGCTGATACTCTATAGCAAAGTTATCATCTACTGACCCGTTGTTCACATAATAAATTGGTTCTGCATTATAGAATTCTGCACCTTCCATATAGATATTGCTATCGGGATCACTATAATAGACAGGATAATAGTATTGTTCACCGTAATCCGCACAGACGTTCATGTTCATCTCCTTAGTTTTAAAATAACTGGATGGTGGTGGGTTACCCCCTTTTCGCCAATCGTGACCGGATAATTGACCGACGGGTGGTTTTTCCTTAGATACGTAGTGGCTAACACCACTCATAGGCTTAGGGCCATAATTCTGCGGTACATGTCTAGGTTGAAATTGAGAGTTGTTATTCGATTGGTAATACTGGGTCGGCGGCGCGCGGAAAGTAGGCTGTGTAGAACCCGGCGGCGCGCGAAACATTTGTTGGGTATAACTCATCGGCGCGCGGAACATTGGTTGTGATTGCGAAAGCATACCTGTGTTTCCATAAGGACCGGCAGGAACAGCTTGGAAACTTGGTCTCCATCCTTGTTGAGGTTGAACATAGCTAACGGGGCCCGTTCGTGCAGGAAAATTGAACTGTCTTTGAATAGTATTAGCAACTTGTGCCGACGACGCCGTCGACAGGGGTTTTTGTAAATTAGATTTCTTTTCGGAAATGGGTTCATGCCGATTTTGTAAATAAAGGACGTTCAATTCTTCTTGCACAAACTCGAGTGCCTTTTCCACACTATCAGGACGCATGCATCGGATGCGAGAGCCTAAGGGCTCTTTTAAGCCGCGAACAAACGCTTGCGTGGTAAGTTTGCTGTATAATATGCGCTTAGCTTCTACAGTCGTTTTGATACTTTCGTGTAGAGTAACATAAGTCATGATAGTGCTGAACAGATTAACACAATGGTCATAAAATTCTTGAGGGGAATTGTTCCCCTGAGTTGCTAACATAAGGTCATTATAAAGGGTGGTCTCGTCCCTCTGGTCAGAGAAATTATTAATCAAGGTCTTTTTAATACTATCCCAATCTTCAGGAATACCATTTGAGTTGATAATACGCGCGGCTGGTCCAGTTATCTTATTCAAAATACCATTTATCAGACAGAGTTTAGCTAGAGCATTATTAGGATCCCCCACAATGAATTCGGCAACAATTTGGTCACAAAGGTTTATAAATCGTGGTAAAATATGTGGGTTACCGTCAAAATCCGGCACTAAACGTAAGGTTTTGAATATTGAGTCAGCAGTAGACATGGTGTCGGATTCAAGGATTTCAGACCTCAAAGAATCCTCCAAAGTATCTGCCGTTGTATTTAAATCTACACTAATATTTCTATTAATATCTGTTTCTAACCTACGTGCTTGTCTAGAGCTCCCAGCCCCGTTAGGGGTAGATTGCCTAGGGTGGAAAATGTTTGTAATTTAATTAAACTAACTTAAAAGGAGAGGGAATTGAAAGCAACTCACAGAAACGATTGTAAGTGTACTTACATTAACTGCATTTCGGTACCTCTGGGATCGATGTCTGGATGTCTCCTCCGCGCAGGACGTCAGGTTCTTGTTTCAGGATACTCGGCGAACGCGATCGCTCGCGACGGCGGTAGCGAATTAGCGGGACGGTTTTCGATGCAATGAGAACTCTATCTAGCTAGCTCAAGACGCCTCGAGTATCCTACCGACTGCGCCAATTATGTACGTCGCTGTCGGAGGACCCAAAAAAAACCAAAATGATTTTTAACTAACTTTAATCAAAGTAAAATTACAGAATAAAACTTATTACTAAACTAGTACAATAGTGGAATGCTATTCCGATCGATATTAGATACAGAATGAAATATGAATATTTTATTAATATTAGGTAAATGGGCATCCGGTAAACAACTGCATCGAATGACGCAAGCCACGGGCGCAGCGTCAGCGGTTCGGATGTGAAGCGCATGTTGTTTCTACGTGCCTTAACGAGGTCACTGCACGCTTGCAATTTACATAGTATTGCATACTATAACAAACGCAATTCCTGGTGGATGCTAATTGTTTGATTATAAAACTTCAAAAAGATGTTGCACTAATGGCAATCTATCGTTCTCCCTCACACCGTAATGCCCAAAACTTTCTGGACAGTTTAGACAACTGCCTCATTGCACTCAAAACCTTTAAAACAGTAATTATCCTTGGAGATATCAATATAAATATATTGCCTAACAATACTGACTCAATTTCGGATACATACCTGAATACTATTGCATCGCACGGAATGCTGCCCGGGCATCTTCTTCCCACCCGCGGTAACAGTTGTATTGATCACGCGATCATAAAGTCAGACAAACCTGCTATCACTCTGGTTATTGATTCCTGTATAACTGACCACGCTCCCGTTGTAGTGTTTTGCAAACTCCAAAATCGTGTTCCTAAAGCTCCTGTAACATCTTACCGCGTTGATGTCGTTGCCTGTGTAGCTGAACTTCAACTGACTGATTTTACATTAATAACTGTTTGCAACGATGCAAATGATGCAGCCACTGAATTAGTTAACAAAATCTCCAATGTGGTTTCTAACAACACTTCTACAACTGTGATACCTAGCAGGAAACGAATAATAAAGCCCTGGATAACGCCTGGTCTTCTTAGGTGCATTCGTAACCGCGACAAAATGTTTCGTAAAACAAAGAGAGATCCTGAAAATGATATCCTAAAAGTGACTTACACGCGTTATAAACACTTTTGTAATAATTTACTAAAAAAACTAAAAAGACTATACGAACGTGAAGAATTTAAAAAACATTGTAAAAATCCTAAGGCTACATGGAACCTCATCAAGCAATTTTCTAACCTTCAGACAAGCAAATCATGTGCTAGTGAACTGCTGACGATTGCTTCTGATCCACACACCTCACTTAATATTGTTAACAATCACTTTGCTAGCATAGGAAAAACTCTCGCTTCAAAAATTACACCACGAAACGATCAGGCCTACGGTTCTGATGACCTCAATGCAACTAGTGCTGACCCTAGCTCAATGGCCATTTTTAGCACGGACATTGCCGAAATAGAGAGAACAATACTCGGTCTTAAACTAAATAGTGCCGTGGGCTGGGACGGTATATCTGCCGCCCTGATTAAGGCTGCCAGACATGTCCTTGTACCAATTATCTGCCATGTTTTTAATCTCTCTTTGCTGACAGGAGTTTTCCCCACGGTTTTTAAAAGAGCTGTTGTACACCCTGTTCACAAGAGTGGGGACAGAAGCAGTGTCAATAATTATAGACCAATCTCTGTGCTGACAACCTTATCTAAAATTTTGGAGAAAATCATTAATCTTAGACTCATTAAATATCTTAACTCAAAAAATATTCTGGTAGACAATCAATTCGGATTTCGATCGGGTAAAAACACAGAAGATGCTCTTCTCAAATTGACTGGTACTGTGGCTAAAAACTTAAACGGTAAATTCAAAACAATTGCTATTTTCCTAGACCTTTCAAAAGCTTTTGACACTGTTTCTGTTCCTCTCTTGCTGAATAAACTCCAAAAAATTGGCATTAGAGGTTTATCACATGATATCTTTAGAAGTTACCTCAGTGATCGTTCTCAGATTGTAAAAATAGGAAAATATATGAGCAACGAAGAAAGTATGAGCTATGGCGTCCCACAAGGTAGTGTTCTTGGACCCACCTTATTTTTAATTTACATGAATGAGCTCTGCAGACTCAGTATACCAAGTTCGAATCTTATAGTATATGCAGATAATACGGCAATAATTGTTCAAGGAAAAGACTGGGTTGAAACCCGCACCCATGCAGAATCCGCGTTGCGAATGGTTTCTGACTGGTTATCAAATAATCTACTAACCCTGAACATGGAAAAAACTAAATTTATCACGTTTGCTCCACGTATAGCATCTCAACCAGCTTCACCCTTTGCTTTGACTATCCACAATTGCCCATCCGCTGTCAATATTAACTGTGGTTGCAAATCTATCGCACGAACGAATAGTATAAAATATTTAGGGGTAACAATTGATAGCACCATGTCCTGGAACGATCACATTGGGTCATTGGTTGCACGAGTTAGAAAATTAATATTTCTGTTCAAAAAAATAAGATCGTCAGCGGATCTTCCTACGCTTAAAACAGTCTACTATGCTCTGGCAAACTCCATCCTTAACTATTGCATAACCGTATGGGGTAGTTCTGGAAAGTGCTTAATGCTTCGTCTAGAAAGAGCGCAGCGAGCAGTACTGAAAGTTATGTCACACAAACCAGTCCGTTTTCCGACCGATGAACTGTATGCTCTGTTGCAAATACCTAGGGTAAGACACAGTTTTCTTCTAAACTCAATTTTACGTAAACATACAGAACTTAGTTTCGACCAGTATTTTAACAGCCAGAGTAGGCGGAAACGTAGACCTGCTGATGTTTGCCCTGTAGTACCAGCTAGCATTGTAATGGTTAGACGACAGTACTATTTTCTGAGCCCAATTTTGTATAACAAAATAAATCGGATTTTAAACATTTACCCCCTTACTTCACGTGAGTGTAAATCAATTACTCATGAGTGGCTCGGTTCTCTGAATTATGAAGAGCTTGAACATCTTGCAAAAATATAAAAAAAAAAAGTAATAATGTCCCTTTCATCCCATTGCCTTCCAAATCACCTAAACAGAAAGACATACATACACCTACCTACACATACTCACACATTCACTCACTCGCATACACATACATACTTTACACTCACATTCACGCTAATATGAACACATTCACGTGTATAAATACTGTAATTGTGTATTTAATTATTGTAACGTTTAATTGTTTTTTTTTTTTTTTTATAGATACTTTACTTTTCAATGTAAAACATAAAAATAAAAAACTCTTTATATAAATGCCTGGAACGCTGTCGTCTCCTTCCTGGAGGTGGGCGCTAATGGCCGCGACACAGTATTCCATACTAATGCGGTTGTTAACGAACACAAATTTTGTAAACTGTTTTCTGTTCCAATAAATATTTTTAATTTTTTTAATTTTAATTTTGCATATCACTATTTGTAACCAGGCTTAAGTCTACATCTTTCTTCAGCAACAACTGTTTTAAACCAGGTGTATTTCGGTATTTACTTCCAGTTACGGTTATGTATTGATCGTTGATCGTTATGCAAGCAGAACCTAACATCAGTTTCCCGCGGTCTGCTCTAACCCCAAATGGAATATCTACCAACGCTTCTGAAGGTACTGACCAGGATGACGTATCACGATCTTGATTCCTTTCAACTACTGATTCATAAGAAGAGTCACTGTTGATATCGGATTCATATTTGTCTTCATCACCGTTATTATCATTACTTCCTGTGCTACCAGTTCCTTCTTTCTGCGAAGTTTCGTTAATAAACGGATCATCAGCAAAATCATCACTAGCAGGCAGGAGAGGAGCTTACTAGCATTAGCAATTATGTTGAGAGGTTCTGTTACTGGTTTGAAAACAGATTCCAGTGCTTGATTATTGTTAATCTCTGCATCTATCATTTTTCGTACTTTTATCTTTACAGCTTCTGCCGCATCAACAATTTGTCGTTTCAATGATTTTTCCATATTAGTAAAATAGGTAGTAATTGGCTTAGCGTCGTAAGGTGAATAATAATTTCAGACAGGTAATAGTCTTATACAGGAAGATTTTTTAGTCACCGTCCAAATTTTGATATATTAATCTTTGGCGAAAACCATTGAATACGTGTTTTTTCTTTTAGTATCACTCAATACAAAAATATTGAGATATCACATCACAAAGTGATCTATAAATAGTTGATGGTTCTGGACACCGCCGTGCCGTGCGTACACGCTGGGTAACTACGCGGGCTGGCCGCCCCGCGCGCCGCCACAATTCATTGTTAACACAATAATAAACAAAGTTGCAAATTTTCCCTTCATACTTTCACGGGCTTAGGACCATCAATTAGCAAAAGGTTTGTGCTATGTTCACTATGATTAGAATGTAATCCTTAATTAATCAATTACAAATAAAGTAAAAAAAATATTGGATACATAAGAACTTTAGAACTTATTAAAACCGTGCCAAAACTTTTTGCTATTAGGCGTATTTAAAAAATTTGAATCAACTTATGTACAAATAATTAAAAATCGAAGTAATCAAAATAATCATAAAACAGTCACATTAACAGGACTTTAATAAATGTTCAAAATGCATACCGTTTCTCTCTAAACAAAGTCTTGCACGTTTTTGCACATTTATTTTAATTTTGTTGAGCACTACAGTGTCACTTTTCACTTGGTTGAATGCACGTACAATTTGTCCTTTTAATTGGTCTAGGCTTTGGGCTTCCTCCACATACACTCGTCGTTTTATTTCGCCCCACAAAAAAAAGTCACATGGAGTAAGATCTGGGGACCGGGGTGGCCAGGGGACGGGCCCCCCGCGACCAATCCAATGATCACCGTGTTCTGTGTTTAAATAATCACGAACGGCGGCCGAGTAATGAGGCGGTGCACCGTCTTGTTGATAATAAAAATCATGATAGGCGATTGCCGGCACGTCATCCATGAAATCAGCAATTACTGTGCGTAACATATCTAGGTACGTGCCCCCGTTCAGCCGTCCCTCAATGAAATATGGCCCCAAGTAGGATATTATTGGGCATGCTACTCCACCTTCCGTTCCATCGGCTCACTTCGTTCGCCTCGTCACTCTCGGTGGAGTAGAATGCCCAATAATATAATTGAAAAATACTGGTTCGGCGCCTATTCCACCCGATGGAACGGAAGATGGAGTAGAAATCTTACATAGTGGAGTAAGATACTGGTTCGGCGCCTATTCCACCCGATGGAACGGAAGATGGAGTAGAAATCTTACATAGTGGAGTAAGATACTGGTTCGGCGCCTATTCCAGTTAGGCGCGGTTGCTAGTACATTTGTTCGAGTTAGCGACAATGAGTTATAAATGTCAATATAATACATCAATTGACTCATTATTAATATAACCGTTTCAAGCAGTCGTCATGAAATTTGTAAAACAACCACAATCGTTACATGTAAACAAACTTTGTGTTAATTCTCAGGAGACTGGTTTTCGCCATGGAGAATTATTACCTAAATCAGTACGATGCATCATTTGCGGTCCGTCAAATTGTGGAAAAACTAATTTATTAATCGGTCTTCTTATACACGAGAATGGTTTAAGATTTCAAAATGTGTATGTTTATTCGAAAACCTTACAACAACCCAAGTATGTTTTTTTAGAAAAAGTCTTGCAACAAGTACCAGGCATTTCATTTCAGAAATATCATGAAAATGAGCAAGTATTGAGTGTTCAAACCGCAAAACCAAATTCTGTTATTATATTTGACGATGTTGCTTGTGAAAATCAAAGTAGTATGCGTGATTATTTTGCTATGGGGAGACACAAGTTCATCGATTGTTTTTATCTAAATCAGACGTATAGTAAAATCCCTAAGCAGTTAGTAAGAGACAACGCAAACCTAATCGTACTTTTCAAACAAGATGAAAGAAATATGAGACATGTTTATGAAGAACACGTCAACACTGACATGACATGGATTGAATTTCGTGAAATGTGTTCAAAAATATGGAGTATACCTTTCAATTATGTTGTAATTAATAAAGATTGTTCTAAAAACAAAGGATGTTATAGAAGTAAATTTGACACGTTTGTAGTCTTTGACTAAGAACTGAATACATATATAAGACTATTACCTGTCTGACATTATTATTCACCTTACAACGCTAAACCAATTACGACCTATTTTACCAATATGGAAAAATCATTGAAACGACAAATTGTTGATGCGGCAGAAGCTGTAAAAATAAAAGTGCGAAAAATGAGAGATGCAGAGATTAACAATAAACAAGCACTGGAATCTGTTTTCAAACCTGTAACAGAACCTCTCAACCTAATTGCTAATGCTAGTAAGCAAACTCCTCTCCTGCGTGCTAGTGATGATTTTGCTGATGTTCCGTTTATTAACAAAACTTCACAAAAAGAAGGAACTGGTAGCGCAGGAAGTAATGATAATAATGGTGATGAAGACAAATATGAATCCGATATCAACAGTGACTCTTCTTATGAATCAGTAGTTGAAAAGAATGAAGATTGTGATATGTCATCCTGGTCACTATCTTCAGAAGCGTTGGTAGATATTCCATTTGGGGTTAGAGCAGACCGCGGGAAACTGATGTTAGGTTCTGCTTCCATAACGATCAACGATCAATACATAACCGTAGCTGGAAGTAAATACCGAAATACACCTGGTTTAAAACAGTTGTTGCTGAAGAAAGATGTAGACTTAAGCTTAGTTACAGATAGTGATATGCAAAATTATAAGTCGATGCTTCTTGATACAAATGCACAACGTCGGGACTATGAGCCAACTATACCAATAAAAAGTAATAAAGGACAAAAATATTTGCAAGTTATTAAACCTCTTTTTAAACTGAAGAATACAGTTCAGGGAAAGGGTCTATGCTGGCAACACAGGATTATATAATGAAATTATATCTATCATTGGAGAATTGCGTGAAAGTAAAGTTATAAATAAATAAATACTTAAAAATGTCTTTATTTTACTATCAGCCTCTCGATACAATACACCTTAAACATGAACGTAGACAAATTCGGACACTACATTCACAAAAGAATGCGTTTATCAGAGTTATTTGAGTTTAATGAGAATGCATTGTTAAAATCAGAGAACGGAGATTTTGATTTAAAAACATCAAGACTGAAAGGAATTAGATCTCCAGTAGAAGCAGACGAAGCTGTGAACAAGGATTATGTAGATCGATTGAATGCTAACACATTAAAAGAATTAAATAATCTGGCAGTGAACAAGGATTATGTAGATCGATTGAATGCTAACACATTAAAAGAATTAAATAATCTGGCAGTGAACAAGGATTATGTAGATCGATTGAATGCTAACACATTAAAAGAATTAAATAATCTGGTTGTGAACAAGGATTATGTAGATCGATTGAATGCTAACACGTTAAAAGAATTAAATAATCTGGTTGTGAACAAGGATTATGTAGATCGATTGAATGCTAATATGATTAAAGAATTTAATAATCTGATTGGTACATTGCGTTCTCAAATCATAAAAGATGCAAAGGGTACAGTTCAAGCTACTTTAAAAGCAGGGATACCTGAGGTTTCAACTCATTTGCAAGATAAGTTTTATACTAAAGCAGAGGTAGATAAATTACTTCTAAAAACTCCGTAATGGTTAAACAACAAATTGTAAATGAAATACATAAAGCCGCACGAAGAAATTTCCTTCGACGTTCTGTTATTCTGAAAGGAATCAGCGACTTATGGCAAGCAGACTTGATGGACATGCAAAACCTGAAAAAGTATAATAAAGGTTACAATTTCATCTTAGTGGTGATTGACTGCTTCTCAAAGTATGCCTGGGCTGAACCGTTAAAATCGAAAAATAAATTTGATGTTACTCATGCATTCGAACGTATACTGCTTAGTAGTCGTAAAAATCCTGTTAACTTATAAACTGATATGGGAACAGAATTTTATAACATCACTTTTCAAGCTCTTATGAAAAAGCACAATATTAACCATTACTCATCGTTTTCTACTAAAAAAGCATCAATTGTAGAGAGACTGATTAGAACTGTAAAAAATAAATTATATAAATATTTTAGTCTCAATGGAAACTATAAGTGGTTAGGTCTACCATTGGAAGATACATTGAAGAGATAAAACAACACCAAGCATCGCACTATTCAATTTAAACCGGTTGATGTGAATAAATGTAATGAACAAGTAATCAAAGAAAATATTGAAAAAATAAAAAAACATGATTTTGTTCAGTGGAAGCCTAAATTCAAAGTTGGTGACTGTGTTCGTATAAGTAAATACAAACATAATTTTCAGAAAGGTTACACTCCTAATTGGTCAACTGAATTATTTATTATAAAAAAGGTAAATAAAACCTTACCAGTGACGTATCACATAGAAGATCAACGAAAGCAAAACATATTAGGAGCTTTTTACGAACAAGAACTGCAAAGATCTAACCATCCAGATGTTTATTTGATAGAAAAGGTTTTGAAAAAGAAAGGAAATAAATTGTATGTCAAATGGTTAGGTCTAAACAGTGCAGAAAACAGTTGGATTGAAAAAGCTGCAATAATGGACTAAGATATTATATAACCATTTTTAATTTGAAATCATATCATTATAATTTGAGTGATGCAAGGGGGTGGACTAGTTAACAACATAATTAATAATCTACCATTCGAACTTCATTTGCCAGGATATAATTATTGCGGACCAGGAACCAAACTTCACAAACGCTTAGCGCGAGGTGACCGAGGTATGAATAAACTAGACGAAGCTTGCATGCAACACGACATTGCGTATACAAACCATACAGACTTAGCAAATCGTCACAAAGCCGATTTACAAATACTTAACATGGCTAAACAAAGACTTAAATCAAAAGATGCAGGGAAAGGTGAAAAACTAAGCTCTTGGCTAGTGAACAAAGTTATGAAAGTAAAACTAAAGTCTGGATCCGGCATTAAAACATTTAAAAGCTTAGTTTCAAAAATAAATTCAAAAATTAAGAAACTCAAATGCAAAGATAATAAGACTTTAATAAAAGCAGCTTACTTAACAGCAAAAAAGTTATATCCAAACATTCATCATCGAATTCGAGTACCTCGAGTAATACCCATACCAAAGACTGGAGGAGTTCTACCTTTAATTCCAATTTTCGCTGGTTTATCGGCTTTAGGAACTTTAGCTGGTGGTGCAGCTGGCATTGCAAAAACCGTCAATGATTACAAAGCAAGCAAACAAAATTTGCAAGAAACAGAACGACATAATAAAGCTATGGAGGCTTTAGTGTTGGGCAAGGGTTTATACATTAAGCCGTATAAAAGTGGTAAAGGATTGTTTATAACATCTTCAAAAAACTGAAAAATATGCTACCCAATCGCCCTCTAACTAATGTAGACATCCGAAAGTACTCAAGAGACATCCCACATTTTCGTGGGGTCTACATGAAGGATCGATTACCTCGAAAGCCGAAACGCATTGAATGTGGTATCGTTAACTTAGACGATTCTAAGAACGATGGAACGCATTGGGTAGCTTATGCTAAAGTACACAATCACTGTGAATACTTTGATAGCTATGGAAATTTAAAACCTCCGATGGAACTGATGCAATATTTAAAAAATTGTAATGTGTTTTATAACTACACAAGATATCAAAAATTTAACGCAGTCAATTGTGGTCATTTATGTTTAAATTATTTGTGGACTTTTTGGAATAAAAAATTATTATAAAATATATGCTTTTCTTTCATTTCAATCATTTGCAAGATGTCACTCACTTTGTCTATAACTGGAGACTCGTCAGTGTTAACTACATACTATCCTAATACTTTGCAACTAGATGGAGAGTATGAGTGTGCTTTATTACACTTTTCAACATTTAATTCTATTCCAAACATTGATAAAAGTAATAATAAGTTCTATTATGGTTTTAATGAAGTTATTGAAATACCGGAAGGCACTTATGAATTGCAAGATATCAGTGATTATTTAAAATCCGAAATAAAAGATGCAGCGATCAAACTGCGGTGCAATAATAATACTTTAAAAACTACTATATTCTGTTCAAAAGATATTAATTTTACCAAAGAAGACTCTTTTAGAAGACTATTAGGGTTTAACAAACAAATCTTGAAAGCAAATAAATGGCATGTGTCACAGTCTCCAGTCAACATTCTACCTACGACCGTAGTCAGGATTGAATGTTTTTTTTTTTTTTTTTTTTTTTTTTTTATTAATAAGAACAAATGTTCAAATGTTCTTAGTAATGGATTACAATCTAGCCTAATAGGCTAATAAGCAATTTAACTCTAACTTAATATTTTACGAGATAGATTATGTTATAACTAAGAATAGTGTCAATTTGCACTTTTACACAATTTCGTAGCACTTTCTTAGAGTCTGATAATTGATGAAAACACTTTGTTCATGTGTTACATTTATAGCACAGCATTGTTACTATTTTTTATACACTACACTAACTCAAATGGTTTAGTTCTTTTTAGCCTACGCACTATGTCCGTGTTATCTAGCAGCTGGATTGCCTCGACATTCACATGTCGGTGAAGTCTGTGTTCGTGAAGGATTGAATGTGATATTTTAAGCGGTTCTTATGTAAACGGTGAACCAAGTCATATTATTCACGAATTTGCACTTAATGTGCCACCTGGATACAGGATCATAGAAATCCCGAAGAACGCAATATACTTTCCAATCAATCAAAACAACATAAGCTGCATACACATCAGACTGTTAGATATAAAAATATCTGCATCTTAGAAGAAAAAAATGATTGACTACAATAAAAATGTGTCTCAACAAGTAAAGAATATCAGTTCTGCTCGAGCTACCTATCAAATAAGACCTCTCTCTAAGAAGAAAATAAAATTAACTAAAGACAATAAAGCATTCCTTAGAGCGATCGGATTGCTAAAATGAATATCTTAGACGTTTTATCCGCTCCAACTTATGATAATACTATAGAAGGAATCGAATTTCATTCCTACAAGCCCTATGTAACAAGTTTCAACAGGAACGATGAAATCCGCATACCTATCAACCAACAGGACTTGTACATATTACCATCAGCTAGCACCTTATATTTGGAAGGAACTGTTATCGTTAGCAAAAAAGATACGAAGGACAAAGCTACTAGTGTCAATTTCACGAACAATGCTCTACTCTACTTATTCCAAGACATTAGGTATGAGCTAAATGGAGTGGAGATTGATAAAATAAAAAATGCAGGTATAACAACAACCATGAAATCACTCATTTCGATGAACGAAAGTGAATCAAAAATGTCTAATGCCTGGGGCTGGAATATTGATGGCATAAAAAATATAAATGGAGGAAGATTTTCTGCTTCCATACCACTTCGTAACCTCCTCGGTTTTGCTGAAGATTTTAAAAAAGTCGTTATAAATAGTAGACATGAACTGATATTGTTACGAAGTAACACTAATTTAAACGCTGTAAAACTTAATACTGGCGAAGTAGTGGATGATGTTCAGATCAATAAAATAATATGGCGCGTACCGCATGTTAAAGTATCAGACAAAGAAAAAATTGGATTGTTAAAAGTATTAGAAAAGGATCGTCCACTTCAAATGATATACAGAAATTGGGATCTATACGAATATCCAGCTTTGCCTAAAACTACAAAACATACCTGGTCTATCAAAACTTCATCTCAAATAGAAAAACCAAGATACATTATTATTGGTCTACAGACAAATAGAAAAAACAATGCAAGTTCTGACATGTCTCAATTCGATCACTGTCATATTCGAGACGTTAGAGTGTATCTCAATTCAACCTATTTTCCATATGAAAACTTAAATGTGAGTTTTGCTAATAACAGAATCGCTTTATTATACGAGCAATACACCAGATTTCAACAGTCGTATTACGGACGTCGCTCGGAACCCATACTAAGCGAAAAACAATTTAGAGATTTAGCACCGCTGTTTGTAGTCGATTGCTCTAGACAAGCGGATAATCTAAAGACAGGTCCGGTTGTGGATGTAAGAGTAGAAATTGAGAGTGATTCAGAGATACCAGATCAAACATCAGCATACTGTCTCATTCTGAACGATTGCATTGTTGAATATAAACCATTAAGTAACATTGTTAAGAAGATATCATGAAGACAGATACCTGTATAGTGGAACTCCAAGGATTTAAAGATACTATAAATAATTTTATTGTTAAAGAATTGACCATTGCGAACCAAGACCATACACAGACGTTCTTGGTAAAACCACCATTTTCATTCCACTACCTAACACAAGAAGAAAAAAAGCAGGTGAGGTGGTTAGAAAGAAATCGAGGAATTTACTGGAGTGAGGGCTACATAGACTACAAAGAGTTTCAACGCGTTATTTTACCATATTTAGAAAATAAAAAAATGATTACAAAGGGTTTGGAAAAGATTAAGTGGATTAAAGATTTATGTGCAAACTGTGAAGTGATAGATATAGGTGAGAAGGGATGTCCTAATTTAGCAACATTAAAAAAAAAATTCTGCAAAAATAAAACTGATTTTAATTGTGTGAACCATAAAATGAATTGTACTTTAACGAATGCGGTGTGTATTAGAAAATGGTATGTTGATAACAATATGAATGTATTTAATTTATTTTAATTGTTATTGTGTTAAACAGTTAATTAAAAAATGTCTTTGTACTTAAGAGTGTTTTATTTATAATCAGAGTAACCTACATAACAAACTTTAAATTAGCTGCAGCAAAAATTACATTTCTTATCAATTTTATTACAAATTTAAAATATACAATGATTAACGAATTATTCTAATAAAAAATATGGAAAGCAAATAGCCTTTAATTATTTCATTACACTAGAGCTAATTTAGAGTTCGATTATAAATAAGTAATACAAAATAAAACATAATTTAAATAATAAATGAATATATTTTTATTTACTTTTTTACATTACTTACAACTATTACAAACTAATTATAACTACCTACACAATAATAATAATAATAGTGTTAACTGTTTTCTAACGTACCTACATACTTAACTTACAAACTTGTGATGTATGAACATTATCCCAACTCGATTAAAAACAAAACTACATTTAAACTTACAAACTTTTTTTACGTAGGTACATTTTTTTAATTTTACCAAACTTCTTATGCTTATAATTTATACATTCAAAAGTTACACAACATAAAAACCTAACATGATTAAACACTAAAGAATAAGAAAACAAAATAAATGTTATACATACCTAATAAGAATATGCTCTAATAACTATAATATTACATACATGATTTATTATTATTGATTATCACTTAATATAACTACTACTAGATACTTACAAAATAATGACACCAGCTAATAATAACCGTCCCCACAAAGTTTTTTTGATATTTTATTAATTAACGATTGCGTCTCCTCCATAACATGGTCCACCGATTCAGTCACTACATACTGCGCACTTAACATTATCACATCCTGATTGTCACTTGCAGATTCTTGTTCACTGATATCCAACACTTGTACCTGGATCAGTCGTAAACCTTTTTTCTTCTCATTGTTTATGACGAATGATTGACATGTAGGCAGAGATGACTTCTGTTTTAGACACTCCCGTCTTGTTCTAGGTTTCTTGTTGGCCGGTCCGCAGTCTCGTCTTGTTCTAGGCTCCTTGTTGATAGGTCTTTCTTGTTCAGGGAAATCTGGGATATGCCAGCTTAAACTCGGAGTCGGAAAACCTTGAGCGTATTGTGAGAAGTCGATAATATCTGGAGAATCACACATTATCAATGATCTGAAACAAACGAAATAATAATTAATTAAAACGACATAAACAACATGATGAATTAATGTTATATGTAGATGAGTAGGTACTTGTACAATACTTACAATTCGTTTCGTTTTTATTTGATTTGATGTGACCGGTCCGGCTGACTGCCTGGTGATGTATGTGCATATCATATTATTATGAAATGCAAACTATTTAAAACCTTGCGATATGAATCAATTTCATGTTTCAACAAGTTCAAGCTGATGGGCGCGACATGAAGAGACATGCTCGCGCACCTGATCGGTGTTATATTGCACAAAGCAGTCAGCGCAATGCGCTTTGTCATCAGGAATGGAAATGAAACAGATTATTATTATGAACATAAATATATATTGTTTATTTAAGTAAATTAAACTAAGCATTATTATTACTTAACAGATATTATACTAAAATTAATTTTGAACTAATTAGTACAAGGGACACCAAAAATACAAAAAATTTAGAATTACATACACAACTATTTTACATTAATGAAACAGATTATTATGTCTTTATTTCATTTTAAATACATATTGTTTATTTAAGTAAATTAATATATAATACAGATATTTTACTAAAATTAATTTTCAACTAACTAGTACAAGGGACACCAAGAATACACAAATTTTAGAATTACATAGGTACACAACATTTCACACTATAAGAGTAACAAACATCCAGCTACCCATCCTCAAAAACTTTTTATAATTGTAAGTATGATAGTAGGCAGGTTGTAAGATTATCTAACTTTCCAATTAGAATAACATAGGTTTTACAATCAATAAATACATGTTAGAAATGTAACATGTAACTACTGTAGGTTCCTAACAACATATAAAATTATGGTAATGCATCACATAAATATATTTGCATTACCCCAAGCTAAAGTAGATACTTTATCTGATGATAGCAATCGTTTATCATCATTGCTTGAAAGTGCTATTTTATTTACATTCTGTGTGAATATTTCATGTTTTATTGACCTAAACAATACATTTTTTTTGCGAATGACATTGCAATTGTATAAAACATTTTTATAATCAAACATACTTAAATTTTTCGTTACACATTTTTTTGTACCTTTAGCTTTTTTAATTGTTTTGTTTACGGTTTTAATACAATAAAGCTTTGAGCGCAGTCCTACAAATTCTTTGATAACTTTGCCACCCATTTCGTCCTTAAACAGTCCTGGAATCTTCTTATTAATAATAGGCAAATGAAATTCATTGTTTAAGTCATAATTAGAGGTATCGAAATATTTTTAAAAATTGAGCTTGAAATCTTTATAAACGTTATTACTCTGTACATCATAGATTAGACTATCTGTGTCAGTATAGCACAATTCAATTGCATTACCATAAAACGGTTTCATGATAGAGTAGTGAAAATCGTACATATGCGTTTTAGATAATTCTAATACTGTGAACCCTATGTATATTGGTTTATTAAGTATAACACGCAAAGGCTTCATTTGGATTGCTACTAGATCATCAGAAAATACAGAGGCGCTGTGAAAATATGGACTGGCTATCAATTTCTCAGCACAATTAGTCTTTTTTGTTTTATTGTTTGAGTCACACCACTTGTTTACTAACTTAACGTCTATTCGATTTTCATTATTTTCTAAGGTTTTTCCAAAAATACTATTGTTTAATAATTTGAAAAAATCTTGTTCAAACGTTGACTCTGCTTTTTGACGTAACTGAGTGTTAATATCAATATATCGCTTTAAAAAACAACTTTGCTTAAACATAATTACTCGATGGATCCTTCTCAATATTAAACCGTATTGTAAGCATTTTTTTAAATGAACGTAATTAATTACATAGTGATATTTGTCAAACAAATTCGGTACTAGTTTTTTATTTTTACCACCAGGTGGTATGCATTTTTCTGGACAAAATGGAAAATCATTGTGTTCAATGTGCAATTTTCCGGATATATTAAATCAACTTCAAGAATGTAACCGTTTTCCGCAGTATCACTGATGTCTGTCAAATTCGTTTGTAAACAATCTATTTCTTGTCTGTTCATAAATCTAAAACCAGAATAGGGTAGGGATTGACACATGCTGTAACCGTATAAATTGTTACAGTCTAAATAAATGATAAATGAATTTGGGCGGTTTGGATCGTAGGTATCTAAATATTTATGATTGGCTTTGGCATATCTTTTGGAACACAGACAAACACCTCCACGAATACCTTGTTGTATCATTCTAAAAATTTCGACATCGCTAATTAATTCTAATTGAACTCCTGTTTTTAAAAGCATTGCATCAAAAGATAGACTTGGTGCTGTAAGATAGAACGCAGGATCGAGATTGTAATGGCGTTTACAAGTTTTTCGAAAATTTTCAAATACATCTGTTAGCAACAGAACGTCTGTTTTAAGATATATATCGGTGTACATACCCATGTTTCGAATATTGAATACTGACCAAACGGAACGAGCGTGTTCAAAGTCTTCGTCAGTAATTGACTCATTAGTCAATGAGCTAAAAAAATTGTTTTTTGACGGCAAACATTTTTCTTCGTATCGATCCCATTGAGACATATAATCATAAGGATACACTCCTTTACGGGTGAGTAGGTTAAATTCTGTTTTATTAGGAAAATAAGATTGTAATTGTTTGAAGTCTTGTTTTTTCATGGTACTAACCAACTTTTCTAAACTAGTGCCTAAAAACTTGAAAGAATCTACAAACCGAACCTGAATGTTTTCATCCGGTGAAATCGGAATAAACTTTGTGAATGAAATATAGTTTTCTTTTGTTTTCGGTATCACTTTAATAGATCCAGGAGCTTCACCTAATTCTTTTATAAAAAGGTGACAATCGTATCCGGACAAATTATGAAAGAATACTGGTAAAAATGTTGGTAATCTGTATTGCAGGTTACAGTAACTATGAGCTGCGCCGCGATACTTTCCACTCAAGTGGCAATGATCACGAACCCTGTCGCCGAATAAGAAGTGATCACAAATATGACAATTCGTCGCGTTTTCAAAGTTGTGAGCATTATCATCTGAGTATATCATAGGAACATTATTTTTTTAAATAGTATAAATTTTTTGTGCATCTTTATAAATAGACTTCACAAAATTAGATACACAATCCGAACCGCGATAAGAAACGTAACGATTGTGGCTTTCGTCTAGCGCACACGTAATATGGTAAGCGTAAGCTATAGGCACGTGTCGCTGTCGCGTTACAGTGCTCGCTTTAGTGGGATTAGGGTCACAAGATTCATACCGTTCTAGCATTGTTTCAAAATCTGCGTATATAACAAATGGTACAGTCTGCTTTCTGTTATAATTTTCAAACTGTATGAAAGAACCTTTTGGAGGCAGTTTCGTGGCGACACCTCCACAATTATGTGAACTAAGATCGTCGCATGAATTAAAAAACAGTAAACAAACGTCACAAAAGTACAATTTACTGTGGTGCTTTGTTATTTGATTCTTAACGAGTCGTGGTAAGTCTTTAATAAGACAGTAATGTGATAAATCATCATTTTCGAAATAAAGTAAACGAATCACCTTGTCGTTTAAGGTTTTTGGTTTGTAAAGAGGTCCTACAATGGTATTATTTTTCAAACCATAAATATAAATACAAATTTCAGGGTTATTACCCTCAAATCGCGTAACATCTGAGAAATTCATTGGGAATGATATATCCTTTACATTTAATACGTTACGAAAATCAGGGTAAGACGATACTCTTTCAGGATGACTTTTAGCTGGATATAAAGCAGCAACAACGGACCATAAAAAACAATACTCATCATTATTGCGGATATTAATACATGCTATTTTCAATTTTATTGATACAGGCAATTCGACAAAACCTGAACCGCGCAAAGGTTGATATTTGTTAACATTGATTTCCAAATGGGAATTGTTTAAGAAGGTCCATCCACTATTGCGGTCCTGAAATTCTTCAATCTTTTTTGTTAAAGTATTTTTGACTTGAGCCAATAATGGATCCAATTCATAATTCTGATGCAAAGTAAAGTTTTTTGTGGCAAATGATTTCATCTCCTGAGAATCATTTTTAACCATTAAAAACAAAGCGAAATATTCGAAGTTAACTTTTAAACAAGTGTGTTCTTTAAGAGACGTATCAATCAACATTTTAATTTTGTTCTCAATATTATTAAAAAATGAATCTAGAGAATAATTCTCAGACGGATCGACGATTCTATAAGAAGCTATACGATTACGAAATGCAGAATGGATTATTTCAACACCTTCGCAAAAATGCGAAATATTTTTGTTTTTATGATTAGTACTACGTAGATGACCTGTCCAGTGACTGCGCTCAACAGAGGTGTTACAAACGGTACAGAAAGGCATTTTAGATAATTATTACGTCAGTTAATTTTGTATGCTAAAATAGGTTTAGATTTACATACTATTAGATTCTGCAATAATCAATACAATTAATTTGGTGTCCCCAACAATTAAAACTAAATTATTTTAAATTTATGCTATCGCTGTAAAAGACGGGCTCGGAATGATTAAACAATTCATGAGTTGACCTCATGAACATTTGCAGCCCGTCCCACTGGGGAGTATTTCGATCTAATTGTGCTTTTAAAGCGACCTGGGCTTTTTTCCACCGTTCTTCCTTGGGGGTGGAGGCAACTTCGTCTTTCGCGTATACCTTTACTTCTACGTAGAACTCTCCCTTTAGGTCTGCCGCTCGCCGTACTTTACCGTTGGCAACACGGCTGATGAGCGATGAACCGAAGTCCCCGCTTGAGGTCGTCGTCTTCGGTTCGTCCTCCAGACCAAAGAGGTCCGAGCTCAAGCTGCGTCTTTTACTGTAAACAATTACGCATATTTTCATTTATAATAATTTACATTTATTATCTATTATACACCTCTGTTGAATCTTATGGGGAATACAAAGCCTGATAAACGCGATAAACGTGGTATATATTTGTTATAATAATTTCAATAAGAATACCTAATGAAGTAACTGTTAACATTCCTGCATTGAATATAATCGGAAATTGATTTTACAGTTGTCTGCGTTACCAAGTTCCCTAACCATCATGTATCAGTGCACATAACATTTTAATTGATTTATCATACCAAAAAAACACCTAAACATACAAGCAGTAATATAAATTACCTTGACTTAGAGTTTGACGGGTGGGCGGTGCTTTCAGGTGTTTGGCGCTTCACCGCCTTTTTCTTAGCTTGCTTTTTCACCTCGACTACTGCAGCTGTGGACCGTGCAGGTGATTGATATTCCGATTCTGAGTCAGACCTGAAATAGAACACACTAAGATTAATTCTATAACCAACCTCAATAATTATGGAGAGGAAAGTTTCAATGGAATATAGCTCGCTAGAAGATGGTAGTTACCAGCCGGCAGGCAGAAACCAGGTCCGTAGCTGAGTAGGTACCGATTAAACATTAAAATATTCAGATGGAATATAGCTCGCTAGAAGATAACATGGATGGTATGATGGTGATAGTTACACCAGCCGGCAGGCAGAAACCAGGTCCGTAGCTGAGTACCGATTAATCATTAAAATATTCAGATGGAATATAGTTCGTTGGAAGATGACATGGGTGGTATGATGGCGACAGTTACACCAGCCGGCAGGCAGAAACCAGGTCCGAAGCTGAGTAGGTACCGATTACACATTAAAATATTCAATAAACTTAGTAGTACTTACTTACATTTTATATTTGTAGGATGACGTAATTATGTAACGAAAAAGATAAGTGGATCACTGGAAGATACTGGAGCGAATGTAATTATATGATCGAAATTGATTGGTTATATACCTAAAAAATATCATTTCAGCAATATTTACCTCATATCAAAATTAAACCTTAACTACATGTCCTCACAGGTGTATAACTAATTGATGATACTTACGACTTATTAAACCGTATTGATTGAAAACCCTTCTGTCAAATTGCAATTTTATCGTGAGAAACGAAATAGAAAACCAGCTTTAACGCTCACCGACAAAGGTGAAGCCGATACCAAGCTGTTACTTATAATAGGTATTATAATAATGTATGTGTGTTTGTTTGATAAACCGTATTATTAAACTCTGCATGCCAACATAAATCAAACTGAAATTAAAAAAATATATCTGCAAGTTAAGATGAGCCGAAAGTAAAATATCCGGAATACATTTTTTTTCTTTTTTTTTTGTGCAGACCATTATATGTAAACGAACCCATGTCATAAAGTAAGTTCACAGGTATGTTGCAGTAAACTTAAAATTGTTATAAAATCATCTAACGGCTAGAACGAATTTTTATAATCATTTCATGCAAATTTTCAGTACTGATACTAAGAATCATCTTTCAAACAATCCTAGATTGATAGAACTAACACATTATTATAAAACATATAAAATAATAAACAAACGAGAGAGAAATAGGAAATCCTATAAAAATCAAATTTTAATCAAAGACTGCAACATGCGCGGCGATCATCTTACAAAGTAATTGTTGAATACATGGAAATTACTCACTCACACATACACCTCACATAACAACGATAAAGTTCGAATTCAGCAAATTTACATAATGCAATTTTGCAGTCCGAGGTTTTAAAGACTCACTCACACCTATACTGTGAAAAATTTGTACGATCGTTTCCGACGCCGTCGTCAGGCGGTTTACAAAGAGTATAGTACAATAAATAGCCACGGGACGGCGCATGAACCGTTTCGAAGGCGAACGTATGAGTGTGTAAGCATCTTAATTAATCAAGCGCAACGCGGAGTAACAGCAGAGCAACCAGTAGTTGATTGTTAGCGTGTAAGGTAGTGTTAGCTGTATGAATAAATTAAATTAACATTTGGTTGTCCTTGGTGCCCAATCTAGGGTCATGGAAATAGAATGAGCTTGTGCCTGTAGGTGCATGCTATTTCTTGCTCTGTGAAGAGACAAGAGTCAATCTGACCCAAATTTTAGTTTAATGTTTACGGTATCCTAAAGTTCAGATGTCCTTGGTGCCCAATCTGGGGTCATAGAAATAGAATGTGCGTGTGCCTGTAGGTGCATGCTATTTCTTGCTTTGTGAAGAGACATGAGACAAACTGTCCTGAATTTTAGCTTACTAAAACCAGTAGTTGATTGTGTACGTATATGAATAAATTAAATTAACATTTGGTTGTCCTTGGTGCCCAATCTGGGGTCATGAAAATAGAATGAGCTTGTGCCTGTAGGTGCATGCTATTTCTTGCTCTGTGAAGAGACAAGAGTCAATCTGACCCAAATTTTAGTTTAATGTTTACGGTATCCTAAAGTTCAGATGTCCTTGGTGCCCAATCTGGGGTCATAGAAATAGAATGTGTGTATGCCTGTAGGTGTATGCTATTTCTTGCTTTGTGAAGAGACATGAGACAAACTGTCCTGAATTTTAGCTTACTATGTTCGTGTATGTAGTTCAATTTGCAAACGAATTATGTGTGAAACTTGTTGTTATAAAACTTATGAACTATATAATATAAAGTCGTGGTTTAGTGTTCAATCCGAGAATCTGCAGCAGTTGATCGAGGTAAGCCTATATTGCGTTTTAGAACTAAAATAGTGGAATAGGCGCCGAACCAGTATTTTACTCCACTATGAAAGATTTCTACTCCACCTTCCGTTCCATCGGGTGGAATAGGCGCCGAACCAGTATTTTACTCTACTATGTAAGATTTCTACTCCATCGGGTGGAATAGGCGCCGAACCAGTATTTTACTCTACTATGTAAGATTTCTACTCCATCTTCCGTTCCATCGGGTGGAATAGGCGCCGAACCAGTATCAGTATTTTACTCTACTATGTAAGATTTCTACTCCATCTTCCGGTCCATCGGGTGGAATAGGCGCCGAACCAGTATTTTTCAATTATATTATTGGGCATTCTACTCCACCGAGAGTGACGAGGCGAACGAAGTGAGCCGATGGAACGGAAGGTGGAGTAGAATGCCCAATAATATCCTACTGCCCCAGTATTCGGTTGCCGACAATTCCAGCCCACACATTTGCGCTAAACCGCACTTGGTGATACGTTTCTCGTATCATGTGTGGGTTTCGAAATGACCACCAATGTTCATTATGCTGATTATACAGCCCCACTCGAGTAAACAAGGCCTCGTCAGTCCACAAAATGTTAGCTTCGGGGTGTGCGATCAGCCACTCGCAGAAGGCTCGACGGGGAACGGCGTCTGCGTCGTTCAAGGCCTGTACCTTTTGGAAATGGTACGGGTGCAACCCAGCAATATGGAGAAGTTTCCACACGGCATATTGGCTTACACCGAAGCGCCGCGCTGCATCTCGCGTACTCGCTCTAGGGCTCCGTTCGAAGAAATCGAAGATATCTTCTTCTGCGATCTCTACTGCGAGTCTCGGCCTGCCACGTCCTTGAGCGTGTGTAGGAGATGTAAATTGGCCATGGTCTAATAGCCTCTGATTTGCGGCCAAAATTGTTTGGTGATTAGGGATGGAAGGATTTATTATCCCTTGATTGCGAAGGCGAGGAATACTCTCTGCTTCGTACAGTCTCTGGGCACCGTTCAAGCTTTCACCACTAAGTATGTAAGATCGCACCATTTCGTAATACTCGCGGTGGGAATACATTTTATGCAAATTCACGATAGCGCGGGGCGCCGGCGGGATGCGCGGGAACACGGAAGTAAACGCTTGCGCCGCGAAAGGGTGCGCGGGGCCGACTGGGGATAACGATAGATGTTTTGCGCAGGTGTAGCGGGGCGGGGGGCAAGCGGGGTGCGCGCAGTGTGACCAGGCAGAGCGGATAATTTTTTCGAGAAAATGATTTAATATGAAAATTTTACGTATCGATTTTTTTTCAAAAATGGATTTAGTGAATGATACATAATGCCTAGAGAAAATTTGAACGGTGACTAAAAAATCTTCCTGTATATGTATTCGTGTTCTTAATCAAAGACTACAAACGTGTCAAATTTACTTCTATAACATCCTTTGTTTTTAGAACAATCTTTATTAATTACAACATAATTGAAAGGTGTACTCCATACTTTTGAACACATTTCACGAAAATCAATCCATGTCATGTCAGTGTTGACGTGTTCTTTATAAACATGTCTCATATTTCTTTCATCTTGTTTGAAAAGTACGATTAGGTTTGCGTTGTCTCTTATTAACTGCTTAGGGATTTTACTATACGTCTGATTTAGATAAAAACAATCGATGAACTTGTGTCTCCCCATAGCAAAATAATCCCGCATACTACTTTGATTTTCACAAGCAACATCGTCAAATACAATTACAGAATTCGGTTTTGCGGTCTGAACACTCAATATTTTGAATAGAATAAATAAAATAGAATATAGAATTCGGTTTTGCGGTCTGAATGCTCATTTTCATGATATTTCTGAAATGAAATGCCTGGTACTCGTTGCAAGACTTCTTCTAAAAAAACGTACTTGGGTTGTTGCAAGGTTTTCGAATAAACATAGACATTTTGAAATCTTAAACCATTCTCGTGTATAAGAAGACCAATTAATAAATTCGTTTTTCCACAATTTGACGGCCCGCAAATGATGCATCGTACCGATTTAGGTAATAATTCTCCATGACGAAAACCAGTCTCTTGAGAATTAACACAAAGTTTGTTGACATGTAACGATTGTGGTTGTTTTACAAATTTCATGATGACTGTTTGAAACGGTTATATTAATAATGAGTCAATTCATGTATTACATTGATATTTATAACTCATTGTCGCTAACTGGAACAAATTTACGAGCAACCGCGCCAAACTGATATAGGCGCCGAACCAGTATTTTACTCCACTATGAAAGATTTCTACTCCACCTTCCGTTCCATCGGGTGGAATAGGCGCCGAACCAGTATTTTACTGTATGTAGAATTTCGTTTATATTATTGGGCATTCTACTCCACCGAGAGTGACGAGGCGAACGGAGTGAGCCGATGGAACGGAAGGTGGAGTAGAATGCCCAATAATATCCTACTTGTAGATAATCCTGAAATTGATTTATAAGAACAAACAACATTCTTAAATAATTTTAAAACAAAATTTCTTGTTTTATCTACTATAACAGTGTTTGCTCTATAAAAATATAACTCCTTTAATCTAAACAGTCGAATTATTTACAAAAGGCACGATAAATTGAAGCTCAAGATTGACTTGGCTAGTTTTTACTTACAAGTTATCTTATATTTGGCTAATCAACTTATTTTCTTTATCTTTGATTATTTATATGTCATAAATATCTTTATATGGCTATAGTGTCGCGCTGCAAAAGAACTCAAACAAACAGGGCAGCTTTGTTATGCTGGTGTGCGTGACAGCTACATTACACAGCTACTTACACTTGCGCCACGTCATTGTGTTGTTATTATGCTTTTCTAGTGTGCGTGCATTTAGCGGCTTACAGTTGGGCGCTATTTTTTTTCGACGTCGATCACAGCTATTTCTATCTAGGCATATTTATATCTTTGTTTTTTATGATAGGCAAATTACCGTTTCTATATTGTAAGGTCAACATATTATGTTACTCCTCTAAAATGTTAGCTTGCTGGTAAAAACTAGCCAAGTCAAATCTTGAGCTTCAATTTATCGTGCTTTGTGTAAATAATTCGACTGTTTAGATTAAAGGAGTTATATTTTTATAGAGCAAACACTGTTATAGTAGAAAATACAAGAAATTTTGTTTTAAAATTATTTAAGAATGTTGTTTGTTCTTATAAATCAATTTCAGGATTATCTACAGAACTTGGCACCCATTTAGATCTCAATTCTTTTTTCGGCGAAGTCATCAACCACCTATTCCTAATATTGAACTTGGCTCCCAATTTCACATTTATGTTTTTGTTGGGATATCATTACTTTTTGTAAAGAAATTATTATTATTCGTCAATCATATCTGTAAAATTTATTTAAAAAATAAGTAGCAAGATTGTGTGAGAAGATAGTGTTTTTTTTTTTCGTAAAACAATTGTTACAATTGTCCGCAATGATGTCGCAGTTGCAGTTTATGCTATTAATGGTTGTATAATTTTTATAAAAAAAAACGTGTGCCCTTGTCAGAAATGAAGTTCCTTCTCACGTATGATTTAATTAATTTATTTTTAGAGCACCCATCTTAAGTTTACATTTTGACCTCACTATCAGCTTTAGCACCCTCGAAAACCATGAAAACGATACCCATGATATAATTGTCCAATAAAATAAAATAATTTTGAATAGCGAGCGCATTCTGAATTTAAAATTCAAATATAGAAACATTTCGGCGCAAAATTCAATAATACCTAAAGGTTTCAATAATAATGTCTGAAAAACGATTAAAATTAGATTACAAAAGTATAAATCATTATTACAAACAGTGCCTATTGTATTTAATTAATGCTTGAAAAAAAATTATTAAAATTTCCAAGTATCGATTTCCGACATTCGATATATCAAGAAGAACGAAATTAAAAAAAAAACGTTTGGCATATTCACTTTCGGACATCATTACAATAAAAAAAACAATAATGGTCGGCGATTTTGAACACAAATTGAGTAGTGGTAATGACTATTACGTGTTACTGGACCTGTGTTTGTATTATGTTAAGATCTGGGCATTGTCTAGTTGTTTATAATATTTTCAATAATATTTGTCACATTTTAAATCGTATACATGTATATGAGTGATATTCGTGAAAAGTAAAAATGATAACACGCATGATTGGCGCGAAACTTCGATTTTGGATAACACAAAACTTCATTACCACTATATAATTAACTTGAACAATGGATGAATTCGTCATATAATTAAATTATGTATTATTCACAGCCCCAGTGGTGGAATTTGGATGTTTGAAATCACCAATTTTTATGTTTTTTAGCCTCGACCACCACTGTCATCAAAATGGTGATTATCGTATTTACAGTCTTGAATTTTATAGGTAAAGATAAATTAATTAACTTGCGTGCTAAATAAGAAAGATTTAATGGCGTAAAATAATGAGTTTTTTATCGAAATCTCTTAATTAGCGAACATTCTAAGATTGGATGGGTAGTAGCATATTAAATATTATACTTAATCAAGTTAGGGTGTCATAATTATGTCGTCATTCTGGGCGCACCACTGCCACTGCCGCACCATGTGATTTGACATTTTCATTCTGAGATGTTCTGATTTTTTTTCATCTTACGGTCCCGCGTCGCTGCGGCTCCGGCGGAGTCATGAACAGGATGCCTAAATGTCACCTTAATATACGGACTATGACTATATTTCCGAATTTCCAATCCCTTACCCTTAAATACCCGCGATCCTGCGTGCGCCGCATACCTGTTGCCCGCCCCGCGCACCTCGCACCGTGAAAAGGCTCTTACATACTGGCGCGATACGTCGCGCGACGCGAATTTGAACAAAACAATTTCTGAGAAAACTTCACGGCGAACAATGCGGCGGCGTCGCGTCTCGCGACGAATCGCGCCAGTATGTAAGAGCCTTAAATCTAAGAAAATGTTGCGAATCGGTATTTCTTCTGGCACCTGCTTACTTACACAAACCATCACCCTTTCATTTAGGTAGGTAAGTACAATAAGTTAAGCATATACGGTAGGTAAATAAGGTGTACGGTCCGGTTCAAAACAGCATTAGCACGTTAAGACTCGTTGTCGATTGAACACACGATACAGTCTGTACATCTGTACGTGTAAGTACACACACTGCCGTATCGTCACGTATTCCCGCGTGACGTACTCATGCTAAACGAACGAAACAAAAATATACTTCCCACACTTTTGCTAGATCGGCCACACACACGCATCATGCGCGTGACCTTGGCCAGTTTATCCCATTGCTTAATTCGAGTAAAGTTAACATGTTCTGATAGCAGTGAGCGTCTTGCGATGGACCGTGAAGCAGATGGCTTAGGTTCTAATCTCGAATAGCGCAGCGCAAATATTTGCAAATATTTTTATTTTTATTTGCAATTATAATAATATTCAGAATTGCTGCCTTTTTTATTAATGTTGTTATTGCAATAAAGGGTTTAGAATAAAAAAAAATGCGTGTTGATTGTTATGAAATATAAAAAATATTTATTCGTTCCAAGTACGTATTTATTTCACATAAAGTTAATAAACCGTTACTAATAAGTATTGTTGTAAGATGTGAAATTTAAATAGATGTAAAAAAACTTGTAAAAAAAAGCAATTTTGTCAAAGATTTCAAGTAATATTTTTATCAATGCAATTTGTATTATTTTGACATAAAAAGGTTTTAAATTATTTACTTATTTATTTATTTTACCATAAACATTAAGCTTCGATCATCATCGATGAATTTAAGCAGTAAGTAAATAAGAATATTAGAATATATTCAAAATGTAAAACAACTACATACTTACTAAAGAAGTGATTTTAAGGTTAAATATGGGCAGTTTGTTTACATAATGTATTTTACATTTTATTTGCTTTTAGTGAATAGGTATTGAGGTTATAGCTTAAGTATTCATTTTCTTTACGAAAAGAAGATTGAAACTAAACCTCAAATTTTAATCCCTAAATAATAATATTACCTACTTATTAAAATAATGTAAACATTTTTTATTACGGTTAATTTTTGTAATAACTCCGATTATTCTCGATACAGTCAAGCAGACATTTAAATTGTCCCAATTGAAGCCTGGTGGTCTGGTGAAGTCTGGTTGGTCTTCGATGATGTAAGCCAGTTCAGTGTTGAGTGCACGATGAACGGTTAATAATGACGTGTTGAATAATTCAGCAAAATGTCTTGTTGGTATAATAAATAATAAATAAATAAAGTTTATTGTTCTTCTCTCACATAGAATTTTACAAACAATATAAAAAACAAACAAACAAAACAATTAGCGATAGTTGTTATGATTTATGCGAGAGACTGGTTTCTGTACTAGGAGACCTGTATGACAGATTACCAGCCTCTCCAGACTCCGGACGATATGTGACAGCTGTATACAACATCAGTGAGAAGTAATAATTAAGAGGGATTAAGCTATGTGCAGTGAGATTGTTGATGTTATGGGGGTACAAAGTGGTGCAGTGAGATTGTAGCTGTTATGGGGGTACAAAGTGGGTGAGAGGAACTAAATTGCATGAGTGAGTAATTGAGTATGTGTGCGTGAGTATGTGTGCGTGAGTGAGAGTGCGAGTGTGTGGGAGCGTGTATGTGTCTGTGTGAGTGTGTGTGGGAGAGAGTGAGTGTGTGCGTGAGTGCGTGTGTGCAGGGTGAAGGAGGTGACAGCATACGCAGTTGATTAGGATGGTACAATAAGCAGATTTTCAGTGTCATCATAGTTGAGGGACTTAAGCCAGGCAGTAATAACCCTTTTACAATTAGCTCTTGTAAGAGGGTAAACTGTTAGCTTCTTATTTATCTTATTATATAGATGTCCACCAAGAAATTCAAAGAATTTGCGTGAGAAGGCGGTGTTACGATTAGTAGGTGTTGGGCAAACCCTGTGTTTGACTCTCTTGTTTGCATTAAGTAAAGGATCATACCCTATTAGTGAATGTTGTTTTAGAGCTGAGCACAGAATATAAAGTTGTCTTACTGTCAGCACATCAGAGAGCAAGTACAGATCTTTGGTAGGAAAGAAGAAAGGTAACGACAGGCTTACTTTTAGTACCGCTCTTTGAGCTCTTTCAAGTTTTATTAAATTAGATTTACAAGTGCCACCCCATACAGTAATACAATATGTTAGAATGGATTGGCACAGTGCCATGTAAACCATTTTAATGACATTTCTATCTGCAATGCGGCTTAGATTTTTAAAAATGAAAATTAGTTTTCGAGTTCTGGACGATAGTAGGTCCAGGTGGTGTTTGAAGCCGAGAGTACTATCAATCATGACACCCAGGTACTTTATACTAAAAGCTATTTCTAATGGACTGCAGGAACAGGAGTGGGCAGATGAATAGTAATGGGCCTTGATGAAATAATTTTCGTGAACTGCGGATGAGATGTTTTTAATAGAGAATGGTACAAATTTAGTTTTGCTGACATTGAGAGTAAGGCCGTTGTTATTTAGCCAAGAAGTTACAGTATTGAACCCAGATTGAGCGAGGCTGTAAACCTCATCCCAATTGTCGCCATGGAAGATCAACGCAGTGTCATCCGCAAATGTGACAATTTTGCCATTTTGTAGTAGCAGATCACACAGGTCATTGATGAAGGTGAGGAAAAGTGTGGGCCCAACTACACCATAGCAAACAGGCAAGTCATCACTAGTGAATTCTCCAATTCTAACTCTCTGTTGCCTGTCAGCAAGGTAATCCCCAAATAGTTTGAGCTGTGTGTCACGAATCCCCATACTTTGTAGCTTAGTTAGTAGGAGTGGAACAGAGACTGTGTCAAAAGCCTTAGCGAAATCCAGGAATATCGCTATCACTTTCTTTTTGTGGTCTAGTTTATCAACAACATGATCGATCAATTCGTGAACCGCATCATTGGACGAGATTCCAGCTCTAAACCCAAATTGAGATTTTGACAGCAAGGATTTGGTCTCAAGATAGTTAATTAGACGCTTGTTAATAAGTTTTTCAGCTAGTTTACAGAGAGTAGAAAGTAAAGAGATGGGTCGGTAGTTGTTGACACAGTCCCTGTCACCACTCTTGTAGATTGGGATTACTTCAGCAAGTTTAAATTCCTTCGGAAAAACACCACTGAGGGACATTAAGTTGAAGATGTATGTTAAGGAGGGGACTAGGATAGAGTGGTATCTTTTAAGAAAAGCTCCTGAGATATTGTCTCGTCCAACTGTATTGACTTTTTTAGATTTAGGATACACTGACGAACCTCATCTTCATCAGTGGGGAGCAAAACGAAGGAGGAAGTACAAGAGTTAGCGTGTGGTGTGTAGATAGATGGATTTCCGTCATGAATGTTTTCAGCAAGGTTTTTGCCAATAGATACAAAAAAATTGTTTATTTCATTGACAGAGGTAGAAGGGTTTGGGGTGGATATAAGATCCATTGCTGGTTTTTTTTTGTTGGAGTGTGTTACTTGTTTTACAGCGTCCCAAAGTTTTTTATTGTTAGTTTTAGCTGCTTTATCTAATAGGTTTTTTTCATAGTCCGTTTTTAGTTTTTTTAGTAGCCAGTTGCAAAAGTTTCTGTACCTTTTGTAGTTGATCTTGACGATTTCGTCATTAGGTTTATTTTTTTATTTTATGTGGAGTTTATCTCGATTTTTCATACATCTCAATAGACCATTTGTTATCCAGGGCTTTATAATCCTCTTGCGATTAGGAATGGAAACGGTTCGTGTGTTAGCTAGTATTTTAGAGTTTAGGTCATTGACTAACAGTGTAGTAGCTACATTTACATCATTTATTTCGTAGATGGAGTTGAGGCATATATTTTGCATATCGTTGTCAAGGCCTATGTAGTTTCGTAATGGTAGATGTTGTCAACGGATGGTGGTGGTTTTCAAGCACAAGTATCACACTGTCATGGTCGGTAATAGACGTCTCCACGACATAGCAAGAGGCAGGGAGCCTACTTTTTAGCGTGACGATCTAAACAAGTTTTACTATGTGTTGGTAACTGGTGGGCAGGTAAAAGACCTATGGAAGCTAGTAGATTTAGGTAGGATGATGAGTTAGCATCGTTAGTGACAATAGATATGTCCACGTTAATATCTCCAATGAGTATGATATTAGGGAAGTTTAAGCTACTTAAATAGTTACTGAGAGATTCAAGAAATGGGTTAATGTTTTTATTACCAGGAGGTCTGTATATTGCAACGACGAGGGTATTGCTGTCTACCTTTATTGCAATACAGTTGGCTTCAAGAATGGGTGGTTCCGATATTAAAGGACTTACATTATCTTTGAAGTACACGATGACCCCTTCATTTTGGGTGATGTTATTTTCAGATTTAACAAAGTCGTAGCCTTCTATTGGAGGAATGTTGTGGGAGTGGCGTAGCCAACACTCCGTGAGTATGATAAGATCCCACTCAGTATTTGATCTTTTAAGAAGGGTTAACAGGCTAGGATAGTTACGATTAACACTACGGATGTTCTGATGTATTATTTTTAGGCTAGAGTGTGGCGTTTTAATTAGATTAGGACACTCTTCTATTTCGCAAGTGGATGAATCCGCAATATCAAAATTATCAAGATCGCTATTAATTTGGTTTATGTTATCGAATTTTGATAATTTAAGTAAGTAGGTGAATTTGAGCACGTGAATAGACTGTAGTTATGTGGAAAGTGAGTGTGATTTAAAGGTGCAGAGTTATAAAAAGATGTGACTATTAATAACTTATAGTTAGTCAAGCAAATGTAATATAATGATGAATTTGTGTGAAATGTATTATAGTTATATGTAACAGATGGATAACAAGTAATAATTGTATATAATGGTGACGTAGCACTGTGGAAGATTGGAGAGGCGTGTATTGTATGGATATGTTGTTGCGTCGCGTATGTATGGTTCATGTGTGAAATAAGTGTAGTAAAGTTATAAAAGTTAAATGGTTGTGTTATTATTATTAATGTGTTGAGTGTTTCATTATGGAGTATTGTGTAATAGTTTATAGTGTAAAACTTAAAGATAAAAAAGGATATAACATAAAAAGTACAAAGCAAACATAGTAATTTGACATAGAATAGTCACTTAATTGCAATCTTTTCCAGATCTAGTTCGCAGTCCACACGCAGCGCTGGTGAATCATGGGTTTTTTTGATGAAAATTTTTCCATAAGAAGTCCATGTACTATGGTATTTGTGTTCCATAACAAACAGTCTGGCCAGGTATGCTAGTCGTCTCCGCAAGCTTGTCAGTGACTCATCGACAAAGACCGGTTTAGCAGGGCCAGGTAGCTGCAGGTGGGATGTATTTAGCTTATTGTCTTTGGTATGAAACCATTTGTTTCATATTCAATCACCATGTGACGTCACTGCGCCTCTTGAATTAGCACCGGCTTTATCTTCCTCATATATCTCACCACAGACTCACAGCATTTCTCTAAAACAAATAATGAAATACCTACTGTTAGACATGCCTAAAAAAAATACTAAAATAAAATACTGTTTAGTTTACTATTCATAAATAAGAAAAAAATACATAAATAAAATTATATTTATTACACATAATAATTATTTATCATTCACTAATCGAAATAAATAATCTTTCAAATTACCGTGTGTCGTCACTGGTCCTTGTGAATTAGCCGGCCTTCCTCGTAAATCTTGAGTTTGACCCACAGACTCACAGTATTTCTCTAGAATAAAATATAATGCTACTGTTAGACATCTCTAAGCAAAATACTAAAATTGTTTACTTTACTATTCATAACTAAAAGAAAAAAAAACATTAATAAATAACATTATATTTATTACACATAATAATTATTTATCATTCACGAAATAGGTAAATAATCTTCAAAATTATTTTTATTTTTCTTTTCTTGACCTAATATTGAACTTAAAACTTTATTTAATTATATATCTTCTGAGTAAAAGGATTAACAATGTCTTTGTTTTAGATTTATGTTCAGTAAAATATGAAATATTTAAAATGATAACACTTACACTCGGTCCGGTTTCATTAGATATTTGTTAATGCATCCAGTTTTACGCAGCGCAATAATATTTGCCCTCACTTCAATATTAATATTTGACTGCATTGTGAAAAGAATAACTACAACACCGCTAATAGATATATATAACAGTCGTCACCCACAATAATCACGAACCAATAACAACGTTCTAAGCATAGGTGAATACTCGTAACGAACTGCATCTGTCTACCTCACAGAAATCGAAATAATTTACTTTGTTTTCTGTCTACCTACAAAACTTTAATTATTTATGTGACCAAGTCGAACGAGACAAAACACTAATGATATCGAAATACATCTAGTAATTTAAAAAAAAAACAAATACTTACTATTTAATTATGGAAATATTGCTAGGCTTAGCTTTTTATAATAAAAAGCTAACAAAACAATAAATAGTAATAATAAAAATAAAAAAGTTAACCGCAGCGCAGGCGAGGTTCGATCCTGGGTCGCCATAGTAGCACCTCTCTAGCTGAGCTAGTAAGCCAATACTATGACAGTTGAAATAATAAACTTCTATCAATTGCAGACAAAATGAGTGTGTGTGCGTGTATATAGTATTGAAACAACTTATAGAAGAAGGTCGTAAGTCAAGTCGACACGACATTCAATTGCTTTCCGAGATTAACAATCCACTTTTGAACTGTATAGTACCTACGAATGTGCCGGAAGACTAAGTGTTTCCAACAATCTGCATTGCTTGCGTTCATATAAAATTATTAGGTATGCTGATGAATCCTTTCCTTTTTTGTAGTAATTATGTACATTTTCAAAATGTTACTTAATAAACGTTTATAAATAGACAACAGGAATCGAATCTGGGCTCTTATAAAAATCACAGACTTTTAAGTAACTAGCACGATTGTGTAAGAATTAATAGTAAGAATGTAGGTATATTTTGTTCGTAACACAATTATTACAATCTCAATGATGTCAAAACGTTGAGCCGGCGTTGCCAGTTGCAGTTTGTATTTTTATTGGTTGTGTAAGTTTTTAATAATCTGGTACCTAAACAAAACGATGAAAGCGACCTTTCATCATGTAACCAATTCTCCTGCGAAAGAAAAAGTTTTTGCTATGATAATTTTGAAAGGCGCTAGGTATGAATAAAAATCGATTACTCGGAAAATATTTCAAATCGTAAAAATTTGCTGTTTTCGGATTTTTTCTTTTGTACACAATTACCAGGCTGAATACCAAATTTCAACTTTCTAGGTCATCTGGAAGTGGGTTAGGTTTTTGATCTATAGGTAGGTCAGTCAGTGATAAAAATGCCGATTTTTAAACGTTAATATCTAAATAACCGTTTGAGCTGTATTTATGAATTTTGGGGGTTGGGTTAGTCTAAGGGGTTATAATAAATAAACCAAATTTCATGTGTATAAGTAAAATAGATTTTGAAATATTGAGGGGTCAAAAGTGGCTCCAAATGGTTCATGTAATATAACACACGGCTGCTGTCTTTTTTTTAACTTGGCTTGACACGCTGCCGCGTGTCTAGATAAGTTTTCATTACGCCTCTCGGGCACGTTGCATATTTCCACATTACACTGCCGGGCCTGCTGTTCCAATACGTCGATCTTAGCTTCCAGGTTACTGATTAACAGCTCCGACACAGCTGGTGCGTGGGCACTGCTCAGTTCATCAACACGCTTCTGTAGGATGTCGTGTTCCGCCGACTGGCTCTGTGCACTAGTTTGAAGTATTATGACGTCATCACGGAGATCAGAGACTTGCTGTTTTAAGTGGATTTGCTCTGTACGCAACGTTTGCATTTCCTTCTGAATATCTGTTAAGGTTGACTTAATATCGTCGCGCAACTGACGCATGTCTGTATTCATGTCACTACGCCATTGACTTAGTGTTGATTGCAGAGTAGTTGCGAACGATTCAAAGTCTACATTGGTACAAGGCTTCAACGACTTACCCGTGATCACAGTATTATTGCCCAAGCTTGTGGATGAGCTAAGAGAACCGTGGTCCAAATTATCGCATGACATATCCATAGATAGGTCATCAGCTGGGAGCGTAGGTAGAGCGTGGTGTAGCTACGCACAAGCGTATTTAAGTTTGACCTAGCACGTCTAGTAACGTTACAACAAGCCGGGCATTTCCAGGAAGCCTTGTAGTCATTGTTCAGAGCCGTAAACTGCAGCGATGTCACATTCAGATATTCCAGATATCATCCGTACTCTGAACGAGGCGGGTCAACTCCTGACTGATTCCCACTACACTGAAACAGACACTCGTCGCTCAGTTATAATTCCGTTGATCGACAAATCTTTAACCAATCCTCTTAAAGATAGGAAAAGGGATTCTCTTTTATTTGGAGAAAACCTAGGCGATGTAGTCAAAAACTCACGAAGTATTAAAAATACGAGTCAGCAAATTCAAGCTCATACATCGACTGTCAATTTAAATGAAAAAGGCTCATCGATCCGAGTGCGGTTCCAACACCAGCGTAGCGGCTAGATGTATCCATCCAGAGCCGGTGGGCCGAAACAAGCGTCGTATGCGCACTACGCATACCGGGGCCGCAAGCGAGTGCCACCGCCGCCGCCACACCCCGTGCGTCGGGCGCCACCGCAGTCCGCGCGCCACCCGCAACCGGCGCCTGCGCCGGCCCGAGCATCGCGCTACACAGCGAACCGTTAAATTCAGAAAATCCGCTGCAAACCCAGGTACTCGCTGGTCAATTAAAAAACTATTTAAATGAATGGCAATCTTTCACCAATGATAAATTTATTTTAGATGCTGTGTCTGGTTACATGATACCCTTTATTAAAAAGCCTAATGAAATGAAATGAAATGAAATGAAATTGTTTATTCTGTAAATAGGATATTGGAATCACTTTTACACGTCATATTAAAAAGTTGTAAAAATAAGCAAGATGAGGTCGGCGTTTCCTATCTGACTACTCTGAAAAGAAAGGCCGAAACAAACTCAGAGGTCACCGTCTCCTTTAAAGTCCAGACATAATCTTGGTCAGGCCATATGAGGACCATGTAGATTAGAGTCTGAAATGGTCTTTTGAGGAAAGAACCACACAGATTTGAGTGGACCTGTCCAGTCAGTGCAAGCATTTGTCAGTAATAGTGGAGCTCAACTCAGAACTTAAAGAGCTCAACGACTCGACGAACAATACCAAAGGAAGGACATTTGGGTAGGTCACATAAAGTTCTCAAATTTCCAGACCTTCGCTAAAACTAACAGAACGAAAAATAAATATCCACATAGTCCTCACATTCACAATAAAACAATACTTTACAAGTAATCATCATGTCTTTTGTATATAATATTCAATAATGTCAATTTGTATATAAAACTGGTAGGTATATTTTTATGGCTTTCCATAATATTCAAAATGTCACAATGCTTAGCAGAGCGAGCAGCTCAATCCCATGCATTTTTGTCTTCTAAATAATCTGTGATTTTATAGTACCCTTTTTTTCAAAGTTTGGTTTTAATACAGCTTTTAAATCGTTTAATGGGTAAGTTTCGAATGTCAATGGGAAGTTTGTTATAAAAGCGTATACATTGACCCATGAACGAGTTGCCTACTCTGTGGAGACGAGTGCGATGTACAGCAAGATTGTGTTTATTCCTGGTATTTAAACTATGAATATCGGACATTTTCTTAAACTTTGATATGTTTTTGTGTACATACAATAGGTTTTCAAATATATATTGTGAGGCTACAGTCAGAATATCTATTTCTTTGATTTTTTCTCGAAGGGAATCTCTTGGACCTAGGTTGTAAATGGCTCGAACAGCCCTTTTCTGTAAAACAAAGATAGCATTAATGTCCGCACAGGCTCCCCAGAGAAGAATCCCATAAGACAGAAGACTATGAAAATAACTAAAATAAACAATTCTGGCTGTATCTACGTCAGTTATCTGTCTAATTTTTTTAACGGCATAGGCGGCCGAACTAAGCCTACCTGACAATTTTTCTATGTGTGGGCCCCATTGTAATTTACCATCAATGGTTATTCCAAGAAAAACTGTCGAGTCAACGGGGTCCAACTCTATTCCATTAACAATTATTTATTTATTATTCCAGAATAATTTAATGAGTTTAGTCTTTTTTTCATTCAAGAGAAGATTATTTACATTAAACCAATGCACAATTTTAGATAGTGCATCGTTAACTTGATCAAAGTTGACTAACTGACGTTTGATTTTAAAAATGAGGAATGTGTCATCTGCGAATAATACGATCTTATGATTATCCCTTATGTGGTAAGGCAAGTCATTAATATAAATGAGAAATAAGAAAGGACCTAGAATTGAACCCTGCGGAACGCCCATGGTGACCGAAGATCCTGCAGATCTCTTGCCATTAACATTGACCCTCTGAATTCTGTTGTTCAGATAAGAAGTCAGAAGGTCGAGAGCCTTGTCCCTCATACCATAGTGGTACAGTTTCCTGATGAGAGTATCATGATGTACGCAATTGAAAGCCTTGGACAAGTCGCAGAAAATGCCAAGAGCATACTGCGACTCCTCCCAGGCCTCGAAAATTCTCTTCAGTAATTCCACGCCCGCATCTGTAGTTGAACGACCCTTTGTAAAACCAAACTGTTTTAGATGGAGTAAATTATGTGCATTGAAATGTCCTAACATCTCTTTAAAAATTAATTTTTCAAAGATTTTGCTCAACGTAGGTAAAATCGAAATAGGCCGAAAATTCGTGGGATCAGTTGTGCTGCCAGACTTGAACAGTGGAATCACTTTGCTAAGTTTCATCAGATCAGGAAATATACCAGATGCAATACAAGAGTTAAAAACAATTACCAAAAAGGGTGAAATAACATCAATTATTGAAGACATGGTATGTACTGATAATCCCCAAAGGTCAGCAGTTTTTTTACATCGAATTCTTTAAAAGATTCTATAATGTCTTTAGCAGTCGCAATTGTGAATTCAAAAAGTTTGTCACATTCTGGCACACATTCTTTTATTATTGAATAAGCAGAAGTCGAGGACGATGATGACAAAGTTTTGGTTGTTAAAATTGGAATATTAGTGAAGAAATTTTCAATCTCAGTAGCCACCTCCACGTCTGCCTTAATATCTACATCATTGATTTTTAGATGGAAGTCACGATTCCGTACTGTCGTTCTTCCCGTTTCAGAATTAATAATATTCCAGGTTGTTTTAATTTTATTTCCAGAAGATTTTATTTTATTTTTAATGTGTATGGCTTTTGCTGAAGAACAGGCTGTTTTAAAAGTTGTAGAATATTTCTTAACAAATTCTTTAAAAGTTTCATCATGGTGATATGTTTTTTCATGATATAATTCAAATAACCTATGCCTACTTTTGTAAATTCCTGGTGTTGCCCAATCACTAAATAAAATACAATAGACGATGATATATTTAGTAACCTATTCCGCTTGACTATTCTTCAAGAGTCATAAAAACCCTGTAAGAAATCGACACGTGTTTCACCTCTCAACGAGGCATCTTCAGGATGACGATTGACCAATTGCAAACCAGAACGCGACGTGTTACCACACCGAGCGCTGGACGCAGAGTGAATCAAATCGTTTTTTTTTTTTTTTTTTTTTTAACTAGGGCATCTCATAGTTGATTTTAGATGAAAATCGTAACTATTTAACCGGACTTTCCTGTGGCTGCCTTAAGCTACTACACTCAGGGCCTCCAGCCAGGGGCATATGACTATTCTAAATTAAAACTAAGTGAACGCTCGCTAAGGGCACCCCCTGTGGGGTACGAACCTCGGCTTAGGGCGTCACTGACGGGAGGACAGCAAGATGGGACAGGCTGGATCAATATAGGATCATTATTATTATTATATGGGGAATTTAAAGCTACGTGCTCAGCTGCGGCGCGGGCTGGCACATCATCGGACAAGGGACGGGGAGACGAATTTAATCGGGATCGCGGTCGTGCTGGACCTCGGCGGCGAGGTCGGAATGACGGTAGGCGTCTGTTTTTGTGTTTCAGAACTGTACTGGTGGCCCTATTGCTCTCCTGGAGGAGGGTTATGGGATCGTCTGGCTCTACAAGTGCATGCCTCGGACGGCGGACTTTGCTAATCCTAGAGGGGGCATAGTTAGCGGCCTCGACAACCAGAGGGTTGCGATGTTTGGCGGCTTTATCGAAGTAACGCTTGGAAAGGCGTTTTAGGAACTGGCGGATTGTGGGGATCTTTAAGTCGAGATGGAGGATCTCGTTACGAACGAACCAGGGGGCTGACGTGATTTTACGTAGGAAACGGTTCTGTAGGGTTTGCATCCTATGGATGTAGTGGGGCTTTGCGTGAGCAAAGACGGACCCCGCATAGGTCATGATGGGACGAATGCACGCCGTGTAGGTACGCAATTTGCACTTGAGTGACAATTTGCTACGTGCATTCAGGACGGAGTGGAGTCTACCTAGAGCGAAAGCGGCACGCGAGCGCACCTGCTTTATGTGCTCTTGAAACGAGAGTTTATCGTCCAGCGTTACACCTAGATATTTAGCTCGCTTCTCCCAAGGGATCGGCTTGCCAAACATGGTGAGCGGACTGGGGGCGGGGGCTCTAAAACGATTACGCGATTTCTGGAAGAGAACCGCTTGACTTTTATCTGGATTTACTTCGATTCGCCATTTTCGAAACCAGGCGCCGAGCTTGTCGACCGCTGCCTGGAGAGCTAGGCGAATCTGATCGGGTCGACGCCCCCTCGAGTAAATGGCCGTATCGTCTGCGAACAGAGCCAACTGCGCCTTTTTACTTTTGGGAATGTCGCCGGTGAACAAAGTGAAAATGAGGGGAGACAGCACGGAGCCCTGAGGGACTCCGGCTCGTATGGGTCGGGGAGAGGAGAGGGCACCTTCGATACGGTAGCGAAAGGTGCGGTTCGACAGAAAGTCTCGAATGATGAGCACGAGACGGTCAGGCACTCCGAGTTGGTATAACTTGTATAACAAGCCATTGTGCCAGACTTTGTCGAAAGCTTTCGCTACATCGAAGAATACCGCACCGGTCACCTCACTGCGTTGGAAACCAAAGCTTATGTGTTCGATGATCCGGTGTACCTGATGCACGCTAGAGTGCTGAGTTCGAAAGCCGAACTGCTCGTTGGGGATGAGGCCCTTGGTCTCTGCATAGTCTCTGAGACGCTTATAAATAAGCCTCTCGTAGATTTTGCCGAGAACCTTGAGCAGACTGATTGGGCGGTAACTCGAAGGGTCCGACCTGGGCTTGCCGGGCTTCGGGATACCAATGACGGTGGCTTCTTTCCACGCTTGGGGGAAGATATTATTGCTCAGAGCACCATTGAAGATGGTGGTCAATAGCATTATAAGATGGGCGGGGAACAATTGAACCACCCTATTGGTGATTCCGTCTGAACCGGGGGCTTTACGATTTTTAAGATCCTTGATGATCCCGTGCACCTCGTCTGGGGTGACGGGGGGCAAGGGGTCATCAGGGTCTTCTACGGGGGGAAGTGAGGTTCTACGTTCGACTTCCGCGTCTACCTCATGGAGGTGAGCTTGGTCTACTGGTAGGGAGCTGGGGGAGCATTGAGCCTCTAGGCTGTCTGCTAGGCATTCTGCCTTTTCTAAATCCTCAAAAGCGATGGATTTGTCGGGACGTACTAGGGGGGGCATGGCGGCTTCCTGCGAGGACTTGAGTTTCCTCTGAAGGTCCCAGAATGCTAGATGAGTTGGCTCTAGGTCGCTCAACATCTTATCCCAACCCGCGTTACGCAGCTCTTGTACACGTTTCTTTACAGTTCTCTGTAAATAGCGCATATGAGCTTTGTTAGCGGAGCAGGGAAAGGTGGTGTACGCACGGACAGACGCGTTCTTCTCAGTTATCAGATCACGCACTTCCTGTGGGAGCCTCCAGCGACGGTCGTCCGTCGCCGGAGCCTCCTTTGAACATTCGTTCAAAACAGATTGTACGTGATCAGTAAGTGAGTCGATCGCGGCCGTCGTGTCCGCGGTAGAGTCAAACTTATCGGGGATAGAATCTAGTTGGGGGGACGTGTTGGATTTCAGCTTTTCGCTTACTTTCTTCCAGTCCGTTACCCTTTTGGTGGCTAGGGGAGATTGGGAGGCGTCGTCCGGGAGACCTATGCGGGGGGCCAGTCTTATAACTATTGGACGGTGGTCAGAGTTAAGCTCGTCTACCGTTTCTATCGAGTCTAGACGTAGGCTGACGTTCTTAAGGAGCGCCAGGTCGAGTACGTCGGGGGTATGATTGGGGTCGTGGGGGAAGTGAGTGGGAGTCATCGGAGCGATGACATCAAAGTTCTTGGAGGAAGAGAGGTCGAACAAGTGTCGCCCTCTAGTGGAGGTAGTGGAACTATTCCACGCGGGATGTTTGGCATTGAAATCGCCTGCTATTATAGCGGAATTACTAAGGCCTAATAGGGCAGAGAGGTCGTCCGAGAGGGACTGAAAGTCCTCAGCGGCACTCTGGGGGGGGAGGTAGGCCGACACTAGAGTGATCGGTTCGTGACCTGACATGCCTAGACGGCATATAGAGACTTCTAAACGAGAGAGGGTGGGAGGGTCCATAGGGATGCAATAAAGTTCCTTTTTATAATAAATGAGGGTTCCGCCCTTGTGGCAACGCGTTCTATCGTTACGGACTATACGATAGTTGGCTATGGAGGGATTGCGGTTACTAGGTTTGAGGAACGTTTCCTGAACAAGGAGAATATCTAATTGATGGTCGCGGAGGAAGAGAGAGATCTCATCTCGTTGACCGTTGATGCCATTGGCATTGAAGATACCTAGCCTGAGGGATCGGGGTTTAAACCTAGCTAAGATGGCTTTATCCATTATGAGTTGGATTAGCGAGGGAAATTAGGGCTTGCGTAACGTCTGAGTACGCGTTGTAGATCACTTGGATCTGAGCTAGATCGCATCTATCCCTGGCTGCCTGGATTTCGGCGGCCATTCTGATAGCGCGGGGGGAGTAAAAGATCATGAACGTGGATGCTAACACGTTAAAGGGATCTTTACCTACGTTAGGGTTTTGGGGAGCCACAGAAGTGGGAGCGGGGCGAGAGTTAGCTGGCGCGGGAGCGCGTTTTGCGAGAGGCGCGGAGGGCGCGGGGGGTGCGGGGGGAGTGGGGGGTGCAAAATGCGCGGGGGGCGCGAGGTGCGCTGGGGGGTGGGCACGGATACGCGGGTCCATGAGAGAGTAGAGGGGGGTGTGGGGGGCAGGGGGTTTCGCGGAGGCTAACTTGGGGAATGATTGCTGGTGTTGCAGCATATTCCAGGGACTGGGGCGCTGAGGGCTAAGTCTCTCTGGAATTTGAGAGGAAGGAATGGGAGGGAATTCCCTATACTGACGATTGTCAGCACGCTTATTAAGCTTGGGAGAGCTTGACTTGGGGGCTTTGGGACAGCCACGGTAATTGGCTGGGTGCCCTTCTTGGCCACATAGCACACAGCTGGGAGGGCTGAGGCAGAGGGAACGGTCCTTAGGACGCGTGCAATCGGCAGTGCCGTGCTCTCCCAGGCACTTTACGCACCTGGGGGTCGCATGGCAGTGCTTTTGCGAATGGCCATATAACTGGCAACGGTGGCATTGCCCTATATTCCCGTTTTTACGGGGTTTCTCTATTATAAAACCGGTAAGGTTACAGAGGGACCTAATATTGAAAATGGGGTGATGCCCCTCTACTGGAGAGCATACGACAAGTAGCATGTCGTATGCTTCACCGCCACGCGAGCGGTGCATGCGGTGGACTTCGTCCACGGGGACATTTTGCGACTGAAGGTCGGCTTTTATGTCGGCGGGGGCTATTTCCTTAGGGATACGTTTTATAACGACCCTAATCTGTTTTTCTTCTGGGAGCGAGAAGGTGTGGAATGAGATTCCTCTAGCTCTCAGAAGCTTTGTTAACTCGCGATAATCGTTCGCGGTCGGGACAGAGATTTTAATACCCTGTAGGGTAGACTTGGCGTTGGTGAAGCCGATTTTCTTATCGACACACCATTTGGACACATCTGTCCACTTCCCCTTGTCCTGAAGGAACACGGGGGGTGGGGGACGGGGCTTTCTAGTGCCCGAAGTGATAGAGACGGCGGGAGCAACTTGTGCATCGGTCGCGGCGGGGGAGGTGGAGGGGGAAGCTACTGTCGCAACGGTAGCGCTACTAGGCGCTATACAGGCTACTTGCGCTACGGGGGTAGGGGTGGGGGAAATTACGTCATCGACGGCGATGACTTTGTTTGCCTGACTGGATGTTTGTCTCTTCTTCTTCCTTTTGCTCCCCTTTCCTGAGACTGGGGTAAACCCATCGTCCTCGGAATGGGAGGAAGAGGAAGGAGCGGAGGCATTCTCAGTGTCTGAGGCATAATTAAAGGGCGTAGCGGCTCGCTTTGAGGAAGCGGCCGGCTCGGTAGTGTCCATTGACTCTACCTCTGGGCTGAAGGCCGGGCTGAAGGCCGGACTGGGGGACCTAATGAAGGGGTCTTCCAGCTCTATAGCTGGAAGAGACTGGGTTTGGGGAATAACATCGCTGAAATCAGCGATGTTAGAGTCAGAAGGACTGGGCTTGGGATCGAGTAGCGGCGCTAACTCGTCTATCTCCTTCCTAATAGCGGCCTTTTCTTCCGCAGTGGGCTCGGCTAATAGCCTAAGGATGATAGAGAAAAGTTTCCTAATTAAAGGATCCATCTCTCTATGTCTATCTAGTACTAATTACCTACTTTCTCCTAACATAAATCCTAACTCTAACTCCCCGGGAGGATTGCCCGGGGATGTGTAAACCCTCCCTGTCGGGTATAGACAGGGAGGTTGAGTACCTAAGGTGAGCCCTAAGCTTGCTTTTGCCCGTTGCCTATCTTATTGGTGCAACGGGGTCCTAAATGGGTCTGTTGTGTCGGGGTAGACACACCCGACCACAACAGGTGTGTAGCTGTGAAAGCAAAACTGTCACCAATGCCGACTAGGAGACCCCCCAAGGCCGAACACTGGGACCCGTCCAACTTTCTGCCTCACCCTGAAGGGGATCGGCGGGTGCGTTTGGGTCAACACCCCCTCGGCTTCGTTGGCACCGTGTAGGTATCCACCGAGGACCACGAAACTGTGGTTTTACCCAGAAGGGGCCAACAACACGACGTACGTTTCAATGACGGATAACTGTTATCGAAACCCTTACAAGCTGTGCCTTGAAAAAGGCACACAGCAAGTAGCTGAAGATAGTCGTTATAATTTTGCTATAAATAATAAAATATAAATACTATTTTACTATCAATAACAAAGTATAACACTATGTAGTCTTGATATTCAGGATCGCTTGGAACCGGAATCGGAGAGCACTTCGAACCGCACTGCGCACACGTGTGACCGCTGCCGCTGGCGCGCGTCGAATCGTGAATCAAATCGCCCGACACCCCCACTTATATAGGATTGCTGCTCGGCGCTGATTGGCTAGGACCGTTATCAGTGCGATAAGCGCGATAAGGGGCGAACAATCGCAACAAAGGCGACCTTGGAATACTGGTATTTAATTCGTTCAACAGTGTAACGGTCGCTGTATTATTTTTAACAATTTCTAAACTCTCTAATACTGACATTTTAAATCCTTTATCACAAGTGTGTAAAATTTTGAATGTGTTATTATTATTTAATGAATGACCTGAATCTATTAAATGTTGAGCAAAATGAGATCTTTCTGGACAACTATTCCTATAAGCTGCAATATGTTCCTTATATCTTGTTTGGAAATTACGACCAGTCTGACCTATGTAAATACCATTACAATCATCGCAATGTAATTTGTAAACACCTGATTTTTTATGGTTTTCTAAACGATCTTTTCCGTTACAAATCCGTCTTAAAGAATTATCTGTTTTAAATGCTACCCTTATTTCATTTCTACACAAAGTTTTTGAAACCCTATCACTAATCGACCCTAAGTACGTCAAACTACCTATATATTGATGTGGTTTTTCTGGAGGCAGTGGATACAAAAGAGAACGAACTATTTTACGGCGTTTCGTTTGTATCAAATCATTAACCATTTTCCTACTGTAACCGTTGCTCTCAGCTATATGATAAATAATGGTTAGTTCTCTGTTATAATTATCTTGGGATAGTGGTACTGACATCTATCTATGAGTGAAACTACGATAAGCTGCTAATTTATGCTGAATTGGATGACAAGATGACGCAGGAATCGTGACGTCTGTATAAGTTGGTTTTCTATATATCTGAAAATCGTGTTTGTTGTTAATTCTTGTGATAGTTAAATCTAAAAAGTTAAGGGATCCGTCAACTTCTAATTCTAATTTAAACTTGATTTTAGGATGGAATCTATTGATTTTATTAACAAAAACATCTATTTGACGCAATGTACCGGTCCAACACATAATTATGTCGTCAACATAACGGTAATAATATAAAATTTGTGGCTGTCCAATAATGTATTTATTTTCAAAGTGGTCCATAAAAATATCTGCCATAAGAGGACTGAGTGGAGAACCCATTGCTAAACCTTCTTTTTGCTTGTAATATTGATTATTAAACCTAAAATAATTCTGTTCCATACAAATCTTGGTCAAAGATAACAATTCACAAACCTCACCAGGATGGACCCGCTGTTTCTCAAAAAGATCTTCAAGTATCTGTAAACACTCCTCATAAGGAACGTTTGTAAATAGACTTTCGACATCCAATGATAATAACTTAGCACCGGTTGGCAAATTGATATCTCTAACCCTCTCTATTAACTGTAAACTATTTTTTAGACTAAACTTAGGTTTAAAATTTGATCTGGACTTTAATAAATAGTTCAAATGTTTTGACAAATTATATGCTGGAGCACCGATATAAGAAACCACTGGCCGAATTGGGATATTATCCTTATGAATTTTAGGCAAACCGTATAGCATTGGAGACCTAGGGTTCATAGGAACAATATATTTCAAAGGTTTTGGATCGATGTAAGACGTGCTTTTGGTGATATTTTTTACCTGTGAAGTAAAAACTTTAGTGGGGTCTGATCCTAGTTGTTCAAAATCGCTTCCCTGTATTACGTCATTTACCTTTTGGACATAACTGTTCCTGTCTAAGATAACTACTGTATTTCCTTTATCGGCCTTAGAAACAACTATACTGTTTTGATCTATTTTGGTTTTCAAAGATCTATAAATTCGTAAGTCTGATGAAAGAGACAACGATTTCGATGAGTTAAGCGACTTTTTAATATGAACAGAAACCTGGTGTGCTACTGTCTCATCTTTTTTACCTCTAACTATTGCCATTTCTGAATCTACTGCTAAAAGCTCTAAAGGTTTTTGTGACACGACGGGCTGGATATTAAATTTAAGTCCTTTCTCTAACAAAGAAGTTTCTTTACTTGAAAATTGAACGTTACTAAGGTTTATGACACGTTGGTGAAACGTATGGGGACATAGACAAAGGCGTGGTAGACAAAGGGATCACGCATGTCCCCATACGTTTCACCAACGTGTCATAAACCTTAGTAACGTTCAATTTTCAAGTAAAGAAACTTCTTTGTTAGAGAAAGGACTTAAATTTAATATCCAGCCCGTCGTGTCACAAAAACCTTTAGAGCTTTTAGCAGTAGATTCAGAAATGGCAATAGTTAGAGGTAAAAAAGATGAGACAGTAGCACACCAGGTTTCTGTTCATATTAAAAAGTCGCTTAACTCATCGAAATCGTTGTCTCTTTCATCAGACTTACGAATTTATAGATCTTTGAAAACCAAAATAGATCAAAACAGTATAGTTGTTTCTAAGGCCGATAAAGGAAATACAGTAGTTATCTTAGACAGGAACAGTTATGTCCAAAAGGTAAATGACGTAATACAGGGAAGCGATTTTGAACAACTAGGATCAGACCCCACTAAAGTTTTTACTTCACAGGTAAAAAATATCACCAAAAGCACGTCTTACATCGATCCAAAACCTTTGAAATATATTGTTCCTATGAACCCTAGGTCTCCAATGCTATACGGTTTGCCTAAAATTCATAAGGATAATATCCCAATTCGGCCAGTGGTTTCTTATATCGGTGCTCCAGCATATAATTTGTCAAAACATTTGAACTATTTATTAAAGTCCAGATCAAATTTTAAACCTAAGTTTAGTCTAAAAAATAGTTTACAGTTAATAGAGAGGGTTAGAGATATCAATTTGCCAACCGGTGCTAAGTTATTATCATTGGATGTCGAAAGTCTATTTACAAACGTTCCTTATGAGGAGTGTTTACAGATACTTGAAGATCTTTTTGAGAAACAGCGGGTCCATCCTGGTGAGGTTTGTGAATTGTTATCTTTGACCAAGATTTGTATGGAACAGAATTATTTTAGGTTTAATAATCAATATTACAAGCAAAAAGAAGGTTTAGCAATGGGTTCTCCACTCAGTCCTCTTATGGCAGATATTTTTATGGACCACTTTGAAAATAAATACATTATTGGACAGCCACAAATTTTATATTATTACCGTTATGTTGACGACATAATTATGTGTTGGACCGGTACATTGCGTCAAATAGATGTTTTTGTTAATAAAATCAATAGATTCCATCCTAAAATCAAGTTTAAATTAGAATTAGAAGTTGACGGATCCCTTAACTTTTTAGATTTAACTATCACAAGAATTAACAACAAACACGATTTTCAGATATATAGAAAACCAACTTATACAGACGTCACGATTCCTGCGTCATCTTGTCATCCAATTCAGCATAAATTAGCAGCTTATCGTAGTTTCACTCATAGATAGATGTCAGTACCACTATCCCAAGATAATTATAACAGAGAACTAACCATTATTTATCATATAGCTGAGAGCAACGGTTACAGTAGGAAAATGGTTAATGATTTGATACAAACGAAACGCCGTAAAATAGTTCGTTCTCTTTTGTATCCACTGCCTCCAGAAAAACCACATCAATATATAGGTAGTTTGACGTACTTAGGGTCGATTAGTGATAGGGTTTCAAAAACTTTGTGTAGAAATGAAATAAGGGTAGCATTTAAAACAGATAATTCTTTAAGACGGATTTGTAACGGAAAAGATCGTTTAGAAAACCATAAAAAATCAGGTGTTTACAAATTACATTGCGATGATTGTAATGGTATTTACATAGGTCAGACTGGTCGTAATTTCCAAACAAGATATAAGGAACATATTGCAGCTTATAGGAATAGTTGTCCAGAAAGATCTCATTTTGCTCAACATTTAATAGATTCAGGTCATTCATTAAATAATAATAACACATTCAAAATTTTACACACTTGTGATAAAGGATTTAAAATGTCAGTATTAGAGAGTTTAGAAATTGTTAAAAATAATACAGCGACCGTTACACTGTTGAACGAATTAAATACCAGTATTCCAAGGTCGCCTTTGTTGCGATTGTTCGCCCCTTATCGCGCTTATCGCACTGATAACGGTCCTAGCCAATCAGCGCCGAGCAGCAATCCTATATAAGTGGGGGTGTCGGGCGATTTGATTCACTCTGCGTCCAGCGCTCGGTGTGGTAACACGTCGCGTTCTGGTTTGCAATTGGTCAATCGTCATCCTGAAGATGCCTCGTTGAGAGGTGAAACACGTGTCGATTTCTTACAGGGTTTTTATGACTCTTGAAGAATAGTCAAGCGGAATAGGTTACTAAATATATCATCGTCTATTGTATTTTATAATGGATTTCCGCAAAGTCACGCCTGAATCAATTAACAATCACTAAATATAACGCGGTCACAAACAGGCAATGTTTTTGAGGTGAAAACCTTCCCAAACTCATAATTGATGAGGTTAAATAGTGCGGTATAATCTTGATCCGGGTCGTTTTTATAAGGCAAACCGGGTAATTTTTCCATTAAATTATTTTTAAATTGTTCTAAGCGACTTTTATTTACAGGAACAAAACTCATAAGTTTTCTTTGAGCTCTGACTATTTTCAGAGGGAAAGTGACTAACTGGCCACAGTGATCAGAGTCCAACTCATTTATAATTAAATGGATAGAAGGTCTTAAGTTTTAAAAATATTGTCAATACAGGTAGTGGCAGTTATTCTAGTCGTCTCAGAGAATGTATTGTACAAGTTACGACTTTATTAGAGTTATAAATTTATTTACTGTAGCAGATTTTTCTAATATATTGATGTTGAAGTCTCCACAGACAACAACTGTTTTATTACTGCTACAGGTCTTTAATAATACTTCTTCCATAGATTTCTCAAAAATATCATATGAAGCACATGGGGGCCTGTACACGCTTATTACAATGAACTGCTTAAGCTCAATGCAAGCTATTTCAATAACTCGCTCAACAGAGAGGCTCACAATATCCTTACGTTCTTTAAATTTCATATTGTTACGAACAATTATTAGAGACCCACCGCGTATCATATTAACTCTGCTGAATGAGCTGGCAACCTGGTGGTTGTTAAAGTTGAACATGAACTGGTGGACTTTTAACCAATGTTCAGTTACACATACGATATCAATAAAACTACAGTTCATGAACAGCTCCAATTCTAATTCCTTACCTATCACACCCTGTATATTCTGATGGACTATTTTTAGACAATTATTATTATTTAAATTACTACAATTTGATGAGTGAGAGGATATTAAAGAAGAACGTTTTGTAACATTTTGATGATTTAAACCAGTATTTATATTTTCTCGTTTATTAAGCAAGAGGTTTCCTCTATTGTCCTAATTTTTAATTTAAATTATAATCAGAAATAAGAAAGTTCCCAACTTTGTCGTAGTTTTTCAAAATGTGAATCTGTAGCAATGGAAAATGAAATACAACATCTTTTAAAAATTAAGGCTATTAGGAAGTGTAATCCAGTCATTGGTCAATACGTTTCAGATATTTTCTTAATTCCTAAGAGTGACGGCGGTAATAGTTTTATTTTAAATCTCAAAAAATTAAATGAATATGTACATACCGAATATTTTAAAATGGAAGATGTAAGAACGGCTACCAAACTCATGACTAAAGACTGTCACATGATTAATATCGATCTTAAAGAGGCCTATTTTTTAGTTCCTATTCATGATAGCCATACAAAATTTTTACGGTTTTGTTTTAGAGAAAATTTATATGAATTCATAGTCTTGCCTTTTGGCTTGTGTTCCGCCCCTTATATTTTTACAAAAATATTGCAACCAATTATGACTCATCTAAGGTCTGAAGGTTTTCTTTCAGTACGGTATTTAGATGACGTTTTGTGTTTAGGAAAATCCCCTAGCGATTGCCTAGAAAACGCAAATAAAAGTATTAGTTGTTTAACAAAATTAGGTTTTATAATTAACTATAAAAAGAGCAATTTGATACCCACAACGGCTTCTTAATTTTTAAGTTTTATTTTAGACTCTCATTCCATGACTTTACAACTACCAAATTCAAAACGACACAAGATCCTTAAAGATTATCGCCCGTGTGACGGCGGGCGCGTCACGTGACTGGCCCCGAGCATCCATCGATCTCACTCAAATATTATTTGCGTGTTTTTATTAATATGGTATTTTGTCGGCTTCTGACCGAACCGGATACCAAGAATAACTTACAAAAAGACACTTTACGTGCGGTTGAGAACACGAACCCGCATCATCAGGCGCCAGCCGATAATCTAAACCGTGCCATACACCACTAGGCCATAGGCTCAGTTATCAATCACAACGAAAATTTGAATAGCATTACTCCATTCATCGAACAATTTTGATTTAAGTCTTATCTTCTAAACATTAAGGTTTATATTTCAACTTCCATCACGTGTGATACTTAACTCCTCAATTAACTAAAAGATAAGGTTGAAATTACCATAGATTTTATGTTTGGTTGAATAGAATGTGCTTGATTCCGATTGTTGCACTACCGTCATTTTACTTCAGAAACTTAACTGCTGTATGAACTACGAGTTAAGGTTGAATTTAGAATACTTCTTCGCCTTATTTACTAAACTGTGATTGAGGGTATAATTACTTTTCAAATCGTTTCGTTTTCATGTCGATCCGCTTGTGCGTAATATCTTCGTCGTAATATTATCCAATTTATTAAGTATTGAACAGTTGAATCTATTAACCGATATTATGGTTCGATTAACAACTTTTTTGAAGGCTAAAATTGTTGTTCTCTGGGAACAGGAACAAAGCATAAAGAAAATAGCACGGGATATGGGCATAACGGTAAGATTTACGTTACACACATAATATATTTGTTGTACTTAATCATGTTGCACTATTACTTACAAGTTGGATTTTTTAATTTATTTCTAATACATTATAATTTTCATTATAGAGAAAAACAGTGCGTAGATGGATACAAAGGTATCAAGCGACGGGTGATGTGAAATGTGATCGCCAAGGCCCTCGCCCAATTGCTTACACTGATGAATCGGAGCGACACCGTAATATTGTGGAAGTTCACTCAGTGGCACCCTTTAAAACTACCCGTTCAAGTGCTGAAACTTTTGGAGTGTCGCTTAGCACTGTTCGGCGACATCTACATGCTGCGAACATCCATAATTATAAACCAGCCAGAAAAATTAAGCTTACTGACGATCACCGCACTAACAGAGTAAATTTTGCTACTCGTTATTTAAATTTCGACTGGGAAAACGAAATTGTTATATTTACCGACAAAAAGTGCTTTAAGTCAGATAAGGATGGAAGAAAATTTTTATGGAGAAGACCTGGGCAGAGGTTTAGCCCTAAAAACGTATTAGACTTGAGAACAAGTGGGCGATTAACACTAGGTAAATAACATTGTTATTGAAATTATGTTTATTTCTAATTATTTTTGTTGATATTTACTTGGATTACATATTGCAACAGATATTAAAAGGTTGACTGTTTTAGGTTACTGGGGATGGATGTCTTCAATGGGTCCAGGCGAGCTTGTGGAAATAAGCGGCCGCATGAACAGTGAGCTATACCTTGAAGTGTTGAAGGAGGTAATGCTGCCGTCAGTGCGGGTCGCATATCCAGAGGGTCAAATTTACCTGGTGCAGGATAATTCTTCGGTGCATCGGTCCCGTATCGTGCAAGACTGGCTGAAGGCCCAAGAAGACATAACGATGTTTGAGTGGCCGGCTAAAAGTCCGGATCTAAATCCTATCGAAAACTTGTGGGGTCAGATGGTTTTGAACTGGGACTCCAGTGAAATAAAGTCCAAAAAAAAATTGGATGAAGAGGTAAACAAAACTTGGGAATTAATGCGAAATAGTGCTGCATGCTTCAATATGGTTTTGGGCATGAAAAGTCGACTTCAAGAAGTGATAGATTGTGACGGTCATCCTCTCCGTTATTAATAGGCATTTTACTCAGCAGATTGATATTGTGTAACTTATCTGATAAAATTGCATTGGAACTTAAAAGCAAGTGTTGATAATTCCCAATATTTGTGGGATCATTATCTCGTCGTTAATCAGAAATAAACAACCTTTATTATTATCAATCCAGTTACTCCTATTTACAAGTAGTCTCGTAATGTGTTAACGATGCACCATCTGACTCCACATATTTTTCTAATGTTGTATTAAAAGGATTATCAGAAAATGTGATAAAAGAGAAAGATGTATATTGCTATACTGTTATAGTAAAGCATGTTGGTTCTTCCTCTGTAATTCACAGGCACAAATAACAACATTTAATTTTCTAACCAGGCTTTTTTTGATAAGATCATACCGAGCATAAAAAATTAATGTTTTCACGACATTAAATAAATAAATATTGTAGTTATGTTTCTAGAAATATCTATAAACGAACCGTTATCTAATGTTAAACGTTGTAAACCTCACCAAGGGTATCTATTTTATGTTTAGTTAATAATCTAAGTAAATAACTCCAATTTTACACAGATAGAAAACTGTAGTCCTAGAAATGTAATTAAAGAAATAAATAAATATTTTTTATGCAACATATTTTTTATACAAACCTCATGCCTAATTTAACATTTGATTTCTTAAATAATAAATAACAGTAAAATTAAATAATAATTAAATAGTAAATAATAATTAACGTAAACGTAAGAAACTAAAAAAGGAAAAAGTCCTTCTCATCCGCGGATTTGAACTCGTGACCAGAGCATTGGTGAGCCACGGCCTTAAGCACTGGACCAACACGCCATTTACGTTAAGTAACGAAAAACTAAAACGGTTTGATGTCATTACCAAAGGGGGGTCCTTTTCTCTGAAGCTTACTGTACAATAAAACGGTAATGACAGCAGTGTCGGCTTATGTAAAAGAAGACCATAGGACATGGGATCTAAATTTGACGAAAATTCAGTTTGCTTTAAATAGTGCAGTGAATGAAACTACGGGATTTACTCCATTTTTTTTAGTCCATGTCCGTGAACCCATTATAAATGGCACGTTTTATAATGACACAGACGACTACGATTATGAACTAGCTATGCCTCGTGAAGAGTACGCAGGTGAATTAGGAGTCCTTGAGGATATTTTTGAAAAGGTGCGTTCTAATATAGTAAAGGCTCATGCCACTTACGCGAAATGCTACAACTTGCGTAGGCGCCACGTCACTTTACGCGAAGGTCAGCTGGTTTGGAGTAAAACTTACATCCAAAGTGACGCGGACAAAGGCATCTAAGTTGGCTCCTAAATATCAGCAGTGCATTGTAGGTAAAGTGCTCTCGCCCTTAGTTTATGAGCTTGTAGGGTTAAATGGTAAACCATTAGGCAGTTGGCACATAAAGGATATTAAAATTTACTAAAATAATCCAATGTTGCCCATTTTTTTTAATTTATTTTTTCACAGTCGTCTTGATAGTGTCTATTGGCGTTACTTTTCTATTGTTAGATCAAATAGAGTTTTGTCTTTACCGAGATTGATGCATCGCCGGTAAGATTTTGTTATGGAGCGGGTTGTAACTCCTAAAATAGGCCTTTACTTATTTCTGTCTTTACCGAGATAGTAGCATCGGTAAGATATTTGTTATGGAGCGGGTTGTAACTCCTAAAATAGGCCTTTACTTATTTATGTCTTACCGAGATAGTAGCATCGGTAAGATATTTGTTATGGAGCGGGTTGTAACTCCTAAAATAAGCCTTTACTTAGTTTTGTCTTCACCGATATTTTTGCATTGGTAAGATATTTGTTATGGAGCGGGTTGTAACTCCTAAAATAAGCCTTTACTTAGTTTTGTCTTCACCGATATTTTTCCATTGGTAAGATATTTGTTATGGAGCGGGTTGTAACTCCTAAAATAGGCCTTTACTTATTTCTGTCTTCACCGATATTTTTGCATTGGTAAGATATTTGTTATGGAGCGGGTTGTAACTCCTAAAATAGGCCTTGACTTAGATTTGTCTTCACCGAGATAGCATTATGGTATCGGTGAGTTTTTTTTTAATATTTGATAGCACAAAGTTGTTTATCAGATTCGAAGCCAGCTTCAGTTAGATAGCACTAGTTGGTTATCGCATTTTGAGCGGCCGGTGACTCATAAAATAAGCCATTCACCATTGTTTTCCGAAGGTTTACTTCTGGGAAAGTTGAATACGTCCTACCTGGTGAGTTGTATGGACCTTTATTGTCCAATTTATTATGTATCTGCTCGCAGAACATATTCTCCAGGAGGATCGTTATGTTTTTTGGTAACAATGCAGAGTTCCACTGGTACACAGACGGAATTCGGGAGTAATGTAAGGGGTGACTTCTTGCGATATGGATGCAGGTTGCTACTGATTGAAAGAGAGGTAAGATTAGGGATGTATGACAGATTGGGGGGGGGGGATTATGCCCGGTTTGTAGGAAGTTCGTAGGTAGAATATGGTTCCTGGCAGTATGGTTTTATTTTGGATTGATTTTTGCTTATGATATGACATATAAAAATATTAACATTTTTTTTTTAGTCCCCTCTTGCTTCTAACCTTACAGTTTAGAAGTAGGTTAGCACTCTTCCGCTCTAGTTTATTTTGAGAATTAGTAGATTCATTTTTAGTGTTTTAACACCGAGGGCGGTGTGCGGTTTTTCGCATAGCGAAAACCTTTTTTGTGGGAAGAGGGGCATTGTGACGTTGCAAATTGACATCTTAGGCGACATCTAGCGGTGGAGCTAGGTAGCTCCAGAGTTTCTCAATACTGGAGACGGAGCGTTGTTTTTGGGTTTCGATAGTTAATTAGATGTTAATTAAGGAATTAAAATTTATTAACATTCAGATGTAATCACCCAAATTTTATAGTCATGCAATGTCCAATAAATTAAATTTAATTCTTATGATAGAATTTCGGAAGTGGATTGTCACTTGTCAAAGAATTCGGTTTTTAGTCTGTGGTTAGAACTTTCTCGAAGGTCGATAAGGAGGAGTCAGGTCTTTGGTCCTGCGTGTGTGACGAGAAGGGTGTTCCTTCCCGATCCTGGTGACGCTACGCAATGATGGAGTTTTAACAGGTATGTTATTCGAGAGGCACCAGTTCTGTGATGATTAGACTGTGTTCGGCCAATAATCTTATTGGAAATATATCAGAGTTGTTGTTTCAGTAGCCGAACCTGTCTGGCTTTTTATGCTAGCCTGAACTGATGCGAACGTGAAAGACGTGACGCCCTGGTGCCGTCCCGTGGTCTGGTGAAATAGCAGTTACTCCCGACTAGTGGCGGGCAGTGTGCTGGTTGACCCGGGCTTTGGCAGTTTAGAGGTTAGATCCTACGAGTGCTGGCAGTGTGGCCATCCCCGTATATTGGAAGGCCTTACCATCCGGTAGCTCGTCCAGGAAAGTGTCGCCGCTCCAGGTAACGATTAGCGTCATCGTTTTCCTTACGGATCCCGTAGGCCGCGTATACGTGGGAACCCAGAGTTTTCTCTGTGGTTCCATGCCAAGGGACTTGATTCCGTCAACTGACGTCAACTGAGAGTCCGTCGTGAACAGAGGGACAGTTAACACCTGCAAGTTTGTAGTAGACCCTTTGAGAGTGATACCCAGGTGACCATTTTAAAGGTCATTTCCAAGTGATTTAGGCCTATGTGTAGTAAACTAGGTTATAAACCAGTTGTTCTAAATTTCATGTGTTAGGTTGTGTCTCAGGGTGCTTTGCCCCAAATGTTATAATTCCTCTTATGAGCACAACCATATTTAAGGTCACTTATTATTCGATTGAGCTAGAAGTTGTTAAGCGTTCATCTCACGGATCCTCACAAGCGACCTTGAGCTTGTTGATATTTAATCTCATGCTTGTATTTCTCCTAACACACCTTGTTACGGAGACGGGGTGTGTTAGAGGTTAATACCAGGTTAAAGGTTGGGAAAGTTCTATTGTTTTAGTGGCTTGCCACAATTTTTGTAAACCTGTGTTATATAATTACAATAAACTTTGTAAAAAAGGTAATGGTTTAATTGGTTCTTTCCCTATTTATATATACCTAATAAATTTACTTTAGCACGGCAGGAAGACGGGTGACACTGCATCCATATCGCAGGAAGTCACCCCTTACATTACTCCCGAATTCCGTCTGTGTACCAGTGAAACTCTGCATTGTTACCAAAAAACATAACGATCCTCCTGGAGAATATGTTCTGCGAGCAGATACATAATAAATTGGACAATAAATGTCCATACAACTCACCAGGCAGGACGTATTCAACTTTTCCAGAAGTAAACCTTCAGAAAACAATGGTGAATGGCTTACTTTATGAGTCACCGGCCGCTCAAAATGCGATAAGCAACTAGTGCTATCTAATATTAAAAAAAAAACTCACCGATACCAAAATGCAATCTCGGTGAAGACAAAACTAAGTCAAGGCCTATTTTAGGAGTTACAACCCGCTCCATAACCAATATCTTACCAATGCAAAAATATCGGTGAAGACATAAATAAGTAAAGGCCTATTTTAGGAGTTACTTCCCGTTTCATAAAAAAAAATATATAGACAGAACTATATTTGATTTAACAATATAAAATTAACGCCAATAGACACTATCACGACGACTGTGAAATAAAAAAAAAATGGGCAACATTGGATTATTTTAGTAAATTTTAATATCCTTTATGTACCAACTGCCTAATGGTTTACCATTTAACCCTACAAGCTCATAAACTAAGGGCGAGAGCACTTTACCTACAATGGACTGCTGATATTTAGGAGCCAACTTAGATGCCTTATACTTGTCCGCGTCACTTTGGATGTAAGTTTTACGCCAAACCAGCTGACCTTTGCGTAAAGTGACGTGGCGCCTACGCAAGTTGTAGTATTTCGCGTTAGTGGCATGAGCCTTCACTATATTAGAACGCACCTTTTCAAAAATATCCTTAAGGACTCCTAATTCACCTGCGTACTCTTCACGAGGCATAGCTACTTCATAATTGCAGTCGTCTGTGTCTTTATAAAATGTGCCATTTATAATGGGTTCACGGGCATGGACTAAAAAAAATGGAATAAATCCTGTAGTTTCATTCACTGCACTATTGAATGCAAACTGAATTTTCGTCAAATTTAGATCCCATGTCCTATGGTCTTCTTTTACATAAGCCGACACAGCTGTCATTACCGTTTTATTGTACCTTTCTACCATGTTAACTTGTGGAGCGTACCTAGGCCCATAATGCACTCGAGATATGTTGTACTTCTTTAGTAGGCTACGAAATTCTGATCCCGTGAATTGAACCACATTATCGGTAATTACGGTTTCAGGAATCCCGTGAGCGAGAAGAACATAATTCTCAAAGTTTTTTGCCACTAAAGCACTAGTCGCACGGCGTAGTGGAAACAGTAACGTATATTTTGAAAAACAACAAGCTACTACCAGTAAATGAACGAATCCCGAGCGTGATTTTGGTAGAGGACCAACTAAATCTATAGATACAGCTTGGAATGGTCTATAACATTGTTTTGGCTGACCTATGAGACCTGGTGTTGGGGTAGTCTTATGTTTGTAAGCCGAACACTCACTACAACCCTTAATGAATTCAACTACGTCACGGTACATTCCTGGCCAAAAATACCTCAAACTTAACCTTCGGTGTGTCTTAAAAACCCCTTGGTGACCTGAAGTAGGAGGTACAGTAAGCGGCCACAATTGCAATCCCACGCTAAGGATTAGTATTGCTTCAAACACCCGCAGGCCGTACCTACGTCTGTGTGTGGTACCTGCAACGGTGTGTTAAAGTGATGTGTTCGCAAACTGGCGTCGAAAGAAACAAAAAACATACCGTCGCTTTCACACCCAAGAGCACGTAATTACGTGTGACCTTGGTAGGTTCATAACATTGCTAAAATTCACTATAATTTATTAAGTTCTAATAGCTGATAGCGTAACGTATTAGACTGTGAGACATATAGGTCTGGGTTCCAATCTCGAGATGATATTTTATTTTTCTTTTCAACAATAATCTTCATCTGTTCTTTTATTATTATATAAATATAATAATTATCATATTATTATTCTAGTTTATTAAAACGAAAATAATAATTTAAGAATTACTTTATTGTTATTGAATTATGGGGTTAAGAATAAAAATGTTCAATAAGTGATTACAAATTTTTTATTCGATATAATTATAAAAAGTTTAAATAAATTAACTTCTAGTTCATTTTCGCCTATAGAACAATATATTGAAGTAAAGTAGCTAATCAGTGAACTATGACAATCAGGCTAAAATATTGTATCTTAGTAATATAATAATATTGTGCTTTAATTACTCTGTTTGTGGGTAACATGCAAAAAATTTAGCAAATCTACCCACGTAAATACAAAAAGTGCGGACTCGTTGTCACAATACAAATAACTCAGTAATACTACTTTTATTCTACTGAGAGTGAGTTCGTTCTATCTCAAACCTCAAAGTTAACAAAGGACTTATTGAGGTTATAGCTTAAGTATTCATTTTCATTACGAAAAGAAGATTGAAACTAAACCTTAAAATAGTCCATATTATAGATATGACACAATATAATTTTTATATTACTAAAATCAATTTGTAATTTATTTATAACATAATAATACTTTGTATAACCCCATTATTAGTAAGAAAAGTAAGAAATATTTTTTTTTACTTAGTAAGTAAACGTTGACGCATGTATCCTACAATATTGTATCATCCTACTAATATTATAAATGTGAAAGTTTGTGTGTTTGGATGTTTGTTACTCAATCACGCAAAAACGGCTGAATGGATTTGGTTGTTTGGCAAACAGATAGTTTATTACCTAGATTAACACAGGATACTTTTTTATCCCGATATTCCCACGGGATTGAGACTTACGCGGGTGAAACCGCGGGGTGCAGCTACTATATAATATTTGTATAAATCTTGTGTTTATATTTTTGTTTTGAGCTGGATTTCGGTGATTCAAATCTTCAGCGTGGAGTGCACGGTTCACGGTTCGTAACGACGTGTTGAATAATCGGCAAAACTTCTTGTCGGTATGAAACCACTTGTTTCATACTCGCTGACCATGTCTCGTTGCGCCTCTTTACAGGGGTGGGGTCTTCCACTTCACTTTCGACTGGCAGGGCTATTCTTCTTCATATTTTGCGACCCACCGACTCACAGTATTTCCCTAAAACAAAAAGGAGTACTGTTAGGCTACTAAACAAAATACTAATATTACCTACTATCTATGAACATAATTATAATGATTGAAATTAGAAATTGCACTTTAAATTATTTATTAGAATGTTATTTTATTATTCAATAATCTAAGTAAATAAATTTACTTTGATACTATTTATTTTTTCCTGTATTTAGATTAGACCATAAGGTAAATATAAAACAGTTAAAAAAATAACTACAAAGATCAGCAGCTACACCTACTTTAATTAGATAAATGTTTGATAAAATAATTAAATCATAATACTCACACTCAGTTCGGTTTCGTCAGATTGTGATATAGGTATAAATGTATTATTAAGTCCACTTTTACGCAGCGCAATAATATTCGCTTTCATTCCAATATTTAAATTTGGTTGCATTTTTCAAAATGAACCACAACACAGCTAATAGATTTAACACACGTCACTATCCCTCAATGATAATAACAACCAACCAACAACGTTATACTTAGTCGCGGTGAATCAGGTGAACGAGTCGTAAGTTTACTGCATTCGTCTAACTTATAATTATTTATGTGGGTATAATCATAAAATTTTACGAGTTTAGTGAACAAGACCAACTTAACAAGGAATTATAGTCAATAGCGTGATCATTCGAGTAATTTTTAAAACATAAAAAAAACTATCACCACGCGTCAGATTCGAACCCGCGGCTTGTTATGCATGAAACCCACATACGATAACCGCTAAGCTATTATACCATATACTCCAGTGGTTGAATTTATGAAATACAATCATTTGCAAACGAATGAGAGTGTGTGTGTCTATAGTATAGAAATGACTTATTATAAGAAGGTCGTAAGTTAAACCGAAGCATCAATCTATTCGTCTGTACGATTGGATTCCACTTCTGACCGCTGCTGTGCATGGTTTTCTGTCATGACCTGTGAACGCAGTGATTTGGGAACTACCTCTTTCCAGTCAAATTCTTGCGTCAGCGCATATTTGCCCTTACTGTACCTATACAGAACACCCCTGTCTATGCGATAGTTAGGGTAATTTTTCCCGCAAGTCGAACAACCGGTCATAATCTTATCATACCATTCATCACCAGTCGGTATGGGCGTAATGGTAGTATTTACAGCCTCAACCTTGAGTAACCTTGATAAAGCGTCTGGTACGACATTGTCCTTACAATTCCTATGCTCGATGGTATAATTATACTGGGATAACCGACAACCCCAGCGAGCTAAGCGACCAGTTGGATTCTCCAAATTTTTAAACCACCTAAGTGAAGCATGGTCTGTGATAACTGTAAAATGCCTACTACCCAAATATGGTTCAAATTTTTCTACTGCATAAATTACAGCTAATGCTTCACGTTCTGTTGCACTATAATTACGCTCGGTTTTACTGAGGGATCTACTAATATAGGCAATAGGATGGTCATGCCCGTCAATATTCTGGGTTAACATACCATCTATGCCAAAACCTGACCAAATGTCATAACTTTAAATGTAAAAAGTCCTCTACCAGGAACAGTGAAGCTGGTTTTCTCCTGTGAGGCTGCATCCAGCGGTATTTGCCAAAACCTAGATTTAAAATCTACAGAACTAATATATTTAGCGTTTTTGAGACTATCCAAGATTTGTGGTATATAAGGTATTGCATAAGCGTCCCCTTTTGTAACCGCATTTAACTTCCTACAGTCAAGACAGAACCGCAATGTACCATCTGACTTTGGAACCGTAAGGACTGGATTATTCCATGGACTCTCACTAGGTACTACCACATCGAGCCTCAACATGTAGTCCAATTCCTTATGTAGTTCCTTTTGCTTTTCCGGTGACATTGGATAAGGTCTGCACTTAATGGGTAACGCATCATCTGTGTCTATTACATGTTTAACTAACTGTGTTCTACCTAAACCTTTAGTCTCAAAAGAGATATCATAAAATTGTTGAACTATTAATTCTGCGATTTTTTTATGTTCTGGACTCAAATTATCAAATGACTCTATTGAATTTGCAAATGTTTTATTTGAATTACTATTGAACTGTATAAATTGTTTTGGTGTCTTAATATAACTAATATGTTTAAACATTTGAGGCATCAAATTGAAATCTATCCAAAAATCTACACCGAATATAACATTGGATGTGATAGTAGGTATCACATAAAAAATAATAATCCTAGTTATACCATTAAAAGTAATTGGTAACCTTAAAATACCTATAGGACTACTTTCGGAACCATTTGCTACCAGTACCTTTTCCTTAAACTCACTTGAGGTATCTAAAGAATAGCCCAAGTTAACAAACTTTTCATGAGCTCCATTACCTATACTTGAAATGTCTGCCCCTGAATCTAATAAACCGTATAATGCTACATCATATAAATTTACACTTAAATATGGCCGAATATCTTTTCCCCTGTCTGGCTTAAACAGTGCTGTCAATGATTTTTTATATTTGTAAAAATTAGAAACACATTCTAACCAAGATTTCCATTCACCTGGATCGACCGTTCCTGGTGGTTGGTGACAGACCGTTGGAACTAGTTTTTTGGAACATTTGGTACACTCTTGCAGTCTGGACATGATTTATTAGTGAACCCTAACTTTCCACACTTGAAGCATTTTATTTCCTTTGGTTCGCTTCTACAACTTGGACAAGTCCTTTTAGTAAACACTAACTTTCCACATTTAAAACATTTGATCTCCTTCCCTGAGGATTGTGGATTTGGTTTGTCCTTTGGTTGTCCTTTCCTATAATCGTTTTTATTGACACGGTGATCTACACTGGCTATTTTTGGTTTGTGTTCTGTGGTTTCCGATTTTGACTGGGATTTAGCAAAATTATTATTATTTTATTTTATTTTATTCTTTTCGGAAGGCTTATAGACAAATATCTTTATAATAATATCAATAACATAAAACTAAGTTGCTAATTACAAGCCCCCACAGATGAATACAACATGATTACTCCCTCATAGTCTAAGTTACTTTATAAGCAAATAAATTATAACCATTTTGCTCCCTCAACTGTATTATATACATATACATACATAATCAATTCTTTTCGCCAAAAGCTAATCAGGACAACACACCGTTCAAGTGCAGGCAGATGCCTCTTGTACAAAAAATGGCTTTGCTAAGAGCTTCCTCAGAGTGCTTACATTGGTGCAGAAAAGGTCAATGACCTGTAATGTATTCGATTTAATATCTTCCGCCTCTAGTAGACGACAAATATCTTTTAGTTCCGCTACTGAGTCCGGCTTTACCAATACTAAACCTCTTGATATCGAAGGCTTGACGTTCCTTTTCAGGATTTTAATCTTTTCCTTTTCGGTTAGAGGTGTTTTTAAACGCGAAAATAATCCATTCATGACGGCAAAATACATGAGAATTGGTTCATCAGTACCTTGAATCCGTTTCTTGGCCTCGTCTAACAAATTATCCTCATAGTCAATGGCATGAAATTCGCTAAGGACCAGATCTGCTAACTCCTTCCAAGTATTTGCCTGACATTTCGCACTCCTATACCAAATCAAAGCATCACCCTTAAAGAAAGCAAAAGCCGAATCAAACAACACAGAATCCCCTACTTTAAATGCGTTAGCACGCTCTGCGATTGAATCTAAAAACAAAAATGGGCATGACTTGCCATCAAAAGTGACATTCCATTTACAAATATTCTTACTAACAACATACTGAGTATTATTATCTTCAACCTCAGGCTGTGACTTTTCAGTGTCTGACCGACCAAACAATTTGTCGAGTGTAGTCCCATAACCCTTCATGATGTTCCGAAGTTTCTCCTGTAAGACACATTCCCTCGCTTCAGTACAAAGAAGCCTTTGCAAGCGATGGTATAAATGGCAATACAAAGCCCTAGCACGAGCAAGACTATGGCTATCCCGAGTTTTCTCAGCACTTTCCACCTTGGTCTGCAACTCCTTAAGCTTATCCTGGATTGCAACTAATTCCTTACCGGCGTCCAACTCTTCATCCACAAATTCGGAGGGGCTGAAACCTAAGCTGAGCGTTTTGAGTTGTTTCCAAAGCTTCATAACTGTATCCGCTGGAGTTTCCGCACGAATTACAACCTCATACACCAATTCGTCCCGTAGAAGGGAATGAAAATATACTTTCTCTAAATCCATTTTAATAATGTTTTAACTTCTAGAGAAATAAAGAATTTACTATTATTTAATGTGAGGCAATGTTTTCCTTCACTAAATGTCACTATTCTGATTCACGTTTCCGAACGTACCTAGACTTAACCTCAAACGTCACCGTGACAATGTCAAAGTGATTTAAAAGTTATTTCACAATGAATGAAAACAAATGTTGTTGTTGTATGCCAGTGACTGTAACACAACTCTAATAGCTATTTGGGAATCCTGATTTGATCTATAAAGACTATCTTTTAGGTAACCAACCAGTTGTCATAAATCTTCTATGCTTTCCAATAAAGTCATAGTTACTATTTACTCATAAACTAAGTTATAGTTCCCTGTAATGTATAACCAAAAGAAAAAATGATAGTTATTGATACTGTTATTGTGTCCTTGAATAACCTCACAAACCAATATGAGCTACAAAGTTGTATTTTCAAATGTGAATTTCAAACAAATAAGTTTTGCAATGTTTTACAAACAAGAATTAACTTATTATAAACAGTTCTTTTACCAAAAGTCCAATTATACTTATCATTTAAACCAAGAGTGTAATCTTATAATTCACAAACTTACTATACTTATTATACTTTCCTAGTTAAAAAGATGACTTAGTCATTAACCTTTATACCAACATTTGCAACGTAGGTAATTAAATATTATAATTTACCACAAACAACTTGTCCAGCCTCTGTGTTGATCAAATAAACAAAATAGGTTAGTGACATAAATACACATCTACACCTTAATAGTTCAAACAATAGAAAATGTGTTCTGATTGTGGTGCGTTGACCACTTGAAACTTAAAACTTAAAAACTAGCCTTAAACTAATACGACATTCCGTCAACTGAGCGTATTGCGTGAGAGAGAGATACCGTTATTAATTATTCACCTTATATAATCATATAATTATATACCAATTGGGCCCCAACTGTCACCCGGCCACCTGCCGTGCTAAAGTAAATTTATTAGGTGTATATAAATAGGGAAAGAACCAATCAAACCATTACCTTTTTACAAAGTTTATTGTAATTATATCATTAGCACAGGCTTACAAAAATTGTGGCAAGCCACTAAAACAATGGAACTTTCCCAATCTTTAACACGGAATAGCCTCTAACACACCCCGTTTCCGTAACAAGGTGTGTTAGGAGAAATACAAGCATGAGATTAAATATCAACAAGCTCAAGGTCGCTTGTGAGGATCCGTGAGATGAACGCTTAACAACTTCTAGCTCAATCGAATAATAAGTGACCTTAAATATGGTTGTGCTCATAAGAGGAATTATAACATTTGGGGCAAAGCCCCTGAGACATAACCTAACACATGAAATTTAGAACAACTGGTTTATAACCTAGTTTACTACACATAGGCCTTAACAAAATGGTCACCTGGGTATCACTCTCTCAAAGGGTCTACTACAAACTTACAGGTGTTAACTGTCCCTCCGTTCACGAAGGACTCTCAGTTGACGTCAGTTGACGGAATCAAGTCCCTTGGCATGTAACCACAGAGAAAACTCTGGGTTCCCACGTACACGCGGCCTACGGGATCCGTAAGGAAAACGATAACGCTAATCGTTACCTGGAGCGGCGACACTTTCTTGCACGAGCTACCGGATGGTAGGGCCTTCCAATATACGGGGATGGCCACACTGCCAGCACTCGTAGGATCTAACCTCAAAACTGCCAAAGCCCGGGTCAACCAGCACACTGCCCGCCACTAGTCGGAACTAACTGCTATTTCACCAGACCACGAGACGGCACCAGGGCGTCACGTCTTTCACGTTCGCATCAGTTCAGGCTAGCATATAAAGCCAGACATGTTCGGCTACTGAAACAACATCTCTGATATATTTCCAATAAGATTATTGGCCGAACACAGTCTAATCATCACCGAACTGGTGCCTCTCGAATAACATACCTGTTAAACCTCCATCATCACGTAGCGTCACCAGGATTGGGAAGGAACACCCTTCTCATCACACACGCAGGACCAAAGACCTGACTCCTCGATATCGACCTTCGAGAAAATTCTAACCACAGACTAAACCGAATTGTTTGACAAGTGACAATCCACTTCCGAAATTATATCTTAAGAATCAAATTTAATATATTGGACATTGCATGACTATAAAATTTGGGTGATTACATCTGTATATTAATAAATTTGAATTCCTTAATTAACATCTAATTAATTATCGAAACCCAAAAACAACGCTCTGTCTCCAATATTGAGAAACCCTGGAGCTACAAGGCTCCACCGCTAGATGTCGCCTAAGATGTCAATTTGCAACGTTACAACGTCACCGCGTGACGTAGACGCGGCGCGCTTCCACAGACCGTTATTGTTGTGTACAACCGTGATGAATTTGTGTTTATAATAATATAAATAAATTAGTGTAAAATATGATTTATAGATGTAAGTGTATAATGTATGTTATGTTTATGTATGTGTGTGTATATGTATAATTCTATAAGATAGATACTTAGATAGTATTGTATCTTATACGTAAATGTTAGGAATCCTCACACACTGAACTACTAAACACTAAACCGTCTCCAAATAAGTCTGTTAATTTTGTTAATGACTACTTTGTAAATATTGGAAAGGAATTAGCACAACAAATCCAAAATAATAATACCATCTTGATACAGCCCCGCAATTCAAGTATGCGAAATAATTATTTTGTGCTTTTAGACACTGACCTCAAGGAAGTGGAAAATACCCTGATGGGATTGAAATCAGACAGTGGCAGTGACACTGTCTGATTTAAAAAAAAAAAAAAAGTTGGTTGGGATATTAATCCCAACCAACTTTTTAAAGTACTATCATAAGCAAGTCGTCCTCATCATTACGCATCTGACTAACGTTTGTTTCAATTCTGGTATTTTTCCAATTCTACTGAAAAAATCCATTATTACTCCAGTTCACAAGGGGGGGATCAGAGACCATGTCTCAAGACCGAGTCCATAACTAAAGACCTATCTCAGTCTTACCAGCTATATCTAAAATTGTAGAAAAATTAACAAATACGAGGCTAGTTAACTATTTGAACAAATTCAAAATTATATCACCTTCGCAATTTGGATTCAGGCATGGAGTATCTACTGAGGATGCAATTGATGCTCTTAGTTCATTAGTAACTGAACATCTTGATGCAGGAAAGAAATGCCTAACGATATTCCTGGATCTTAAAAAAGCGTTCGACACCGTTTCTGTTCCAACCCTTGTAGCAAAGCTGGAGGGAATTGGAATAAGGGGAACTCCCTTACATTTTTTCGAAGATTATTTATCCAACAGGAAACAGAGAGTTAAGATAGGTGTATATACAAGTGAGGATGCTGATGTACTATATGGCGTACCACAAGGGAGTGTGTTGGGCCCTACATTATTTCTCACGTATATAAATGACCTCTGTAACCTAAATGTAAAAATGCAAATATTTTTTCGTATGCTGATGATACTGCTGGTTTTTTTCTGGAAACAACTGGTACGATGTAAAACTCAAACCTGAAATGGGTATGGTCCAAATTGCCAATTGGCTCAGAGATAATTTACCGTCCCTAATGTCGTCCCACCACAAAAACGAACTATATAGCATGCATAGTTCTGCATGTATAGTTAGATTTAAGTACCTAGTTTTAAGATTATATCTTAGTTTAATTGTGTTCTGTACCACTCTATCACTTGAGGTTAACCTGTAAAGATAGTTTGTGTTGTTGTAAATAAATAAATAAATATATATGTTTCTCAATCTCTAATCATTCTCAAGATGTAGCCTTTAATATTAAAGTACACTCATGCAACACCACCTCAGATAAAAATTGCAAGTGCCCTATAATTGACAAAGTTTCGCAGACAAAATACTTAGGCATCATAATTGATCGAAGATTATCCTGGTATTCCCATCTTGAACACGTTACTGCGAGAGTTAGGAAACTGGGTTGGATTTTCAAATCTCTAAGACATATACTTTCAAAAAATACAAAAGGAAACCGCGGATCTCCTAGAAATCTCGTAAATGAAGTCTATATATCACTTGCCCAATCTGTCATAACTTACTGCATACCAATATGGGGAGGCGCGGCTAAAACAAAATTTATCAATCTTGAACGGGGACAGCGATCCTTAATAAAAACAATGTATCTAAAAAAACTGAGATATTCTACTGAAAAGCTATACGAAATTAGTGGTCTACTTTCTGTTAGGAAACTGTATATCATATCCACTATCATAAAAAAACATAAAACTCTTTCATACGATCCAAAAGTAATGTCGAAAAGGCGAAAAGACCTTTTTTTTTTTTTTTTTTGAGGGTGGGAAATCATCCAATGACTTCTCCCGCTCTGGGTGGAGCGGAAGGGCGTGTCAGACTTTTACTGACTAAAACCCACCCGTGTTCCTTCAGTTGCCTGTTGCCAAGGTCCCGGTATCCCTTTCGGACTAACCCGCAACCCTGGCAGGCATCGGTCCTAGCGGACCCCGCCAATTGTGCTGACATCTCTTTGAGGCGCGCGTGGAACACGACGCGCCATCGACCCGGGCCTGGTCCTGATCGGACGGCGAGCTACCCATTGCTCGCCGTCCGCAAGCCCGCGCCTATGGTGGCCGGGAATCCGCCTGGGATTCCCGACGCCCAGGGCGTCTCCAGCGGCGGCGGCGGTTAGGGGCGTGAGGGCGCAAACTTTGCCTCTCCCTCACGCGTTCCGCCTCCTCCTTCGCGAGCATTACTGCTTCGCAGAAGGAGGTGACTGCTTCCCATGCCCTCTCGCTCCGTACCATGGCCTGGACCAGAGCCGGACGCGAGAGGTCACCGCCGCCAATCGCCTCCAAGAGCACACGGCGGGGCTCCGCCCAAGCGGGGCAGACCTCCACCGTATGCTCCACCGTGTCCTCCGGGCGATCCACACAGTGGTGACACCCGGGCGTTTCCTCCCGCCTTATACGAAACAGGAACCTCCCGAAGCAACCGTGTCCGGTGAGGACCTGCGTCAGGCGGAAGGTGAGGACGCCGTGGCGCCTCTCTAGCCACTCCTCAAAGAGGGGACTTATCGCCGCAATTGTGGCGTGCCCAGCACTGGGTTGCGACAATCGCACTCTCCATGCCGCCATGAGATCCTGCCGGAGCTCTGTCCGCTGAGCCGCGATTTCTCGCGGCAGCGGAGTTACGCCCCGGCGCTTCATCTCCTCGCGCCACTCCCATATGTGCGCGAGGACCTTCGCCTCCAGATCCCATGGCGGTAATCCGGCCAGGAGGCTCGCCGCCTCGCGGGAGACCGTGCGGTATCCCCGGGCCAGCCGAATGGCCATGACCCTTTGGGACGCGTTCAACCGGCGGGCTGGCCGCAGCCTAAGGGAACGCGCCCACACCGGTGCCCCGTAAAGGGCCATGGACCGCACGACCCCCGCGTATAGCCTCCGGTAGGAGGCGTTTGGACCCCCCAGATTGGGCAGGAGACGCCCCAAGGCAGCTCCAGCCCGGTCCAGCCTGGGAGCCAAACGTCGGAAATGCTCAACGAAGTTCCACCGGCTGTCGAGGACGAGTCCTAGGTACTTCATCGTCGACTCGACGCCGATGTGAACCCCTCCTACCGTAATTTGGGAACCCGACGGTGGCGCGTTCCGAGGGCCATGAAAACACATGACCTCGGACTTGTGCAAGGCCACCTCGAGTCCCAGCTGCCGGATTCTATCGACGATTGTCGCAACCCCGCGTGTCGCTAGTTCGGCCGCCGCCTGGTGCGACCTCCCCTGTGCCAGGACCAGCGTGTCGTCAGCGTAGCAAACTACACTGACGCCACTGGGGAGGTCGGCGCGCAGCACCCAGTCGTAACCGATGTCCCACAGATGCGGCCCCAGGACCGATCCCTGTGGGACACCGCACGACATCTCTCGCCGGTTCCACACTCCCTGGTGACCGGGGTAGATGACGGCCCTGTCCGTCAAATAGGCCTCGACCACACGACAGAGGTAGGTCGGCATCCGGTGGTACCGGAGTGCCTCCCTTATGCAACTCCAGGGCAGGGTGTTGAAAGCGGTTGCGATGTCGAGAGACACCGCCAAGACGACCCCACCCCGGGCCACAGCATCCCCCGTCGTGAGGGCCCGTACGCGCATGATGGCGTCCACCGTAGAGCGCCCTCTGCGGAAACCAAACTGGCTCTCCGCCAAGTCCGGCCCCACCCGCACCAGCCGCCCGACGAGGCGGTTTGCAATTACTCTTTCAAAGAGCTTGCCCAGCTCGTCGAGCAGCACGATGGGCCGATAAGCGGACGGAGAGTCCGCAGGACGCCCCGGCTTCTTTATGAGGACCAGTTTCCCCGTCTTCCAACGACGTGGAAACTGGCCCCTCTCCATGCATGCGCTTAGGAGACCCCTTAGTCGAGGCCCGAGAGCCTCCATGGCCAGGACCCAGGCCTTCCCAGGTAGGCCGTCAGGTCCTGGGGCGGTGTTTTTGGCATTCATCCTTCGCACCGCCACTCTCATTTCTACCTCGGTCACCTCCGGAGCATCGTCGTCTTCGTCGGTGTTGTGGTCCGCCTCAAGCACCGCAGTAGGCGGAGCCATGAGCGGGGAGGTATGTTCCCCTCTCGAGGGGAACAGAGCGCTCACCACGTCCTCCACAAGCTGAGGCCGGAGACTCTGCGTCAGCGGGGGAGCCCATGGGCGGAGTTTCTCCCGCACCATCTTGTATGGGCGTCCCCACGGATCTCTGTTCAGAGTCTCCAGCATCTCCTCGCGGTCCACTGCCCTGGCCCGCAGGATCTCCGCCTGGAGGGCGGTCTTCGCCGCTCTGTACCCCTCATACAGCTCCGCCTCAATGGCTTCCGTATCCGGAGGGCGGATACGGAGCCTGCGGTGCCTGGTGTACTGGTGTCGCGCAGCAACACACGCATGGCGCAAAGCCGTCAGCTGCTGCGACCACCAGCTCACCTGGCGCGAAGCACGTCCGGGCTGGGCCCGGGGCATTGCCACGTCACAAATATTGGACATGGCCTCCCGGAACCACTCCGCCTCGTCGTTGATGTCGGCAGGCCTGTCCGGTGATGACACCCAGGCCTGCACGATCGAGGCTTCCAGGAGGAGCTCCCGGTCCAGCTGCTTCAGCGCCCACCGCGGACCACTCGGGGCCTGTCGGACCGGCGCGCTCGAGGACTGGGCGGAGACGTCAAACCGGATATACCGGTGGTCGGAATACGTCTCCACCCCCTCCATGACGCGCCAGTCAGTGACACGCGGTGACAGAGCGGGGCTGGCGAACGAGATGTCCACCACCGACTCACCCCGCATCCGCACACACGTGGGGACAGAACCCCGGTTTAGGACGACCAGGCCTGTCTCCAGAGCCCAGTCCTCCACCATCCTGCCCCGTGTGTCCGTATACCGGGAACCCCAAGCCACATTCTTGGCGTTGAAGTCCCCGAGGACGAGCACGGGGAGGGAACGGAACCCGACGACGACGACTTTCAACTCCGCAAGGGAGTTGTGGAACTCGGCGAGAGTTCGGTTCGGGGAGAAGTACACCCCTACCACGACAATCTCCCCGAACCGTGCTGCCACGCAACCCCGTCCTCTCTTGACAGCCTCGAGGGACGGGGTACCGGCGGCGGCCGACGAAATAAGGGTCACTGAGCCGCTCAGGTCCTCCACCCAGTCATCCCTGGGCGGGACAAAGTACGGCTCAGCGACCACGGCGATATTAATCGACCACTGCGCCATGCTCTGGAGCAAAAGATCCTGAGCGGTGGCGCAGTGGTTGATGTTCGCCTGGAGGAGGCGAAATGGGGCCATTATTGGCACTCCATTTCAACCCCCTCCCGAGACCCATGCGAGGGCCCTGCCGCAGCGGCAGCGGCGGCGACGACGACAGTGGTGGAGGCGGCAGCGGCGGTGGCGGTGGCGGCGGCTGCGGCGGTGACGGCGGTGGTGGCGGTGGTGGCGGAGGGCTTGCCCCTGCCCCTGGCTTTGCCAGGCTTCGGTGGAGTGCAGGCCTTACTCCCGATCCGGTGGTCGGCCGGCTTGCCTGCCGCCGCACATACGACGCAGTGCGGCGTGGCCTTGCACGTGCCGGCCTTGTGACCGGGCTGACCGCAGCGGTAGCAGGCATCGCTGCGGTCAACCTCGGAGGTGCATTTAGCTCCCACGTGGTCGCCCACATGGCAGCGGAAGCACCTCCGAGGTCTGGGTTCGAGCAGTTTGACCTGCGCGGACACCCAGCCCACCAGTAGCCTTTGGCCCTCCCCGGCTATTTTCTTGGCCGCCGCCACGGGGCAGCTCACCGTAACAGCTTGCATGCCCCTGTAGTCGGGACCGATGGTGCCAGCCTTAACCTGCTCGGCAGAGCACCCCCCAGTCCTGACCACGGCGGCCACAACCTGTTCTTTCGTGACCGAGTCGTCCAGGCCCTGGATGCGCATTTCAGCGCACTTAGTCGGCCTGGACACTCGGGCCTCATCCGCGTTAAGGGACGCCCTGAGCTTTTCAGCCAGGGCGTCAGCGGCCATGCCACCAGCCGGACCGGGGAACTCTAGCATTCGGGCCCCGGTGGCAGCTATCCTCAGTCGGATACCTCCGGCAGCACCGAGCTCCCCTAGGTCCACCACCTCCGCCACTTTGGCAAATACGTCCTTATAGGACACGCCCTTCGTTGCCGCTTCCGGCTGTAGTGTGACCACTACAGCTGCGGATTTCGGGGCGTGGAGCCTAGCCGCAACGCTTCGCTCCTTCCGCCGCTGCCGCCTCGCCTTTTTCTTATTGGCCGCCCTTGCCTTCCTAGCCGCCTTCCTCTTCTCCCCGGCCACTTGCCATTCAGCATCGGCTTGGGGAGGTAGGGAAGGTGCGGGTACAGTCGGAGGTGGGGGCGGTCGTTTAGCCACCGGGGCTGGGGCCGGAGCCGGGGCTGGGGCCGGGGACCTCGCCGCCTTTTTGGCGGCTCCGGCCTTTTTAGTCGCCCCGCCCTTATTCTGCCTCGGAGAGGCTGGATTGGCCGCGGCAGATCCTGCGGCGACAACAGCATATGTCGTCGCCTCCTTCCGCTGGCCGGGGGCTGGCTGGCTTGCTGTCAAGGGGGGGCGCAGGACGATGGCTTCTAGGGCAGAGAATCGTCTCCGCATTTCGGCCATCTCCCGCTGCACCAGGGTCAGAACCCGGTCCCCAGCAGCATCAGGCACAGGCCGTCCCTGCCCATGCTGCTCCCCCCTCTGCGGCATCTCCCGGGGGCCGGCTCCTCGGAGCTTAGCCAGGTCCGCTCGGAGCTCCGCGTTCTCCTTTTGGAGGAGCTCCATCGCGGCCGTCAGGCGTGCAACCTCCGCTCGCATTTCGGACACTCCGTCCGACAGGGTCCCCCTGCGGGAGGCCTCCGCTGCCGCCACTATGGAGGCCGTGGCCTCTGCTATGGCCTTGTCCTTGGAGGTCTTAAGCCTCTTCAAGGCCACATTGTTGATTGCAGAGGCCACGATCTCTGCGAACCCAGCCGCGCCCCTTGGCCTGGAGCCACCAGCAGCGCCCGGCTCACCACTTGTTACTTCCGAGGGGGCTGCACTGGGGCTCGCGACTCGCTGAGCCGGGTCGGCCGGGCTGACCGGACTCGGATCACCAGCCCCCTTGGTGATGAGCCCCCTACCCGCACCCTTCTCTTGGGCTCCACCCCGCCGGCCGGAGGGGATTTTCCTCCGGCTCCGGTCGACTGAGGACGACCCCGACTTGGGGCGCTTCCGGAAGAACTTTCTCCCGGAACGCCCCACCACCACAACCTCGCGCTCCACGCTCGTACAAGAGCTAGAGCTCGATGCCGCGTCGGACTCCGACCGCGCATCGCTTCCTTCCTCTCCCTCTCTCTCTCCCTGTCTCTCTTCGGTGTGTTTTTTATGTTTTGTATCCATAGTTGTTCCCACGAGTATAAAACAATCTGTACTTGCTCAAAATATAGTGGTTCGCACTAGCGACTGATTCCATAGCTACCCATCAGCCAAGCTATCAACCTCCCTCACGGTGCGCCGCCGCTTGGAGGTTTGGGGTAATTTTTTATAGAGGATTTCTTCCTCGCGGCCCGGGCAATTAAGCCAAGACCCTCGACCCCCGTCAAATGCCAGAGACATGACCTTGACACTCTTCGGGGCTACGAGACCAACGGTGGCAGAAGGAAGGACTTCCTCCTGCCTGCCCGACGGCAGGGTTAGTGCACGCCGAGCCCGCTCAAGACGCTACTAAACGTGTACTCCTCCGAGTACACATTAGAGCGTCCCACCGACAGGATATTGGCATACGGGCAATGCCTCTCCACTAGGTACTGTGTGTCTAACACACAGCACCCATTGGAGAAACATTGCCCGCACCCCAGGGTGCACCGTCCCAGAAACTGGCCTTCCCCACGGACGTATCCGTAAGGGAACTCCAGCCCCCGGGCACACGGGGAGGTTTCCTGTCCACGCACCCCAAGGCGAAAAGACCTGATAGCACGAATACCACCGACTAAAACGAATTTCGCGGCTATACAATATCAACATCAATCTGCTCAACTGTATAATAGGGTGAACAAACAAATATACATATATCCCAACCGACTACATGAATGTAAAAAAAACTAACAGACTGGATAAAGCCATTTACATACACATATACTGAGTCACTCCTGCAGCACATGAGCTAACATATACACACACACCACATCACTCACATCACATCACACCACATCACTTACATCACATCGCTCACATCACACCACATAACTCACATCACACCACATCACACATCATATCACATCACTCACATCACATCGCATCACATCACACCACTTTCACACTTACACCCCCACAACCCTCCTACTTCTATGATATACCTACCTATATACCTAATCAAGAGTGTCGTCTTCTATCACAGGCATTATCTGCTTAAAAGGAGGCGCCTTTCAGCAACTATATATGTAAACAACATTTTAAGAAATAAACATTTTTTGTATTTTTTTGAATTCACTTTTTCTAAAACCACTTGACTTGACTTTAATTTTGAAATTGGAGAACTATTACGCCACCAAATTCTTTTTTTTGAAGTATAGGCAACGACCCTACCGTATGCAGCCAAAGTCATGGTTAACTTTTTGATTTTAATCAAGAACATAATTACGCCCAAATGAATTTAATACGTTACAATCAATCAATTTAACAACTATTTTTATCATATTTATTTATAAGCCTTCTTATTTAAACGATAAAGCATTTTAAAGCCCTATTAGTGGTTTATCGAAATCAGTTGAACAACACTATTGCGGGTCGTAACATAGCTAACTTCACGTGTAACAAAACAATCGCGGGGCAATCCCAATTTCAATCCAATGTTGACAGTATTGTTTTCAAGAGTACCGAATCACGTGACTGCTAAATTGACATTGATATCGTATTAGCTTTAGATTTTTGGGATGATTTACGGGGGCTGGACGAGGGCGTTATCCGCCCTCCACTGACGCCCAGTGCGCCTGCTGCGGGCAGGGTGAGTGGACGAGATCTCCCTCTCTCTTTGCGCAGCCTCCTTCTGCGAGACGACAGTCTCGCAGTAGGAAACCACCGCGTCCCAGGACTCCTCGCTGTCGACCATCGACTCAACGACGACCGGCAGCGAGAGGTCACTGCCTACTTCTGAGATGAGGGCACGGTGCGGCTCCTCCCAAGCGGCACACTCTGCCAGCGTATGCCGCGCCGTGTCCTCCCGGCAGTCGACGCAGTGGTGACACCGAGCGTCCGGCTCCCTGTTTATGCGACACAGGTACTTCCCGAAGCAACCATGCCCCGAGAGCACCTGCGTCACCCGAAACGACTGGGAGCCGTGCCTCCTCCCGAGCCAGCGCTCGAGCACGGGCCGGACCGCCTCGATGATGTCGAGGCTGGCGGTAGGGCGTGGAAGCCTGTCCCGCCACTCCGCCACCAGGACCTTGCGAAGCTGAGATCGATGCAGCTCTATTTGTCGCTGCATCAGTTGCTCGCCCCGCGCCCTCGCTTCCTCACGCCACCGATACGATGACGCGAGTACTTTCGCCTCGAGGTCCCAGGGCGGGGATCCGGCCAGTGCACAAGCCGCCTCGTAGGAGATCGTGCGATAACTCTGACGGCCATCGCTCTCTGCGGCTTGCGCAGGACTGCGATACTACCGGCTGTCAGGTCAGCCGCCCAGATCGGGGCCCGTAAAGGGCCATCGATCGCACGATCCCCACGTAGAGCCACCTACAAGAGGCGCTCGGGCCCCCCAGGTTGGGAAGCAGCGTTGACAGCGCCCCAGCAGCGCCCAGCAACTTGGGCGCCAGCCGTCGGAAATGGGGCCCGAAGTTCCACCGGTTGTCGAGCACCAATCCCAGATACTTCATGGTGGACTCGACAGCGATCCGAGCCCCCCCGACCACGACGTGTGAGCCTGGTGGCGGCGCCCGCCGGGGGCCATGAAACACCATGGCCTCCGACTTGCTGAGGGCCACCTCCAGGCCTAGGCGACGTATGCAGCTCACTACCTGTGAGACCGCAGCCGTCGCCAGCAACGCTGCCTTCCTGTGCGAGCTCCCCTGGGCAGTGGCCAGCGTGTCATCCGCATAACACGTCAGGTCGACCGACTGAGCTCGCCTCTCAGCACCCAGTCGTACCCGATGTTCCACAGGAGCGGGCCTACAACCGAGCCCTGTGAAACACCGCACGACATGCGGCGCTGGTTTCCGCCATCACGTCCCATGTAGGTGACACACCTCTCCGACAAATAAGCCCCAACGATGTGGCGGAGGTAGGGAGGCACCCCATAGTACCGCAGTACCTCTCGAATACAACTCCAGGGCAGGGTGTTGAGTGCTGCGCGCCGACCTCCCTAGCGGCGTCAGCATAGTTTGCTACGCTGACGACACGCTGGTCCTGGCGCAAAGGAGGTCGCACCAGGCGGCGACCGAACTCGCGACACGCGGGGTTGCGACAATCGTCGAGAGAATCCGGCAATTGGGACTCGAGGTGGCCTTGCACAAGTCCGAGGTCATGTGTTTTCATGGCCCTCGGAACGCGCCACTGTCGGGTTCCCAAATAACGGTAGGAGGGGTTCACATCGGCGTCGAGTCGACGATGAAGTATCTAGGACTCGTCCTCGACAGCCGGTGGAACTTCGTGGAGCACTTCCGTCGTTTGGCTCCCAGGCTGGACCGGGCCGGGGCCGCCTTGGGGCGGCTCCTGCCCAATCTTGGGGGGCCAAACGCCTCCTGCCGGAGGCTCTACGCGGGGGTCATGCGGTCCATGGCCCTTTACGGGGCACCGGTGTGGGCGCGTTCCATTAGGCTGCGGCCAGCCCGCCGGTTGAATGCGTCCCAAAGGGTCATGGCCATTCGGCTGGCCCGGGGATACCGCACGGTCTCTCGTGAGGCGGCGAGCCTCCTTGCCGGATTACCGCCATGGGATCTGGAGGCGAAGGTCCTCGCGCACATCTAGGAGTGGCGCTAGGAGATGAAGCGCCGGGGCGTAACCCCGCTGCCGCGAGAAATCGCGACACAGCGGACAGAGCTCCGGCAGGATCTCATGGCGGCATGGAGAGTGCGATTGTCGCAACCCAGTGCTGGGCACGCCACAATTGCGGCGATAAGTCCCCTCTTTGAGGAGTGACTGGAGAGGCGCCACGGCGTCCTCACCTTCCGCCTGACGCAAGTCCTCACCGGACATGGCAGCTTCGGGAGGTACCTGTGTAGGATTAGGCGGGAGGAAACGCCCGGGTGTCACCACTGTGCGGATCGTCCGGAGGACACGGTGGAGCATACGGTAGAGATGTGTCCTGCTTGGGCGGAGCACCGCCGTGTCCTCGTGGAGGTGATTGGCGGCACTGACCTCTCGCGTCCGGCCCTGGTCCAGGCCATGGTACGGAGCGAGAGGGCATGGGAGGTGGTCACCTCCTTCTGCGAAGCAGTGATGCTCGCGAAGGAGGAGGCGGAACGCGTGAGGGAGAGGCAAAGCCAGCGCCCTCACGCCCCTAATCGCCGCCGCTGGAGACACCCTGGGCGTCGGGAATCCCAGGCGGATTCCCGGCCACCATAGGCGCGGGCTTGCGGACGGCGAGCAATGGGTAGCTCGCCGTCTCGCCTGCCAGGGTTACGGAATAGTCCGAAAGGGATACCGGGACCCTGGGACCCGGGAGTCTGACACGCCCTTCCGCTCCGCCCAGAGCGGGAGAAGTCATTTGATGATTTCCCACCCAAAAAAAAAAAAAAAAAGGGCAGGGTGTTGAAGGCGTTGGAGATAATAATAATAATAATAATAATAAGTTTATTCAAAAAATAAAAATTGGTAAAATACAGTATAAAGCTTAGAAATAATGTAGGTATTACAAAGTATGATGCCTGTACTAGGATAAACCTGTATCACAGGCGGCATTAATTCATAAGATTACTATTAGGACAACTGATTTCTTAACAATATTTAACATACGTTTTAAGAATAATGAGATAGCTAGTTAATTTATTATGTTATAATTTACTTAAACACTAATAATTAAGGTAAATAGTTCTTTGCACTTAGTTACACGATTACGATTGCGTCTGCAGTATTATTAACTAGGTTAAAACAAATATTGCATAAATCACCTTCAAGGCTACATACATTAGATGTTGAAGAGGTCGGTTAATATGCTTAGACAGCGACAAATCACAAGTAGGACAGCGCAGTCGCCAGGGATATTGAGTCAGCAACAAAAGTTACGGAAGTCAGGCCTTGAATATGACGCACTAGGTGCCCTCATAATCGATGGAGTTAATGTATCTGTATTCTGCTATTTTCCTAGCAGGGCATTCAGCGTCTCCTGTTTTGTGATCACTAGGCTTTTTAAAACGTGAGCAAGTTGCACATTTCGGAATGTCGGCTTTCTTCGCGCATTCGGACAACGAATGGCCTGCGTCACCGCAGTGACCACACGTAGATACGATCTCTCAGCAAGTTTTGGCTGCATGGCCATATTGTTGGCATTTATAACACCTTGTTACCAATGTAAAGTCCCTGACAGGACAGGATGTCCAATTTATAAAAAGCCTTGCTTGAGGGATTAGGGCTTTCCGTATATCGGCTGAAACTTCAACAACGTAGTTACAGGTCGTAGCATCTCTCTTCCCCGATTTGTGGCTTAATTTTATGTAGGTCATGAAGGATTCCAAGGACATCTCTGGTAACTTGTCGACTACGTTTTGTTCGAAAATGCATCTGAACACCTCATTTTCAGCTAAGGAAGTCGGCACTCCTACAATCACGATCCTAGGTTTGCGCTTGCTGGGCTCAGCGGTAGTAAGTCCAGATAGAGAGAGGTGGACTGCTTGCTTCACTTTATCAGTGTCATCTTTCGTCTCGGTACTGATAATTACGCCTCCATTTTTTGTATTCCGGACACCTCGAACGTGGAGTTTCATTTGCTCGGGCCGTATGATTGTTTGCACGAGTTCTTTTGTTTGGACACTTGTTTTTAATTTGTCATTGGGATAAATGGCAATAGAGCTTAGATTATTGGGTCGAACGAAATCATTTGCTCCCTTCTTCACCATATCGGCAAACGAACCATTTCTCGCAGATCCAGAATCCTTAAACGTCTGCTTGAGTTCCGAAATCTGTTCCATCAGGTCGCGTTTTTCTTGAAGGGCATCAACCGCGTTATACGCCTGAATGGCTTTTTGCTTGAGAGACTGGTATAGGACTGCCATTTGTGATGTGCCAGATCCTACTTTACGGCATAGGGTAGAAATTTTCATTTTCTGCTCCGAGTTGAGTTTGCCTTCCGCGGCAATAGCGCAAACTTCATTTAAGTTCTGTTCGATGCCTGACATCCATTTCTGAATCTCAGGCGTTGAAATAACTTCAACCGTCTCCGACTCAAGGGCTGGGTTTTGCGTCGTCGTCTTCGGCGGCGAGGTGGTGCGGTGCATTGGCCCCCTTGGATTAAAGGGGCTGTTATCCATTTTGTATTTTTACAATTTCACTATTTCGCGTCCATTATTCGCTGAAACTACACACTTAGCAAAATTATAGTTGCATTACGTCAGTAATGCACTAAAGGAGGTCACTATTTTTAAAGTAGGTAATTATTAAATATTGCTATCGAGCACGTCTGTACACTGCGAAATACTCTATCCGAAAAAAAAAAAAAAAAAAAAAAAAACGCCACGCGGACCACGCGATAAGGGCGCCCCCACGGATCCCCGTCTAGAGTCTCCAACATCTCCTACCTGGCTCGCGTCTTCGACGCACCGATGGCCAGCCACAGAGTCTCCTTAGCCGCGCGGTACACCTCATACAGCGCGGCCTCTTCATCAGGGACTCGACGACGTCTCCGGCGGTATCGGGTGTACTGGCGTCTAACCGCCACGCACGCGACGCGCAGCTGCGCGATCTCGGCGGTCCACCAGTACACCTGACGCCTTGCGGACTGTGCGTGGACCCGGGACATGGACGCGTCGCAGATTTACGTCATTGCCCCGCGGAACCACAGCGCCTCCTGCTCGACGTCGATGGGTCCGTTCGTTGCCGACTCCCGGCTCCAGGCTTGGACAATAGCGGTCTCCTCGAGAAGCTCCCTGTCGATGCGCTGTAGTGTATGTAAGTTAATATAAGTATGTTATGTATGTGTGTGTAAACACTCCTTGTTAGAATTAGCCAAGTAAGCTATATATTATGAAGATCGTGTACGCTCAACCGTTGTGAACAGACAATAAATCGAGACGTCATACAGTGCAGATGTATTTCATTTATTCCGACACTTCATGGCGACCCTGCCATTCAAGGTCAGACTGCAAGTAAAATTTGGACAAATTGTGATTGTGAATTCGGACAATATAGTGGTTTTGTGTTATCAATCATAATGAAAACAAATAACAACTAATAAAACATGGGAACTACTCAAACAAAAGAAGAGACAATCATTGCGCAGACGGCAGCTGGTAATGGGAAAAATGGTGCGACAACCGAGCAAGGCTACTCCAGCATCAGCACGACAAATATCCTCCTCACCCTGATCGCAATCGTCCTACTGGCAGCGGCATGCTATGCTATCTGTTATTACAACAAAAAGATGCATGTCAAATGGATGGAGAGGCAGATGAACCGCAGGTCCTTACGTCGCAGGCAGACTTCAGTGTATTTCAAGAAACATGCTCCTCGTGATGACGTCGCCGATGTGTAAAAAAAAAAAAAAAAAACTACGCGGCAAAGTTTAGTGGTACGACGGAACTTTTAAGTGTTTAGGTACATCGTCTACGGATGCTGATAAAGACATATAATATTAATAACTTTACGTCAAATAAATAAAAAGTGCGTGAAAATGCATAGTTCTCTTCATAAATCGTGCACGGAGACTCACCGAACCCGATACCCCACGCCATACATGGAATGTTATCGCATAACTTTGGTACTTTGTTTGGAAGACAGTTACAGGAATTAGTTGCTAGGATGATGTCATTACATTCCTTTAGAATTTATTTTTAGATTATGGCCGATGATTTTATAACGATATATGATGATTTGCTGGAAATTCGTAAATATTTAATAAAGAAAGGTCAAGCTAGATTTACGGGTTCAATTACGATAAATAAGCTGAAAGAGGCTAATAGTCTGTTTAGTGAAGCACAATTATTATATTCTAAGTTATCCCATGATTTAAAGCTAGAGTTAGTGACGCAATTGTCCACCACCTTCGATAATATTAAGAGTGTATTTTAAAAAATAAGCCAATTGTGTACTCTCACTCCTAGTGAACCAAAAATTGTTAAAATGGAATTTGACATTCGAACGGCGTGTAATTTAATTCCCCTTATGGATGGTAGAGAGGACACCACGAAACGATTGGTTGATGCAGTGGAAATGTATTCGGAAATGTTAGATGATTCGGGAAAACATCTTTTAATAAAATTCGTAATTAAAGGTCGACTGTCTGAGAACGCTAAGCTCCGTATATCGAATAATTATGACACCGTTCCTAATTTAATAAAGGATTTAAGAAAACATTTACTTACAACAAAATCTTTTACCGCTATTCAGTCCCGCCTCCAAAATATGAACCAAGGTTTTAGGTCGATTGACGAGTATGGTTCTGAATTAAGACAACTTTTTACCGATTTATCAATCTCACAGGCAGACGGAGATTCGTCAAAGTTCGCGATTCTAAAGCCATTAAATGAGAAAACGGCAATTAAGAAATTTTCAGATGGATTGAAAAATTCAAGGCTAAGCACCATCGTGGCCGCTCGCGACTACAGTAATCTCAAGGACGCCATACAAGGTGCTAAGGACGAGGATGTATCAACACCTTCTACGTCCTCTAAGCCGGACGTCATGCAGTATTCGAGAAGAGGTCGAGGTAAGTTTACGCATTTTTCAGGACCAAGGGGTCAAGGTCAACGTGGCCGTAATTATGGATCTTTTAATAATTATAACCGCCGGAGTAACAGAAGATTATTTCAGAATTTTAACCGCGGTAGGAGTTTCTTACAGCCGAATTTTAACAATGGCCGATATTACCATCATGGTAACAGGCGTGGACATAACTACGGTCGTAACAATGTTTTTTCAACGCAACCCGCGCAAATACCAGCGCAAGAGGACGTTACCCAAGATACAAATGCTAGAAAGCAGTTTTTTCGATTTTAATAATTATATTTTGGCTTGTAAGGGACGATGTCAATTTGTGTCATTTTATTGTAATAACAGAAAATATTCTTTTTTAGTAGATACGGGTGCGTCAATATCTATTATTAACAAAAATGAATTACCCGATGCGATGCCTATATGTTATAATAGTACTACAATAAACGGCATAGGAGGCCAGATTAACTCATTGGGATGTGTAACCTTGAAACTTGCTACAGAAAATAATGACACGTTTATTCATAAATTTTACGTTTTCCAAAATTTACCCTTCAAGGCCACTGGTATTTTTGGCTTAGATTTTCTATCCACTTATGGCTGTAATATCGATTTAGCTACCAACGTGATAGTTCTTAATAATGCGGGTAAACAAATTTATTTACCTATTTCGCCTAGACTTGATTTTAACGTTTACTAATAATTGTATTGTTTTACCGGCACGAAGTGAATCGACCCATATAGTAGAATTAGATAAAGATATGGAAGGTGATTGTGTTGTTTCTTCAAGGGAAATAGAGAAAGATATATTTTTAGCAGGAGCTATAGTTAGACCCAAAAATCGTAGGATACCAATCAGAATACTTAATATTGCAGATAAAGAAGTAACATTACAAAACTTTATTCCAGAAGTAAAACATTTAGGCGATTATAATATTTTTTCTTTCGACAAGACTAATGCCAATGCTAATAGAGCCGAAACTTTACTATCATTATTAAAATTAAATCATCTTAATTCTGAAGAAAAGATTTCTCTCGAAACAATTTGCACTAAATATTCTGATGTGTTTTTTTCTGCCAGGAGATAAGCTTGCTACGACTAACGGTTACGAACAGTCTATAACACTAAAACCTAACGTTAGTCCCACATATGTTAAACCTTATAGATTGCCTCAATCAATGAAACCAGAGATGGATACACAAATCAAACACATGTTAAAGGACGATATAATAGAAGAGTCCTCAAGCGAATGGAACAGTCCTGTGTTACTCGTTCCTAAAAAGTCTGAAGGCTGTAAAAAGTGGCGTTTGGTAGTAGACTATAGAAAACTCAATGATATAATAGTCGATGATAAATTTCCACTACCAAACATCACAGACATCTTAGACTCACTTTCAGGCTCAATGTATTTCACCCATTTAGACCTAAATCAAGGCTATTATCAAGTTAGTCTATGCCCTGAAAGTCGTAAATATACTGCTTTTTCCACTAGTTCGGGTCAGTATCAATTAAAACGCCTACCTATGGGACTTAAAACATCTTGTAGCAATTTTAGTAGAGTGATGTCTATAGCTTTGTCTGGTCTGACGTATGACAAATGTTTTATCTATCTTGATGATCTGATTATTTTTGGGCGAAATTTAAATTCACATAATAAAAATTTGATAGATGTACTCGAAAGGTTAAGAAAAGTAAACTTAAAGCTAAATCCGGACAAATGTCAATTTTTAAAAAAGGAAATATTATATCTTGGACATCTTGTTTCTGCAGATGGAGTATTACCAGATCCAGATAAAACAATAGTTTTACAAAATTACCCAGTACCTAAAAACGTGGATGAAGTGAAACGATTTGTAGCTTTCTGCAATTATTATCGTAAATTTGTACCATCATTTGCTGAGATAACATTACCTTTAAATTGATTGTGCAGAAAGAATATTGTTTTCAATTGGACAGCGGAATGTCAACACTCTTTCGACATCTTAAAACAAAAGTTAATTAGCCCACCCATACTTCAGTACCTAAATTTCTCAGAATCAAACGAATTTATTTTACAGACTGACGCATCAGGTGTAGCTGTTGGCGCACTTTTATGTAATAATGACTTAAGACCCGTAGCACATACTAGTAGACCATTAAATAAGGCAGAATTAAACTATCCCACCATACAAAAAGAACTTACTGCTATAGTCTGGGCAATAAAGTATTTTAGGCCGTATATATTCGGAAGGCATTTTACTATAATGACAGATCATAAACCACTCATTTATTTGTTTAGCATGAAAGATCCCTCTAGCAGGCTGTTAAAGTTTCGTTTAGTACTAGAGGAGTATGACTTTAAAATAGTGTATGTGCAAGGGAAGGATAATGTAGTCACGGATGCTTTATCTAGAGTAAATGTGACTTCCAGTGAATTAAAAAGTATGAATGAGAAAATTTCGGAAGTAAATGTCATGACTAGAGCACAAAAAAGGATAATGGATGAGAAGAGGAACATTGAATCACTGCCAATTAGTAAATCCGCCGACGAAGGGTCTGATCAGCCTAGAGTCGTGGAGTTACTGAGGAAGCCGAGTGATGTCGTGGAGATGATTTTGCAAGAGAAAGAAAAAGTGGATAAATATAGAAAAGATAACTTAATAAGTGCTGAAGACGAGTGTCTCGCTTACATTCCAAGTAAAATGTTGTTATGTGTAAACCTCAACTTTACGGCACATTTCTAGCGAGCCGAATTTGTGACTAAGTTAGAGAAGTTTAGCTATAAAATAAAAGTAAAAGAAGTATGCATAGTTAAAAATAATGAAAATGAAGAGTTTATAAAAAGTTTGTGTAGTGAAATACAAACATTAAAAGATTGGACCGGTCCAAGAGTATGCATACTAAGAGGAATAGAAAGAATAGAAAATGATAACGACAAAAAATATATTTTAAATGATTTCCATTTACTGCCTACCAGTGGACATGCTGGTGTCCGCAGGATGACTAACAACATCAAGAGACGATATTTCTGGCCAGGTATCGATAAAGATGTTCTTGATTATGTAAAAAAGTGTACCACATGTCAGAAGACTAAATATAGTAGGTACACAAAACAGCCGATGACGATCACAACGACTGCGTCATCAGGTTTTGAAAAAATATTTTTAGATTTGGTAGGTCCATTAGATAAAGACGAGAATGGAAATTGTTACCTTGTAACGATTCAATGTGAGCTAACTAAATTTATTGAAGCATATCCTATACAAAATAAAGAAGCCGTAACTGTGGCAAGATCAGTTATACAAAATTTTATTTTACGTTTCGGTATACCAACAGTTATAGCAACTGATAGAGGTTCAGAATTTATTTCAAGCACTATGGTTGAAGTTTGCAAATTATTAAAAATAGAAAAATTAACGTCCACAGCGTACCACCATCAATCGATCGGTTCTCTCGAAAATGCTCATAAGCATTTAGGTGCTTTTCTAAGGATTTACTCGGGAAAAAACGGCTATGAATGGTCACACTGGATACCGTTTTGGTGTTTCAGTTATAATAATACCGTCCACTCAGAGACGAAGTACACGCCCTTCGAATTAATTTTCGGCAGGCCGTGTAATATACCCAATAATCTTAAGAATTGTAATAGAATAGATCCTTTATATAACCCCAATGACTACCCTTTAGATTTAAGATATAGGCTACAGGTAGCTCTACAAGACGCTAAACATAATTTAGAAACTAGTAAGGAAAATAGAAAATTAGTATATGATAAGAAATGTAATCCTGTTACTTATAATAAAGACGATTTAGTTTTAGTCAAAAGCGAAGGAACAAAGAAATTGGATGATATTTTTGAAGGCCCTTATACTGTGTTAGAGGATATGGGCCCTAATGTCAAAATTAAAAAACAAAATAAAATCGAATTGATTCATAAGGATAGGACTAAATTGTACCACAGTTAATATAATTTGTATTTTTAGTTTAATGTGTACTTAGTTGTAAAAGTGTAAACAAAAAAAAAAAAAATTCAAGACATCAAAAATTTTTTTTTTTTTCTTTTACCCCCGGAGGTGTAGTGTATGTAAGTTAATATAAGTATGTTATGTATGTGTGTGTAAACACTCCTTGTTAGAATTAGCCAAGTAAGCTATATATTATGAAGATCGTGTACGCTCAACCGTTGTGAACAGACAATAAATCGAGACGTCATACAGTGCAGATGTATTTCATTTATTCCGACACTTCAGCGCTTACGCACCCAACGCGGACCGTCCGTTCGCGGGGCCGGTAGACTGCGGCCGCCGCGGTCCACTATGGACCCGCCCCTCTGCCGCACTCATGTGTGTACCAGGCTCCGATTTAGAACGGTCAAGCCAGTCGTGACCGCCCACTCCTCCAGCACCTTGCCCCTAGCATCGGTAACAGGGGATCCCCACGCCGCAGACTTGCCGTTGAGATCCCCCAGCAACAGCACCGGGCGAGGGTGGAGTCGACCCACGACGGCACCCAACTCGACAAGGAACTTCTCGAAGTTGGCGAGACTCTAGTTGGCCGAAAAATACGCCCCAACCGTGCCAATGCCGTCCGCGAGGGCGGCTACCCAGCCGTGACCACGGGACGGGTTGACAAGAGCCCCGCCAATGATGGCCACCAAACCGTCCAAGTCTCCCACCCAGTTATCCCTGGGGGGGACAAAATACGGTTCGGCAACGACAGCCACGTGAATTGACCACTCTGTCATGCTCTGGAGCAAGAGATCCTGAGCTCTAGCAAAGTGGTTGATATTGCCCTGGAGGAAATGATAGAGCGCCTAGAGCGGGAGTCGGCCGGAGGGCAGCCAGGCTGCGGGGGGGGGGGTAAAGAGCCCCCGGCGGACTTGGCAGCCCCTCTCTTTTTCTTTTGTTGGTGGCGGGTGCGCCACAGGCCTTTCCGCCCGCTCTGTGCCCGGCGGGCCTCCCTGCAGCTGTACAGAGGCTGCAGTTTGGCGCCGCGGAGCACTGGGGCGCCTTGTGTCCGGGCTGGCCGCAGCGATAGCACTGCTCACTGCGGTCAATTTCGGCGGTGCACCGTGCCCTGACATGCCCAATGTCCAGGCACCGGTAGCACCGCATGGCCTTGGGCTGCAGCAGCAGCTTGACCCTGGCTGCAACCCAACCCACCAACAAACTCCCACCGTCAGCAACTTTATTCGCCGCCGCCACCGGGCACCGCACCCAAATCGTGCCAAACCCGGAAGCGTTGGCGCGTATCTCGCCCGTCCGGACGTCTTCGGGCGGACATCCACCGGCTTTGGCGATGGCCACGACCTCAGCCAGGGTCGTTGAGTCGTCCAGGCCATCGACGCGTAACTCAACAGTCTTCATTGGCCTGGACACCCGGACGTCTTCCGGGTTGAGGACTTCCCTCAGCCTGGCGGCCAGGATGTCTGCCTTTTCGCCGCTAGAGGCACCCGACACCTCAAGTAGCCGCGCTTCCGCAATCGCCGGCCTCATTTTGAAGCCGGACGGTGTGCCGAGGTCGGGGAACGCGACATTGGCTTTCGCCGCTGTAAGAACCGCCTTGTATGTGACGCCCCTTTCGGCGGCTCCGGGCTGCAGCAAAATTACTACAGCCGCGGAGCGTGGGGGTCTGACCTTAAGCGGTCCCTTTACCTTCTTCGGTGCCGGTGCAGGTGCTCTAGCGGGCGCCGTCTTCCTCCCGTGACGGCGGCCTCTTTTGACGACTGTCACCCAGGCTTGAGTGGTAGGTCCGGGCGCGGCCGCCGGCGGTGCGGCCAGAGGCGCAGCTGACCGGGAGGCGGGCACGGAAGTACCCTCCGCGGGCTTTTTGGTCCCCCTCCCGGACCGGCTCGACTCGGCCACCGCGCTTGCTGTTGGCTGCCCCTCCTTCCTCCGCTTGTCCGCAGCGAGCGGCGGGCGGAGGTTTTGAGCCGGGAGAAGCCTCGCCTCTATCGCCTCCAGTCGGGCACTCACCATCTTTCCACACTGCTCCATGCAGATGCGCGTAATCTTTTCGACCTCCGCATCCGCAGGTGCAGGCCTCGAAAATGGGACCGGCGATGACAGCGCCACTATCGCAGGGGAGCCGGCTGCCGCAGGAGCTGCCCTCTGGGCGGCAAACTGCCGCTTGGGGTCCTCCAACTCGGATCGGAGACCGCCATTCTCCTCCCATAGCTTCGCCGTCTCCTCCGTGCTTATATAGCATTATGACGACCACGACCCTCTCCTCCAGGTCCAACTGGAGTTGCGCCCTTTTTGCCAGATTTAACTGGCGCTCGGCGTCCACCAAGCCCACATTGTGGGAAAAAGGCGCAGCAGAAGTCGAAGCCTTTTTAGACTTCAAACTCCTCTTCGCCTTGCCTCCGGTCGACTCCGAGGAGCCCTCGGACCTCTTCCGCTTGAAGAGGTCACTCTCAGCCACCGATGTGTCCATATTGGAGTCGTGGGAGTCCGACGGCGTTGCCCGGGGGAAACTACGAGGAAGTATGCGCTGTGGGGGATCCCCCAAGCACTCACACCCTTTTTTTTTTTTTTGTTGCCGGGGTGGAAAATCCTCATGGATGTCCTCCACCCTGGGGCGGGCGGAGGGGTCTGTCAGACTCTTACTGACTAAAAACCACCTCGGTGTTCCTTTCCCACACTTGCACCGGGGATCATGGGAACTAGTGCGCCTTCCACGATCCTCGGCTAGTGCCGGCCCGCCTCTGCGGGCCTCCTCAAGTCTGCAGGGGGAGTGAGGTGTACTCCCTCCGCAACGCCAATAGGGGCGCGCGTGGAACACTATGCGCCACCGCCTCGGGTCCAGTTATACGGGGGGGCGGCGGACGTCCCCAAGTCCACCGTCCCTCTGGACCCGTTTAGGGGGGCTGGAAGAGGGCGTTGTCCGCCCTCTGCCGACGCCCGGTACGTCTGCTGCGGGTCGGGAGAGTGGTCTCGACCTCCCTCAACCTCTCCGCAGCCTCCTTCTGTGAGATGACCGTTTCACAAAAGGAGATCACCGCATCCCACGACTCTGCGCTTCCCATCATCGCGCGAGCGACGGCCGGCAGCGACAGGTCGGTTCCCACTTCTGTCACGAGGGCACGGCGCGGCTCCTCCCATGCGGCATACTCTACCAGCGTATGCCGCGCCGTGTCCTCCAGACAATGGACGCAGTGATGACACCGAGAAGCACTCACACCCTATCTCAACACACTCAACACAACACTAACAAAAATACACACAGACACACCCAACATAATCATCGGAGGTGATATATTATAAATGCTTGGAGTCAGTGGTGGGGAAGCAATTCCGAAGACCACCGCGGAGCGGAGTACAACTCGTTCCTAAACGAACAGGATCTCCAGATACTCAACAGAGGACAGTCTGTTACTTCTAGACAGGATCGAGGAGTGGAGAGTTGATAGAGGCGTCACCTCATCTGACCACAATGTGGTAACCTTCACGATGCGTCTTGAGAAACCCCTGAAACCGATGAGGCCAATCTCGACACGCATTTCTAACACCAAGAAGGCAAAGTGGTCAGAATTAAGGGAACACATCAAGCTCTGTCTTGACGGGAAAACCATCACACCCGAAAGAATCACTGGAACCTTAAATCATAAAGAACCGGAGAACCAAATCAGCGAGTATACCTCGGCCATACACCAAGCAAAAAAATCAATCCCGAGAATAGTCAACAAAAAAATAGATCTCAAACCACCATGGTGGTCTCCTTCTCTAGAACAACTCAAAGGAGAAGTTCTCCGAATGAAGAGAAGAATCCGCAATGCGGCACCATCAAAGAGGAACTACATAATACTCCACACAAGCCACTGAGGCCGCCACGGCAGACTGGAAACAGTTCTGCTCCAAACAAGAAAGAGAAAGCATGTGGGACGGAATTTACAGAGTCATAAGGAAAACCGCAAGAAGGGAAAACGATGCGCTCCTGAGAGGCTCATCTGGAGAAACCCTGAGCCCAGAGCAATCTGCGGAACTTCTCGGGAACACCTTTTACCCAGCAGACTCGACAGCAACAGAAATGATCAAGTACCAAGACAATGCTTGTGCAGTCCTTAATTTTCCCCATCATCGATTATGGTGATGTGTGTTACTATGACCTAAATGCAGATCTCCTCGACAAACTTGACCGTCTTCTCAATAACTGCATTCGATTCGTTTTCAATCTGCGTAAATATGATCATGTCTCTGCGCATCGGTCGCTTTTGAAGTGGTTGCCCATACTCCAGCGCAGAGAGCAAAGGGCACTGATCACCTTGTTTTCATTTCTTGACTCCCCCTCTCCCCCTACCTATCTATCCCCCCACATTCAGTACATGTGCGCAAACCACAATAAAACTCTACGTTCATCACACAATCGTCTTCTGTAATGTCCCACTCACCGCAATGATTTCATTCATTCTTCCTTCTTCGTTCAGTCTATCTCTCTGTGGAATGCGCTGCCCCAGGAAATCTGGATGGCAACCAACCGATTATCCTTTAAAGTTAAAGTTCGCGAGCACATTCGCAAGAAGCTGGCAGTATCATCACAACGGTAATGTTTTCCCATTGTTTGTCTTATTTCTTTTAGTATGTTCGTATAGTTATGTGTATTTATTTGTTCTTATATTTATACATATATATTTAGGATTATTATATATTATATATATATATACATATATAGTTTTAACAGTTTCAAGTATTTAAATAAATATTTATTCCACAGTTTAGTTATTGCACCTACCACTGTTTGTCTCTGCATCACCCAAAGGTTGACTGGTAGAAAATGCTTACGGCATTAAGTCCGCCTCTGTACATTTGTGTGCTTAAAGTATTAAATAAATAAATAAACGATCACAGCTTAGAAGCCGTATACGAGAGGAATCCGACGATCTTCAAGGACTGTCGGCCGATGACCCACCTTTTACACCTGCGGAGTTTGAATTGGTTCTACAAAACCAGAACCCAAAGAAAGCCCCAGGACCGGATGGGCTGACGGCTGATATATGCGTAACCGCTATCAACTGCAACAGGGAAGTGTTTCTCGCCTTGGCTTACAGATGCCTGGCGCTGTCTTACTTCCCAGTGGAAAGTGGCCCATGTGTGCATCCTTAGAAAACCCAGTAAAGACGACTACACTTATCCAAAATCTTACAGACCCCTTAGACTTCTGGCAGTCTTGGGCAAGATCGTCGAAAAACTCATCGTGAACAGGATTCAGTGGCACCTACTCCCCACACTCAATACACATCAATACGGTTTCATGCCACAACGGGGCACCGAGGACACCCTCTACGCCCTAGTGACGCACATACGTGCAGAGATAAAAGCAAAGAAGATCGTGCTTTTAGTATTACTGGACATAGAGAGGGCCTTCGATAACGCGTGGTGTCCGGCCATAAAACATCAACCGATGGCTCACGATCTCAAAGAACTGGTGCGAGAGATCCACGGGGAGGGCAGGGATGTGCGCTTTTTCTGGTTGAGAGCACATGTGGGAACAGCAGGAAATGAAAGAGCAGATGAATTGGCAAAGAAAGCGGCTCTTACCAAAAAGACAGCACCAGACTGTGATAAAGTCCCAATATCCTTTGTGAAAAAATGCATACGCGAGGAAACAGTTGAGAAATGGCAAAAGAAAGAAAGAAAAGAAAGAAAGAAAAAATCTTTATTCTGCACAAACTAAACGCACAATACAAAATAAAGGATGACATTCAAAAAAAACAATGCCAAAAACCTCGTATTTAACAATAAGAAAATTAAAAAAATTTACAAATTTTGTCTATTGCTTGATGAGAGCTTATTGTTAAATACGATAGACAGCTTTCTGTGGATGAGAGGCCAAAGACATATTAGTTGCGTAATGTGTTGCGACATTATCAAATGAAAACAAACAAAACAATCACAAATTAAACGAAATGCCGATTACAGTGGAAAATTATCAATTTTTGAAACAACAATAACAAGAACAATGAAGCTGTGCGTCGCATCTGTGCAAGAATAGGTCATTGCTCAGCTAAATGCCGTGACTTCAGACGAACCTATCGTCAACAGCGCTGATTGTCAGCAAAAACCTCGCGACTGACGTAATGACGTCCCCCCATGTGAAAATACTATATCTGGTAAGCAGAATTTCTTACGAAAATTAGTGTGACTGAATATTTTGAAAGTAAGTACGGTCGCGGTCTAATCTGCAGTCCTACGCTAAGGATTGTATTGGTTCGAACACGCGCAGGCCGTACCTACGTATGTGTGCGGTACCTACATCTGTGTATTTAATTAAGTGATGTGTTCACAAACTGGCATCGAACGAAACAAAAAACATACCGTCGCTTTCACACCAAAGAGTACGTAATTACGTGTGACCTCGGTCGGTTCATACCATTGCTAAAATTCACGTTAATGTTACAAGTTCTAATGACTGATAGCGTAACATATCGGATTGAGAAACACATCATTCTGGGTTCCAATCTCGAGAATAGGCTTTTGTTTTTATTTTCAACAATAATCTTCATCTGTTCTTTTATTATTAAATAAATATCATTATTGTTATATTATTATTCTCGTTTATTAAAACGAAACAAATAATGTAATAATTACTATATTAATAATGAAATAAGGGGTTAAGAATAAAAATGTTCAATAAGTGATATAAAATGTGTATTCGATATAACTATAAGAGGTATAATGAATAAATAAACTTCTAGTTAAAACAGTTTATTTTCTCATAAAGAACAATTTGTTGAAGTAAAGTAGCTAATCAGTGAACTATGACAATCAGGCTTAAAATATTGTATCTTAGTAATATAATAATATTGTGCTTTATTAATTACTCTGTGTGTGGGTAACATGCAAAAATTTAGCAAATCTACCCACGTAAATATAACAAGTAGTGCGGAGTCGTTGTCAAAATACAATTAAATCACTCAGTAATACTACTTTTATTCTACTGCGAGTGAGTTCGTTCTATCTCAAACCTCAAAGTTAACTAAGGACTTATTGAGGTTATAGCTTAAGTATTCATTTTCATTACGAAAAGAAGATTGAAACTAAACCTCCATATTACGGATATGACACAATTGTTAGGGTTCGCTAATTTACATGTTTATTTAATTATATTGAAACGCAAAAAGGCTAGTTTCCAGGCCAATAACTATTTCATTCGAATATTTTGTGCTGGCAACACTTTGGTTTGTCAGTTGGTCGTTGGATGCCGCTGATTGGCTGACCAATCAGAGGCCAGCACAAAACTCGATTCTACCGCGCAATTTTATCGGAAACCCGAGAGGCGGGAAAAGGTCAGTTGAACATTCAGACTCGAGCTATTGGACGGGAAGGTTGTGTTGTGATTAAGAATAAAGTGCTGTTTACTGTTACCTGGATTTTCTTCAGTACTTCACCTAGGCATCCTGAACGTCTAAATTTAGTCCATAGTCAGTAATTTTTATAGTTTAAAATATCAGAAGTGTGACGCTAACCAAACTTAAAACGTAAGTACACGCCCATGGCTTCTATAATTTAAATTCAGAATTATATTTCTTTTTATGTTTTATCTTTGCATTATAATTATAATATTTATTATAATTTTATATTTAATTCAAATTTGCTTAATACTAGTGATGATACTGAAATCATAACGTAGTTTAAAGCATAACGGTTGTATTACGGAAAGAATGAACATGCGTTGAACAAGTGTTTAGAAATAAACAGTGTTTACACCTATCTGAATTGCAATTCTAAACGTAGTCTGAGACTTAGACTCGTAAGTCTTAGTGGTTCTATTGTTTTGTAATGCGACCTGCAGTATTTCATAACGGTTTATTTTATTTTTGTGCTAAATTATTTTTGTGGGTGTGTGTGTCTTAGTAAGTGTCTGAAATGATCGAGAATATTATCTTATGGGGGTTCCTAAGGGGGTACGAAAATTTGCTTATTTTTGGTGTAGGACGCACCGTTTTCGAGATATGACACATTTTTCATCTTTAAATTGAACCGAATAATGTGGTGTTATTCACCATATTTTTAGTAATTATTATTAACATACCTTCCTATTCTGTGAGTGTTTAGATCATGGACGAGCCACCAGGATGCAGAGAACGCTCAAATCGAGACTCCAGTCAGCGTAGACTGGAGACACCTAGTCGAGAGGATCGCTCACGAAGTCGAAGCGGCCTGCGTATGCGCAGCCCGAATCGATCTCGAGATGAGCGAGACTTCCTGCTGGGACGGCAGAGAGTACAGATGCTGGAGCAGGAATTACGCCGAGAACGTGAACGACTTCGTGCGACGGAGGACCGTCATCGATCATCGTCACGGCGTGCCAGCGAGCGTCGCGAGCCCTCTGGACGTCCGGAAGTCGAGCGTCGGGCAAAGCCACGTGCCAGCGAGCGTCGTGAGCCCTCCGGATGCCGGGAAGCCGAACGTCGGGCTGAGCCACGTGCCAGCGAGCGTCGCGAGCCCTCCGGACGTCGGAAAGCTGAGCGTCGGGCAGAGCCACGTGCGGAGCCACGTAGCACTGCAGGAGAATATATAAGGTCACGTAGTCCATCTTTTTCTAAGAACGATCTTGTTAGTGTTTTAAAACTGTTGAAAGAGGATCTGTCGTCACAGCCACGTAACCAAAATGCACATTCATCTCAAAAGATAGACCACCAAAATATATTGCCTAATTTTGACCCTTCAACTAAAAATCAGCGTATTGATATATGGCTGAAAAAGGTCAACGAATGTGCGTCGGTGTATGGTTGGGACGACAGAACTACTACTCATTTTGCCATGCAGAAACTCCAAGGCCTGGCTAAAATGTGGTACGAAAGCTTGAATTCCATTCTTTTCAGCTGGAAAGAATGGCAAGATAAATTGATAAATGCATTTCCTTGTGAACAAAATTACGGCCAGACCTTGGAGGATATGCTGAAAAGGAAGAGCAAGTTCAATGAGCCCCTCGAAGTTTATTATTACGAAAAGCTTGCTCTCGTGAATCAATGCGATATAGTAGGAAGGCGTGCCGTGGACTGCATTATTCACGGCTTGAGTGACAGGACGCTTAGATCGAGTGCTTTGGCATTACGTTGCAATCACCCTGACCAACTTTTGCAGTTCTTATTAAGTAATAAAGATACTCATCAGCCTTCAATGGACCGTGGCCATTTTCGTAATAAAACTGTAGATAATACACATCAGAATAATAACCAAAACCAAGCTCCAAAATCTATAGCTAGATCGGGTCAGCCTAGTGGTTGCTATAATTGTAAGGAAAAGGGGCATAGTTTCCTACATTGTCCTAAACCTCTCTTGAAGTGCCAACGATGCAATAAACTTGGTCATACGATAGAGACCTGTTTTAGCAAGCCAGGGGAAAAGCCGATGAATTCTAGCGCTACAGTTTCGAAAACAATGCGCATAGATTCTGTCAAAAAGGGTACTGAAACCTCAAACTCCAAATTTATAAAAGAGATTATTGTTAATGGGGTGCCCCTACAGGGGTTTATAGATTTTGGAAGCGAGGTTACTTTAATTAAGGAGTCGGTAACCAAGGAGCTAGGCCTGATTCACGATAACACGCCCTCCCAATTGAAAGGTTTTGGTCATAGTGTTGTGCAATCTCTTGGAGAATTGTCGCTTGGTCTGAGTATAGACGATGTCAACGCCAGGGTTATTTGTAAGGTTGTGAGTGACGAGTTTTTGGAGAAGCCTTTGTTAATCGGTCAGACTTACACGGAACTTCCCCATATAGTTGCTTACAAAAATGTTTCTGAATTGAAATTCTTCGATAACGGCAATAAATTGCCTTTTTCTGATGTTGACATTGAGAGTGGAAACTCTTTAAAGGTTCGCACTTTAGGAGCTGTCAAATTTTGGGGACCTGTTTCGATCAGAGCTAGCGTTGATCTTACCATTAGTGGCAGTATTTTACTGAAAAATAGTGTTGCAGGAAAACCCAATCAGCAATTTTCAGTTTGTGGAGGACTTTATAATTCAACAAATGGCTATGTGAATATAGTTGTTATTCCCCATGCTAGTTTCTGTCTGATTCCAAAGGACAATGTCTTTAGCCGAGCTGAAAAGGTCTATTTTGTCAACAGGGTTGTCGTTGAGTCGACTGAACTGATGAGTGATGCTGCTGGTAGTAAATTCGATGAAAGCCAGGTTCGCATATGTCAAAAGGTACCTGATGATACTAGAAAACGGTTACTAGAATTGCTCAGAAAGTACAAGCATTGTTTTGCGTCATCCTTGAAGGATCTAGGTTGTACTAACGTAGCCCAAATGAAAATAGAGCTTAACAGTCAACGTCCCATTGTATACCGTCCGTATCGACTGTCACATCATGAGCGCTCGCAGGTGCGTACAATGGTAGATGAAATGTTAGATGCAGGTATAGTGCGCGAATCATCTTCCGATTATGCTAGTCCTATTCTGCTTGTACGCAAGAAAGATGGATCTCTTAGAATGTGTATAGACTTCCGCATGCTGAATTCTGTAACTCTTAAGGAGAGATATCCAATGCCAATCATTGAGGATGAAATAGCCCGCCTTTCTGGTCAGGCCTGTTTTATTTCTCTAGACCTCGCGTCAGGTTATTACCAGGTACCAATCATGGAGCAAAGTAAGCGATTCACCTCATTTGTCACGCCGGACGGTCAATACGAGTTTAATCGCATGCCGTTTGGCTTGGCAAATGCGCCTGCCGTATTTCAGCGGATGATCAATACAATTCTAGGGTCAGCTCGTTTCTGTAAGGCAACCGCATATATGGATGATATTCTAATTTTTGGGAAGGACTCGTCGGAATGTCTGAAAAATTTTGAAGACGTATTGCAATTGTTAGAAAAGGCTAATTTAACTTTGAATTTATCGAAATGTGATTTTCTGCGCGATAAAATCGACTATCTGGGGTATGAAATCGGAGCAGCAGGAGTAAGGCCTGGGGAGAAAAAGATCTCCAGTGTAATGAATTTTCCGCGTCCTGAAAATGTACACAATGTTCGCCAATTCCTCGGGCTAGCAAGCTACTTCCGAAAATTCGTCAAAGATTTTGCCGTGATAGCTTTTCCGCTCAGCAAATTGTTAAAAAAAGATGCACTATGGGAATGGGGCGATGATCAGGAAACTACTTTTCAGGATTTAAAGGCTAGGTTGATAAATAGACCTATTCTCGCAATATTCGATCCGTCAGCAGAGCTGGAACTGCACACTGACGCGAGTAGGTTAGGTATCGGAGGCATCCTCCTTCAGCGTTCAGTGGATAACACGCTGCGACCGGTTGCATACTATAGCAGGCAAACATCGCCGGAAGAGAAGAATTTCCATTCCTATGAACTGGAAACTTTAGCAGTGGTTTGTTCCCTGCGAAAGTTTCGAGTTTATTTGCTAGGGAAAGACTTTAAAATCGTTACAGATTGCAGCGCTCTTCGGTCTACTTTTACTAAGCGAGATCTCATTCCTAGGATAGCGCGTTGGTGGCTGCAATTGCAAGAATTTAATTGCACAATCGAATATAGAGCCGGCATAAAAATGGGACATGTTGACGCGCTATCCCGTAATCCTGTAGTCGAGTCCGATGAGAACCAATCTGATAATCTTCCAACCATTATGGCCATTTCAAGCGAAGACTGGTTACATACCCTCCAACTTGGAGATTCAGAACTTAGGAGGATTAGAGATATTTTGGATAGTAGTCTAGATCAGAAAGGCTTGCAATATATTAAGGAAAACTATGTCATTAAAGACCACAAGTTATTTCGTTGTGTAGGTGAAGACAAGGGAGATGTGCGCTGGGTAGTACCGAAGGGTGCGAGATGGCAATTGTGTCGAATGAATCATGACGATATCGGTCATTTTGGGGTTGAAAAGACTTTGGAACGATTAAAGAAAAGCTATTGGTTCCCAGGAATGACACGATTCGTTAAAAAGTACGTGAATGCGTGCATTGAATGTGCATACGCTAAAAATAATCAAAGTGGTAAGGAAGGTCTTCTACACCCTATAACAAAAGTGGAAGTACCTTTTCATACGCTACATATTGACCATCTCGGACCCTTCGTGAAATCCAAGAGAGGTTTTTCTTACCTATTAGTAGTAGTTGATGCGTTTACCAAATTTTGTTTTGTCAAACCGGTTCGGAACACGCACACTCAGAACGTAATAAGGGTGCTAGAAGACATATTCAGGACATTTAGAACTCCTGATCGCCTCGTGAGTGACCGCGGCAGCTGCTTCACGTCACATATGTTCAAAAGATTCTGTCTAGACGAGGGCATTAAACATATCCTGAATGCTGTCTCTAGTCCCCGATCAAACGGTCAAGTCGAGCGGTATAACCGCACAATTCTCGGCTCTATGAAGGCTTTTAGCGTGAAATATGGCGAAAAAGAATGGGATGGTCATTTGGGAGAGATTCAGTGGGGACTAAACAACACTATCCAAAAAACGACAGGCAGGACACCTGCCGAGGTGATGTTTGGTACCTCTATGAATGTTTCGGCAAATCCCATCCTTAATGAGATTTCTGATGAAACTCGCGAATACACTGATTTACCCACTATACGCCAGGAAGTTAAAAGTAGGATAGACAATGAGCAGATCAAGCAGAAACGGCATTATGATAAGGGTAGGAAACCAGCGCGCGCATACGCGGAAGGTGACCTTGTTAAAATTACTAAAACGTGCTTTAGTAATGAGGGGCAGAGTAAGAAGCTCCTGCCGTCGTATATCGGTCCCTACCGTGTAACAAAGGTCTTGGGTACTGACCGATATGTAGTAGCTCCAGTACCTGGTTTATGTATTACACAAGGCAAGCGTCCAACGACTGTTGCTGCGGATCGCATGATGCCTTGGATCCACGTGGCTGCATTAGATGTGAACGAGAACTCTGAATCTTCCTCCGACACAGATGATGACTAAATATACTTAATTTTAAGATTTGGTGTCCCTTGTGAGGCATGTAACTACAGAATGGTGTTGTTTCAGATTGGATGCGAGAATCGATTGGTTCGCATCTGATCAACGGTGCCAGAGCTACTCGTTCATCTTTCTCCTGTTGCACAAGCTTAATCGATCGGCTTTAGCGAATGGTTAGCAGAGGCTCCCTCGATTAATCGATCGTCGAGGTAATCTTTGAAGTATATTGACTAATTGATTGTCAATCACCAGGTATCCCAATTAATCGATCATTGGGACCTGAGTTCTTTAATGGATTAAACACAAATAATCGATCGTTGTGATATCTACACCTTGCCTATGATTAATTTGAAGTTGCTCTTCCTTAAAAGTCCGTTCATCCTTAAAAGCTAAAAATTTTTAATGGTTATTAAATATTTAGATATTATTATTCTTTTAGTTACAACAATAGTTGTATTAATTTATAAATTTCTAAATAGTCAATAAATGAGTTAAATGGTTTGAATGTTAATTATTATGTATGATATTAGTATATAATCTGAACTGATTTCGAAATATTGTGTACATGGATTGTAAAGTTTGTTTAACTGACCTAATTCCGATTGTTAGGGTTCCACCCGGTACCGTGTGCAGGGACGCACACGATATCAGGATGGTCGATTGTTAGGGTTCGCTAATTTACATGTTTATTTAATTATATTGAAACGCAAAAAGGCTAGTTTCCAGGCCAATAACTATTTCATTCGAATATTTTGTGCTGGCAACACTTTGGTTTGTCAGTTGGTCGTTGGATGCCGCTGATTGGCTGACCAATCAGAGGCCAGCACAAAACTCGATTCTACCGCGCAATTTTATCGGAAACCCGAGAGGCGGGAAAAGGTCAGTTGAACATTCAGACTCGAGCTATTGGACGGGAAGGTTGTGTTGTGATTAAGAATAAAGTGCTGTTTACTGTTACCTGGATTTTCTTCAGTACTTCACCTAGGCATCCTGAACGTCTAAATTTAGTCCATAGTCAGTAATTTTTATAGTTTAAAACAATGTAATTGTTATATTACTAAAATCAAATTGTAATTAATTTATAACATAATAATACTTTGTATAACCTCATTATTAGTAAGTAAAGTAAGAAATAAAAATGATTACTTAATAAGTAAACGTTGACGCATGGATCCTACAATATTGAATCATCCTACTAATATTATAAATGTGCAAGTTTGTGTGTGATTGGATGTTTGTTACTCAATCACGCAAAAACGGCTGAATGGATTTGGTTGTGGCAAACAGATAGTTTATAACCTGGATTAACACATAGGATACTTTTTTATCCCGATATTCCCACGGGATCGAGACTTACGCGGGTAAAACCGCGGGGTGCAGCTAGTATTTAATATTTGCATAAATCTTGTGTTTATATTTTTGTTTTGAGCTGGTTTTCGGTGATGCAAATCTTCAGCGCGGAGTGCACTATTCACGGTTCGTAACGACGTGTCGAATAAGTCGGCAAAACGTCTTGTCGGTATGAAACCACTTGTTTCATACTCGCTGACCATGTCTCGTTGCGCCTCTTTACACGCCTCTTCCACTTCAATTTCGACTGGCAAGATTTATTCTTCCACCGACTCACAGTATTTCTCTAAAACAAAAAGGAGTACTGTTAGGCTGCTAAACAAAATACTAATATTACCTACTATCTATAAACATAATTATAATTATTGAAATTAGAAATTGCACTTTAAATTATATTATTTATTAAAATGTTATTTTATTATTCAATAATATAAGTAAATAAATTTACTTTGATACTATTTATTTTTTCCTATATTTATATTAGACCATAAGGTAAATATAAAGCGTTTAAAAAAAAATACTTGAAAGATCAGCAGCTATACCTACGTTAATTAGATAAATGGTTGATAAAATAATTAAATCATAATACTCACACTCAGTTCGGTTTCGTCAGATTGTGATATAGGTGTTAGGTTTCAATTTATTAATAGGTAATTTATGGATATTGTACTGGCAACACCGAAAGATTGGATATGGTAAAATGGCGCGATAACGGGCTTCTGGGTCGGGCGCTCATGACGGTAGGACGTGTTAGTGGCTGTGTCAGTTTAAAATATGGATCGGCATGGAATACTTGGAGATCTACTGTAAATTAAGGTAACCTGTTAGTTTTATCATAAATATTAGAATATTAACTAAATAGTGATATTATGTGGGGAATAGGAGATGTGATGGTATGGTGTAGAATATTGAATATGATGTTGGCAAAGAAATATAAATGACTGACGAAATATCTTGGTGTTTCATCTTATTTCCCTAATCCTTGAAATACTGTAATTATGTGGTAATAATAGACAGTTAGAGATTATGATATTGGGGTAACGACTTGAGATCCATTTGGGATTTAGTTATGGGTGGGTGTTTATTACATTTCAGAAGTGGGACTGTGGCCCGCTTATTTCTTTTTATTATAATAGAATTCATTTTGAAGTAGTATTAACGGCTAAAATTGAATTGTAGACAGTATAACCTACCTACATCACGCCTCGTGTTCTTTTTTTGTATTCGAATCATCGGTTATAAACCTTAAATAGTTTGTGATAGTACTTGAATCACTTAATGAAGTGGAGGTCATATTTTCCTTTTATTAAGTGTATCTCCTTAATACTCTCCGGGGTGCAAGGGGAGATAAAATCTTGTTATTTTTGAGCTACGACCCACCGTTTAGAAGATATTCGACATTTTACCTTTTTCACGGATTGTTCGAAAAGGAGTCAAACCCGTTGTTATGAGTTTCAGATAATATTTCGCAACAGTTAAGCGTCCACACGGTGCCAGGCTTCGACCCCGGCTCGAGATAGTACCCATTCAAGGGTAGAACCGGGAACTGTGGTAGTCATAGCCGACGCCATGGCTGGAGGTTGCAGCCGCCGTGGTCGGAGCCTCATGCATAGCGGCCGGCATGAAGCGGATACACCGCGGGATGTACGAGCGAGAGCCGGATACGCCGCCGGTGCAGCTGGACACCGGAGCAGCTGGACGCCAATGCAGTGCACCTGGTCATGGTGAGAGGGTTCACAAGTTATGTCACCATGGTTAGTATGAAGGTTTTGAATTATAAAGTCACGGTGGTAGCACCGTGACTTTATAATTCAATTTATGTATATAAGCTTGTCACTATGGTTAGTATGAGGGTTCACTACCACCGTGACTTTATAATTTTTTTTAATGTATTTATTGCTTGTGAGAAGGAGGGTTCTCAAAATTATAGTTAGTAAGACTGGTTAGAGCTTATTCAGTCAGTTATGATAACAATTACAAGGTATTAAATTGTTTTAGTTTACAATCAGATTATAACCCCAACAGAAGCTCTGTTTGGTCATAATTTAGTCCACAGAATTTATAATATTGTGAATGGAATATTTCTAGACAGAGGAAAGTTAGATAGGGACAAAAGTGAAATAAGAACCAATGTTAGCGAATACATACTTACGAGAACTAAAGATGATTGGGAGATTCAAAGCATAGGCCATTCATTGGAAGTCGTATAGTGGCTGGCAAGTGAGAGTGCTTGACCAGTGAAGCTTGCGGTGCAATGTTTGGCATGTGCAGCATGTTATGTCACTCATTGGAAGTCGAACAGTGGCTGGCAAGTGAGAGTGCTTGACCAGTGAAGTTTGCGGTGCAATGGGTGGCATATACAGAATGTGATCTTGAGATAATATGAGTCGCTCATTGGAAGTCGTGCGATGACTGACAGGTGAGAGTGCTTGATCAGTGAAGCTTACGGTGCAATGAGTGATGGACGTAAATTGATATTGAAAGGTATGAATGAGCTAATGAAAATCACTAATTAACAAAATGCGATTATTTAATATCTTACCTTTTAAGCGGTTCTTGTTTTTTGGAATAAATTGTCACTGTGTTATTTAGTTATATGAATCAGATAATGTAAGATTATTGAGTGATTTCTGAGTTAGTTTTAAAATCAAAAAGAAATTAAGAAGAGAATGATTAACTGTTTACTTACTCATTACTTTGATTTGAATTGTATTGATGGAGACGTATGGGGGAGCTCCAAAAGTTGGAGAAGTTTAGGGAACTCCAAAAGTTGGAGAACTCCAAAAGTTGGAGACGTATGGGGAAAGTCCAAAAGTTGGAGAAGCTTAGGGAACTCCAAAATTTGGAGAACTCCAAAAGTTGGAGACGTATGGGGGAACTCCAAAAGTTGGAGAAGTTTAGGGAACTCCAAAAGTTGGAGAACTCCAAAAGTTGGAGACGTATGGGGAAACTCCAAAAGGTGGAGAAGCTTAAGGAACTCCAAAAGTTGGAGACGTATGGGGAAATTCCAAAAGTTGGAGAAGTTTAGGGAACTCTAAAAGTTGGAGAACTCCAAAAGTTGGAGACGTATGGGGAAACTCCAAAAGGTGGAGAAGCTTAAGGAACTCCAAAAGTTGGAGAACTCCAAAAGTTGGAGACGTATGGGGAAACTCCAAAAGGTGGAGAAGCTTAGGGAACTCCAAAATTTGGAGACGTATGGGGAAACATGGTGGTCTTGTTCCATGGGACGATTTGGAGTCTGGACAAAGTCAAACTGGTTGCTAATTTGGTTGTGTAATTTATTGCTTGTGTGTCATAGATTTGTGATTTCTTAAACTCGCACACTGACTTGTTAGTATTACTTGTAAGAATGTTAGAATGTTGTGATATCGTTTAGTTTTACAATGTTTGTAAATATGTGGGAGCCATGTATCCATCATTTAATTTATTTGTCATTGCTCCATTTTAAATTCTTTTTACCTATTGTGGTACATGTAATGTGTAAATGATGTATAAAAAAGATTTAATTATATTTTAAAACATTTTTAAAAGAGTAATCATGGAGTTTCTTGCCCGTTCTTCTCCATAGATTTCTACATTTTGGAATGGGCAACTAGCAGCAAGTTTCTGACTAACTGACGACTCTTTGACAATTCAAAAGTAATTGCCTAGTTGGTTTATTAGAAATAAATACTTTATGTTTACCTACGTCATACAATCATGACTAGTGGGAATTTCAATATTTTTTCTTTAATTTGTATTAAGTATATTCATATTCTGGCGAGAAAAATGGTTCTCAAACAGTGTATAAGTTTTAGTGTATAACGTGTAAATAATTATGAGCCGAGTGTTAGGATTTAGATGATAATTCACTTGCGTGCATGAGGACATGCACGATATCAGGATGGTCGAATGTTAGGTTTCAATTTATTAATAGGTAATTTATGGATATTGTACTGGCAACACCGAAAGATTGGATATGGTAAAATGGCGCGATAACGGGCTTCTGGGTCGGGCGCTCATGACGGTAGGACGTGTTAGTGGCTGTGTCAGTTTAAAATATGGATCGGCATGGAATACTTGGAGATCTACTGTAAATTAAGGTAACCTGTTAGTTTTATCATAAATATTGGAATATTAACTAAATAGTGATATTATGTGGGGAATAGGAGATGTGATGGTATGGTGTAGAATATTGAATATGATTTTGGCAAAGAAATATAAATGACTGACGAAATATCTTGGTGTTTCATCTTATTTCCCTAATCCTTGAAATACTGTAATTATGTGGTAATAATAGACAGTTAGAGATTATGATATTGGGGTAACGACTTGAGATCCATTTGGGATTTAGTTATGGGTGGGTGTTTATTACATAGGTATAAATGTATTATATGTCCACTTTTACGCAGCGCAATAATATTCGCTTTCATCCCAATATTTAAATTTGGTTGCATTTTTCAAAATGAACCACAACACAGCTAATATATTTAACACGTCATTATCCCTCAATAACAATAACAACCAACCAACAACGTTATACTTAGTCGCGGTGAATCAGGAGAATAAGTCGTAAGTTTACTGCATTCGTCTAACTTATCATTATTTATGTGGGTATAATCATATTACAGGTGCAAATCGGTAATGATGGTTTGAAACTACAATGTAAGGTAGCGATCCGCCCGATCTAGGTTAATTCAACCTGTGTTTCAGGCCATCACTTTACAATTTATTTAAATGAAAGACTAAAATTTATAGTTAAACTGAATAAAATAAACTATGAATAAATTATGAGAAAAAGCCTAATTATTGGTAGATTATTAAGTACAACTAAACTTAAGTATATTTACAAAAATAAATACTTAAGAGGAAATAATGCATCATCATGACAAAATTCCTAGAAGTTGTTCTGTGTCTGTGTAGTTGAGAATTGCTAAATATTCAGATAACATTTTACTACATATCTTATTAACTTGTTGAGCCTATTATATAGAAAAGGTCCTAAAAGTACATAAAATCGTTTAGCAAACGCATGACTAGTTTGAGGATTTATGCAAACCAAGTCCTTCTCTTGTCGGAAGGTACTGGGTCAAAAGGAAGTGCAGTGTGCTGGTGTAGTACTATGCTTCGTATAAATGATTGCCGTACTGTTAGTACATTGCATGCTAAATAGAGCTCTTGCGTAGGAAATCTAAAAGGGCGAAAGGTAGCAACCTTTAAAATTGCTCTTTGAGCACGCTCTAGAGGGAGTAGAATTGTTTTTACAGCACCACCCCAAGAAGTTATGCAATATGTAAGAATGGATTGACACAAAGCTAAATAAACCTGTTTAATTAATTTAAAGTCTGCTATGTTTCGTAAATTCTTAAAGACATATATTAGTTTGCGCACTCTAGTACATAGTAAATCGATGTGTTTACGGTTTAGATTAGTGTCAATAGTGACACCTAGATATTTTACATGGTTAGCTTTTGCTAAAATGGGGCAGGAACATGCGGTGTCAGCGTACCTGCTACAATTATGCGCGTAAATGTTTATATTAGTAAGCGGTATGTTAGTATTTCTGATTGTAAATAAAATGTATTTCGTTTTATCTGCATTTAATGTTAGTAGATTATTATGAAGCCAAATGGTCACATTGTTAAAACCATTCTGAGCATGCTCATAGACCTCAACTCTTGATTTAGCTGAGAACAATAGAGCGGTGTCATCCGCATAAGACATTATGATACCATTTTGGAGTGACAAGCGGCACAGCGCATCAATATAGATTTAAAATATCGTAGGGCCCAAAATGCTACCTTGTGGAATTCCAAAACATCTATTTTTAAGTTCAAAACTTGTATAATAATCAACTTTTACACATTGCTGACGATCGCTAAGATTAGTGTTTCAAGCTTGTGCAGAAGTAAAGTACACGAAATAGTGTCGAAGGCCTTGGCAAGGTCTAAAAAGATACCAATTGTGTGCATTCCCTTATCTAGATTGGTAGTAACATAGTTAGTCAATTTGTGTACCGTTTGGCTGGTTGATCTTTTTGGCCTAAAACCAAATTGACTATCTGAAAGTAGTTTGTTATCTTCCAAATATTTTATCAATCTGCTGTTAATGATTTTTTCTAATATTTTTGAGATGCCTGTTAACACTGAAATGGGTCTGTAGTTATTCACACAACTTTTGTCTCCAGATTTGAAGACAGGTGTGACCACAGCTTTTTTAAGCAGTTTGGGGAATACTCCTGTAGATAAACATAACTGAAATATGTGTGTTAGTGGAGGTGCAAGTAGGAATTTAAATCTTTTTAGTATATTATTAGGTATATTATCCCACCCAGTAGCACATACATCCTTTAACCCGTTTATTGTGCTTACTACTTCGTAAATGTCAGTGTCTAATAAAACAAAAGAATTTAGTGTAGAGGAGGTCGTAGTCGGGATTTGATGGCAAAAATGATTAGAATTTAAAGATTTTTCAACCAGCCTTTTACCAACGTTAGCAAAAAAGTTGTTTACGTTATTCATTGCTTCGGATGGGTTTGACTCTGTTGATAGTAAATCATACGGAGGTTCGGGATTTTTGGATCTAAATGTATTCGTTTTTATAAATTTCCATACAAGTTTACTATTTTTCCCTGCCTTCTGTAATTCATTTTTATCAAACTGATTTTTTAGTTTTTTCAAAAGATTATTACAGAAGTTTCGATACCTTTTATATGTAACAGAAAGTATTTCATTATCAGGTGCTAGTTTCAATTTTAGGTGAAGTTTATCTCTATGTCTTATGCAACGAACGAGATCGGGTGTGATCCAGGGTTTAATACAACTATACTTTCTAGGTATTGTCTTGGTAAATGTGTTTTTCCTTGTTGCATATTGTAGAGAATCTATGAAATAATTCAACGATATATTAGCATCGTTTGAATTATAAAGCGGGTCAAAATTAATACCACGTAAGTCATTTTCCAGGTTTGTCATATTGACTTTAGTGTAGCTACGCATGCAGTTTTTTCTAGGTGAACGTATTTGCAATGTTCGTAAAACAGCTTGATGATCGGTAAGCGAAGAATTAGTAACCAATGTTTTGGATGGATTTTTTTATTTTAGAATGATATGGTCTAAACATGAGCCACTCTGATGCGTGGGGTGATAGTAAGCTGGTATAAGTCCATGAAATGAGCAAATATTCAGATAATTATGTACATGGGTATCGGATTTCCCGGAAGCAATGTTAATGTTTATATCGCCCAAAAGTATTATGTTTTTAAACGATGTTATGTTTTTTAGGTTTGTGTCAAGCGAGTCTAAAAATCTGTCCATATTTTGAGAGGGAGGTCTATAAATAGCCATAACTACCGTATCGGGGATAATTTTGATTATGAAGCAATTACTATCTTGGGATACAGGTTCTTCTTTTATTGTACGTAAATTATTTTTGATATAAACTACTAAACCATCGTTTTGGTTTATATTTCTGTCAGTTTTGTAAGAATAATAACCGTCAAGTGGTGGTAAATTTAATGTCTGTTTTGACAGCCAACATTCTGTTAGTTATATCACAGCTTATGTCAAGATTCTGTAATAGCGCTTTAAAACCGTTCATGTTTCGATTTATGCTACGAATATTCTGTGTGAGTACGGTTAACGTTTTACCACCAGAAGGAAGAAGGTGCTTACAGTCCTCAACATTACAGATTTTAGATTCAGACACAGAAAAACTATCTAAATCACAAATAAGCTGGTTTGCCATGGTAGTTACAAACTAAGTGGAAATATAGATAGGGGATAAACTACCTGTTTATGTGCTAACTAAATAAAGTATTCGGTGGCGCTCTTAGGCGCCGTCATAGTCTATTGAGTTGATGTAGTTCATCTCTGCATATTTGCGCGCCGGGCAACTTACATCACCAGTTGGATGATCACATTTTCTCTTGAAGCGTTTGCACGTCGCACATTGAGAGGGAGAAGATTTGTTGCTACATTCCTTGAAGGAGTGTCCAGTCTCTCCACAGTGGTTGCAAGTAGCACTAGTTTACCGGCAGAATTTGGCCGCATGTCCGAACTGCTGGCAATTGAAGCACCTGGTGACTATCGTGAAATCTCTCACAGGATCATGCCCTGTGAGAGATTCCCTATGTCCAATTTATAAAAAATCGGCTTTGATTTATCATAATTTTCCTTATGCTAGCGGGTACTTCCAGGATGTAGTTACAAGGGAAGGTCTTTCTTACCCGATTTATGGCTTAGTTTGATGCTCTCAAGGAAGGACTCACGGGTTACATTCGGCAACTTATCTGACAGGTTCTGCTCGTAAATGCATTCAAATACCTCGTTCTCGGCGAGGGTTACGGGAACACCAATCACGGCGACCCTAGGGCGGCGTTTAGAAGGTTCTTCGATTGTAAGGCCTGATGATACTAGTTTTTCTTTCTGAATTCTTTAGCTTGACAATATCGCCTTTTTTTCGGTGCTAATTAGAACGCCCCCATTTTTTACCTTTCGCAGGCTACGAACATGCAGCTTAAGTTGTTTGGGTGAGATTATCTTTTGCACAAGTGACTTGGTGTCGTCACTCATTTGGGTCTTATCGCTGGGATATATAGCGACTGAGCTCAAATTTGCGGGCCGGACGAAGTTATCGGACCCTTTCTTCACCATGCTAGCATAAGAAGTATTGTCTGATGGATTCAGCTTTGATTCCACGACCTCTTTGAACTGCTGGAGAGAGTTCACAACGTTCTGGTGAACCTGTAAGTTGGATAGTGGTATGGGCCTAGATTGTCTTCTGCTTCAACGATTGTTATAAGACGGCCATCTGAGAAGTCCCACTTGAGACCCTCCGGCAGAGAGTGGAGACACGCAGTTTCTGGTCTGAGTTCATCTTCCCATCGCCGACAATAGTGCAGACCTCGTTTAATAGTGTATCAATAGATCCTATCCATTTCTGGATCTCCGGCGTACTGATAACTTCACTCGGCAATTCATTATCTTCGGGAACCGGTGGGTTTAGGCCACTGGGGGGACTTCGCCGTAGTAATTGGCTACGACCAAACGGGCTCGATCCTGGTTGAGACATACTCCAGAAACACTTTGTTTATTGTTTATAAAATTATGTATTCATCTTGCAACTTCGGTAAAAGCACTCATGAAAGTCGGTAATAACCTACAAGTCACACGCGACACACTTTACTTTTAACCTGACGGCGCAAATAATTATATTTATTTGTCGTAATTGTTTATTTTATTATACTTAATAGATTAAAAAACACACGTCCGCTTAGTCTCGCGTCTCGTAAAGCGAGATTATAAGTGAGTACTGACATGACTTATTATAAGAAGGTCGTAAGTTAAACCGAAGCGTCAATCTATTCGTCTGTACGATTGAGATTCCACTTCTGCAGGGCTATTGGCTATCTTTTTCACTGTCAGTGACTAACTGGCTTCAGTTGTACACCGAACTTTGATGACAACTGAGAATTTCATAACATTGGTATTGCGTATTACCGTAAGTGGACATCATGTTACGGTGACTATCAGCAGGACTATTGGCTATCTTTTACATTGTCAGTGACTAATTGGCTTCAGTTGTGCACCGAACTTTGATGACAACTGAGAATTTCATAACATTGGTATTGCGTATTACCGTAAGTGGACATCATGTTACGGTGACTATCAAATACGGAACGGTGCTCTTCGTCCCAGCACTTGACGCCTCTATTTTTTATCGACTATTATGCGACTAAATTGAGTAACGCCTTTTGAGCGTTAAAATTCTTAATTTTAGGGACCATTTTATATTAAGCGGTTTATAAACACTTGTCCAAGGCTATTGTAACTATACATAAGATATATATTGTTTATAGAAGCGTTTGGTAAACCACACATAGTAAATTCGTAATGGTATTTAAAAATTATTGTAAATATTAGAATAAATAAAACATTACCTTATTATTTTATAAGTAGGTACATCATATTGTAAATTGTTTCACAAGACAAATGTAGTTGTATTATTTTAATATAAAATAATCAATAGGTAGGTCGGATTTTTTTTAAAGTACCTATTTAAGTAGGTACCAAGTAGGTACCTACTTAAATACTTTAAGGGTAAAAAATACTTTAAGGTACCTAGGTACTTACAAGAAAAATCATTTTAGATAATTATGACCAATATTACCTACACACACGAGTACCTGCTGTTTATAAATTACATAGGTAATTATTTTTCTCTAGCATCCCATATTTTTGGACTTTATTTACATAACACAGGTATGCAGGTATGCTAGAAGAGATTTCTTTAGAAATAAGCATTGCCTTTGTACGAATTTTTCTGTTCCTTTTTTCTTGTCTGTATTTATATGTGTGCATAAATGGTTAAATAAATAAAATAATAAAAAATAGGTAACATACAAGAAAATAAGAGTTTTAGATTATTGTGAGCAACTATCAATAGCACTCTCTCTGGCAACTGCAATGAGTTCCTAACGTCCCGCAAGGTGGCGTCTCTCAATTCGCAGACTACTTTGTTTTCGCTCTTCTTTAGCAAATCGCAGCAATAATAGACGTGCCATACTTCTGCCACGATCAAGAATCACAATATAACAACAAAAGACGTAATGTTTACACGCTTCGATTAATACCGGCTTCGGTGATCATCACTAGAATCTCTAAAACACTACCTTTGAGTAGTGTCTTTCACGAAAGTCACGACTACCAAAATGATTATCAATTTGATGTCCACTAAGCTTGGGCAATCGCAATTTTGTAAGTATCGATACATTAACATCTGTCAAAATGTGTTACGGTGACTATCAGTGATAGTGAGTGCTTATGACGTCATCCTAGTTAGTCACTGAAGATAGCCAATACGAAACTAACTGTTTGACAGCTAATCGATAGACACTTTGCCAAGTGATCATCACTATGAACTGTCAACAGAGATACGCAATAGCCCTGCAGACCGGGAACGGTGCTCTTCGTCCGAACACTTGACACCTCTATTTTTTATCGACTATTATGCGGCTAAGTTGAGTAACGCCTTTTGAGCGTTACAATACTTCATTTTAGGGACCATTTTTTATTATGCGGTTTATACACACTTGAAACGGGAAGGTGGCGGTAAATACAATCTTTTGCAGTTGTAACTCGACAGTCTAGTAGAATTCATTTAAATAGTGTGTGTGTTTGCTTGTGTAAATAAAGTGTAACTTTGGGATAATAAATCCTTAAAGGTAAGTACAAGTACATAAAACCAAAAACAAAATAAATAAAACTTTATAATGTGCAAGATGTAAAGACAAAAGTTTCAAGTTAAGATAATTTTCTAGACTGATGTAGAGTATAAATGATGTAGAATACTTATCTATTTTTAAGATGCCTGCACGAAGAAAAGTTTCTATAAGGCAAATGGAAATACTATTGGAGTTTGCGGAGTCCCATCGCGACATAGCATTGGGTCGCTTCCCGGGAGGGCCACAGGCTGCTCAAGGCACCAAAAAAGCTTGGGAGTCCGTATCGCTTGAACTCAACTCCATAGCAGATGGAGTTACTAAAACACCAGACCAATGGCGAAGAGTAAGTTTAATCTTAATAAATATCCTGTAGACCTTACCAAAAAATACATTCTAACCTACTACTTACCAAAATATTTTTCAGACAAAGTTATAAAAGCTTTTTATTTTATTTCTATTTAGCACTGGATAGAGTTTAAGGCGAAAACAAAGGGCAAAGCTGCAGATTCAAGGAGAAATGCAACAGCTACTGGTGGAGGGCCTAACAAGCTTGTTCCTCTAAATGAGATAGAGAATAGAGCGCTAGCAATAATAGGTCCAGTGGCGGTGGAGGGGTTGCGTGGAGTGCGGCTACCTTCTGATGTTAGTTTCAAAATTAATCATTATTAATTTCATGGGTATCTCAGTAGTTAGGTATCATGATTAAATTCTTTCATGGGTACATAATTAATAATTGTAAGTTTTTCGTATGAATTATATCAAACACAAGTGAAATGTTGACCAAATAGGTAATAATATAACATTGAATATGTAGTGACATAGTACCTGTCACTCAATCACCAGGAAAACAGTTATCACCACAGTTACCACATACCACCGAACCAGCTACCTTACCACGTTTTTGACAATCCGCAAGAAACAGTGAAAGCGATCATCTTGAAAAAGACGAATACCGTAACCTTACCATGTTTCGACAATACGCAAGAAACATTGAAACAATCATCTTGAAAAAGACGAGTACGTGTACACAAAGAAATAAGATAGCAAATACCGGCGCGGCTCAAGCAGCGAACCAGCGAACGTGTGCGGTGTTGTGATGAACACCGCACACGTTCGCTGGTTCGCTTCGAAAGAAGCGGTTTTGTAAGCGCAAGCAAGCAGAGCAAGCAAGCAGGAGCACACTGACGACACGCAGACACGATGCTTCACTCGACGACGGCGACCGACGAAAAGGACCGCACTCGGCACGCGACTCCTATTTATGCCTTCACGGCGAATAGCGTCGCGAGCAGCTCAGCGCCCCGCACCCCGCGCGCTTCTCGCCATACGGCGCATCGCTATTGGTCGATTGATTTTGTAGATAGTAAGACACTAGCGCCAAGTTAATTAATTGTAAATATTATATAAGTAGTGTTTTTGGAAAATAAATATCACTCTAGACGACGAGTTACAATCGGACCACCAGCCCGTGCTCGTCGTCTTATCGGGAATGCCGACCTCACTGAAGCCACTAGCGCCACGCCGACGGATTGACTGGACAATCTTCGGAGAGAAGCTAGACACAAACACGCCAACTCGGCCCATCGTTACCTCCGCGGACGTGGACCAGACGGCGGGTGACGTCACTGCTTGCATCCAGAGCGCCTTGGAAGCGGCGACAACGACGATGCCGCAGGGGGGAGGGTAACTGCCGCCCCTGCCGGCCTACATCACGACGATGATCGCCGTAAAGAGGCGTCTACGCAAGCAGTGGCAACAGCTTAGATGCCCTACATTAAAGAGACAACTAAACCGTCTCGCGGAGAAGGTAAAGGCCGAGTTGCAGGCACACACCGCCGCGGGCTGGGAGGAACGCATCGACGCGACCACAGACGACTGGCCGTCGGTGCACAAGCTCTGCCGTCAACTAACGAATACCCCAGCCCCGGTAAGACCGCTGTTAGACAGCGGCGGGGCGCTCAAGTATGTAGCGGAGGACCGGGCGGAGGTCTTCGCCATCCACCTGGAGCGTCAGTTCCAACCGAACCCGACCAGCGAACACGAACATGTCGCAGCAGTCGAGAAACACCTGGACGACTACTTCGCGACGCCGATAAGACCCAATATTCTTCTCGCCTGGCGCAGTTAGACGCGCCATCCGGAGGACGAAGCTCCGCAAGGCTCCCGGTGCGGACGGTATCACTAACGCAGCGCTGCGCCACTTGCCGTTCCGTGCAGTAGCGGCACTGGCGCGCCTGTTTACAGCGATACTGCGCACCGGGACCTTCCCCGCCTCCTGGAAGGAAGGGCGCGTCATTATGCTGCCCAAGGCGGGAAAGAATATCCTGAAGCCGGAGAGCTATCGGCCGATCACCTTACTACCGACAGTCTCCAAGGTGTTCGAGGCCCTCCTGCTGCGATATCTCCTACCCCACATCGCGCCGCGTCCGGAACAGTTCGGGTTTCGGGCGGAACACAGCACGACGCTCCAGCTGTCGAGGGTACTGCACCACCTCACGACAGCACAAAACAAGAAGGAGTACGCTGTTGCAGTATTCCTCGACATGGAGAAGGCCTTCGACCGTGTGTGGCACGAGGGCCTAATATATAAGATGGCCACCACGGATGCGCCCCGCCGCGTTGTCAAAGTGGTGTCTAGCTTTCTCTCCCACAGGACTTTCAAGGTGGTGGTCGACGGGGCGCTCTCTAGCGCCCGCCCCGTGCGCGCGGGCGTGCCTCAAGGCAGCTGCGTGTCGCCGGCGTGTTACTCACGTTACACCGACGACATTCCCGCCACTCCAGACTCGATGCTCGCGCTGTATGCCGACGACGCCGCGTACATTACTACATCGCTAAATGCGAAGTACGCGGCCGTCAAGATGCAGCGCGCCCTCGACTTGCTCCCCGAGTGGCTGTCGAAGTGGCGGCTCTCGGTTAACGTGGGTAAAACGCAGGCGCTTGTCACCGGCTTCGCGCCCCTCCCACCACCTTTGAGACTGCAAGGAGCCGACATCGAGTGGTCGCCCCGGGTAAAATACCTGGGTGTCACCATCGATCGTCGGCTCACGATGGGGCAACATGTCTGCAACATTGTCGCGCAGGGTAAGGTCGCCCGCTACCTGCTCAAACCTGTGCTCTCATCCCGCATCCCGGCGCGCGTCAAATTGGGCGTGTACAAGCTGTACGTGCGCCCAATATTGACGTACGCCGCCCCGGCGTGGTTCGCCCTCACGAGCGAGGAACACCGCAAGCAGCTCCGCACGCACCAGAACTTTGCGTTGCGGACTATCGTAGACGCCCCTCGTTTCGTGAGGAACGACGTCATCCACCGGGATCTCGGGATCGAGAGCCTGGATGAGTTTGTGCGGCGCCTAGCGAAGGGGATGTTCGCGCGTGCCGACGCGTCTGCCTGGCCCCATGTCAGGCAGATTGCGCCCTTGCATGCGCGCCCCCCCGACGCTAGACACCTCCCGCGCGGACACTGCCCCCTCATTACCGGACTGACGCCTCGAGTGAGCCGCACCCAGGTTACACGCGGCTCACCCGACACAAAATGACTCCACATGTGTACTCACACATAGGTTGCGTAGCGTGTGCTAAGTTAATATAGGCATGCTACGTAACTAACACAGACACCCACCACTACACAGACGCCTAAATATAACGCGTGCGGGCGCGACGCGGGCCGCGACGCACGCAGCCACTGAGCGGCGGTACATTTCACTACAAGCCGCTCACACATACATAACAGTTTCTCCCTCAAACCGCAAACGGCTAGATCTGTGACCGGGGCGAGGGAAAACTACACCTTTACTCTGTAGGAGCGTCGAGTCGGCATCTCCGTCGCTGGTCGTCACCCGCTAGGCCTCCCCCAGGCAACTGGGGGTCTCACCTGGCGGTGACAGACCGCCGAGATGTCGTGAAGAAAGCGGCGCTATAGACATAGCGTCGTGGCGCGCCTACAGAAATACACATAGCAATCAATCACACGGACGCGTTAAAATTACGCGTCCGACTATTGCCGAATGCCGCATTAGGCAAGCAAAGTGACGGGCCCGCAGTTGCGGGCCACGGTAAAGCTTCCGCGGGCAAGGGGCGTAGCCCCGACCCCGCACGCCACGCCCCCTTACGGGGACGTAGCGACATCCAGTCCTGTTATAAATATCACTCGGCGCGCGACAGCGGTAGCGGACGGACGTGTTTGTGGTTCGAGTGCTCCCGATTCCGGCTCTGTGGTTCCTGTTATCAAGATTTCGTCGCACCTCGCGACGATCTACATAGTACTATATTTATATAGTGACTATCTTCAGCTGCTAGTTGTGTGCCTTTTTCAAGGCACAGCTAGTATAGTATTTCTTTTAACAGAAATAAGTCAACAAAACGGTCGTCGGGTTTTTTTATCCCCTTCAGGGAAAAACCACAGTTTCGTGGTCCTCGGTGGATACCATACGGTGCCAACGAAGCCGAGTGGGGTGTTGACCCAATCACACCCGCCGATCCCCATCAGGGTGAGGCAGTCAGTTGGACGGGTCCCAGTGTTCGGCCTTGGGGGGTCTCCTAGTCGGCATTGGTGACAGTTTTCCTTCAACAGCTACACACCTGGTGTCGGTTGGGTGTGTCTACCCCTTCGCACCAGACCCATGTTAGGACCCCGTTGCACAAATAAGATAGGCAACGGGCCAAAGCAAGCTTAGGGCTCACCAGTAGGTACTCACCTCCCTGTCTATACCCGGCAGGTAGGGTCACACATCCCCGGACAAGTCCATCCGGGGAGATAGGTTTAGGGAATGCTAGGCTCCCCCGACATTTAACTATGTCGCTAGTAATAGATCCGAATATGGACACCACCGCAAGGTCGGTGCTCCTAATTCCCGAGTGCCTCACGACTATCCTGAAAAAGGAAAGTCTAGAGGAAAAATATGCCGAGGAGCTCACTAAGCTCCATCGCGCTATCTTCCCCGACATTGCCATCGCTGACTTCAGCGATGTCTTAGTAGCCCCTCTCGCCCCTCTCGCCCCTGAGAGCCCGCTCAGTCCGTCCGTTCCCTCCAGGGACATGGACGTCGACGAGCCCGCTACTCAGAGGCGGCCCGATACCCCAATACCTGCTTCCTCAAAGCGGGCGGTCACCCCCTTCCCCACTATCCCACAGCTGTCTCAGTCCGATTCTGAGGCCAATCACTCCTCCTCCTCTTCCTCCCATACCGATGACGAAGGCTTCGTGCCCGTCACCGGGAAGGGGAGCAAGAGGAAGAAGAAGAAGCAGAGCACCACCCAGGCCACCAAGGTGGTCGCGGTCGAGGAACTTACCTCTGGCCCCAGCTCCCCCATTTCCCCCACCCCCCCCGCGGTTCTCACCCCCACCGCCCTCCCCTTCACCCCTCTTACCCCCGCTCCATCCTCGAGTCAGGATGCCCCCATGCCCCCCGCTCCTTCTACTTCTGGCACCCAGAAGAAGAAGATCCCCTCCCTCCCCCTGTCTATATACAGGACAAGGCGAAGTGGACCGATATCTCCAGATGGTGCTGCGATCAAAAGATCGCATACACCAGTGCCCGCAATACCCAACAGGGTATCAAGGTGACCATCCCGACGTCAAAAGACTATCGGGACATCACTCGACTCCTCCGTTCTAGAGGTGTGGCGTTCCACACCTTCTCCCTCCCCGAGGAGAAACAGACTCGCGTGGTGATCAAAAGGATCCCACGTGAAATCCCATCCACCGACATTAAGGATGACTTAATGTTACAGGGCATCCCTGTCGACGAAGTCCACCGCATGCACCGCGCCCGCAGTGGCGAGGCATTCGACATGGTCCTCGTGGTATGTCCCCCCACCGAGGCCCGCATCCACCCGATATTCAATGTCAAAGCCATCTGCAACCTGACTGGCTTTGACATTGAAAAGCCTCACAAAAATTCGACAATCGGGCAATGTCACCGATGTCAACTTTACGGGCACTCGCAGAAGCATTGCTATGCTAAGCCCAGGTGCGTCAAGTGCCTGGGTGAGCATGGCACTGCGGACTGCACCCGCCCGAAGGACCGCTCGCTCAGCACGGAGCCTCCCAGCTGCGTGCTCTGCGGGCAGACAGGGCATGCCGCGAATTACAGAGGCTGCCCCAAAGCCCCCAAGGCTCCCTCCTCCAAGCTGGCAAAGCGCTCTGACGCTCGTCAGCAGAGGGAAGCTCCCTCGGCCTACAAGGCCCCCTCCGCCCAAATTCCAGCAAGGCTTAGCCCCCAGAGGCCTAGCCCCTGGAATCAGCTGCAACACCAGCAGGCTTTCCCCTCCATGGGTACTCCCAAACCCCAACCCCGAGCATCCCCCCACTCATGGACCCCCGTATTCGCGCTCCAGCGCCTCTCATCCAGCCGCTTCCTGCTCCGGCAGCAGCTCGACCCCCCCCCTCCCCCTCCCCCCGCAGCTTCACTCGACCCCTTCTCGGTGATCACCACGTCTTATATGACATTTTTCACCCCTCGCGCTAGGCAAATGGCTGACGAGATCGTCGCTGCCAGGAACGCCAATGACGTGATGAGGATCCCTCAAATTTTCAACGCGTACCCGGAGATTACGCAAGCCATGTCCTCCCTCGCTAACCCATCTACCCCCCATTATGGATAATACACCCGTAGCTAGGTTCAAACCCCGATCCCTTAATTTAGGCTTCTTCAATGCCAACGGCATTAACGGTCAAAGAGATGAGATCGCGGAATTCCTCCGCGACCATCAGATAGATATCCTGCTAGTTCAGGAAACCTTCCTCAAGCCCCATAAGCGTAACCCATCCATAGCGAACTATCGCATAGTTCGCAATGATAGGATCTCGCTAAGGAGGATAAGGAGGCTCGCTGTCACAGAGGCGGCACCCTCATTTATTACAAAAAGGAGCTCTATTGCATCCCGATGGATCCTCCTGCCCTCTCTCAAATAGAAGTCTCTGTTTGCCGCCTAGGCATGACCGGCCATCAGCCGATCACCCTAGTCTCTGCCTACATCCCTCCCCACACCCCAGCAACAGAGAATCCCCAAGAGATCTCCAACGATCTCTCTTCCTTACTAGGCATGAGTGACTCCGTTATTATAGCGGGCGATCTCAATGCCAAACATCCGGCTTGGAATAGTACCAAGTCCTCCGCCAGAGGTCGACTCTTATTTGACCTCTCCAATACCCTGAACTTTGACGTCATCGCCCCGATGACTCCCACTCACTTTCCCCATGACCCCAACCATACCCCAGATGTCCTAGACACGGCGCTCCTTAAGAACGTCAACCTTAGGCTAAACTCTATAGAAACGGTGCAAGAGCTTACCTCTGACCACCGTCCAGTTGTCATGAAACTGGCCCCCCGCATAGGTCTCCCCGACCCCACTCAGCCCCCGGCCACCAGCAAGGTAACGGACTGGAGGAAAGTAGGCGAATTGCTGAAATCCAACACGTCCCCCCAGCTAGACTCAATCCCCGAGCAGTTCGACTCTGTCGCAGACACAATGGCCGCGATCGACTCGCTCACGGATCACGTACAAACGGTTTTGAACGATTGTTCAAGGCAAGTTCCAGCGGAGGATAACCTCCGCTTCAAATTGCCGGCCGATGTACGTGATCTGATGACCGAGAAGAACGCGGCCACCCGTGCCTACAGCAACTTTCCCTGCCCCGCTAACAAAACTCACATGCGTTACTTACAACGTAAAGTAAGTTCTCGCATCGCTGAGCTGCGTGAAGCGGGCTGGGATAAGATGCTCAGCGACCTAGAACCGACTCACCTAGCTTTCTGGCAGCTCCAGAGGAAACTCCGGTCCCAACAGAGCGCCGCCATGCCCCCACTAGCCCGCCCCGATAAGACCATAGCTTTCGACGACGCCGACAAGGCCGAATGCCTAGCCGACAGTCTCGAGGCTCAATGCTCACCCAGCTTATTGCCAGTAGACCAAGCGCATCTCACTGAGATAGACACTGAAGTCGAACGCAGACTCGCTCAACCCCCCGTAGAGGACCCTGACGATCCATTGCCCCCCCGTCACCCCTGACGAGGTGCACGAGATCATCAAGGGTCTTAAAACCCGCAAAGCCCCCGGTTCAGATGGTCTCACTAATAGAGTGGTCCAACTATTCCCCGCCCACCTGATAATGCTGTTGACCATCATCTTCAATGGTGCTCTCAACAACAACATTTTCCCCCAAACGTGGAAGGAAGCCACGGTCATAGGTATCCCAAAACCCGGCAAGCCCATGAGCGAGCCCTCTAGCTACCGCCCCATCAGTCTGCTCATGGTACTCGGAAAGATCTACGAGAGGCTTATTTATAAGCGTCTCAGAGACTTTGCCGAGACCAAGGGCCTCATACCGAACGAACAGTTCGGGTTCCGCACCCAACACTGTAGTATCCACCAGGCCCACCGCATAGTCGAGCATATAAGCGAAAGCTTCATGCGAGGCTCATTAGTCGGTGCGGTCTTCTTCGATATAGCGAAGGCTTTCGACAAAGTCTGGCACAACGGCTTAATATACAAGCTGTACCAACTCGGTGTGACCCGATCGTCTCGTGCTCATCTTACGAGACTTTCTGTCGAACCGCACCTTCCGCTACCGCATAGAGGGCGCTGTCCTCCCCCCGACCCATTCGTGCAGGTGTCCCTCAGGGTTCTGTCATCTCCCCGCTCATCTTCACGCTGTTCACCAGCGATATCCCAAAGAGTAAAAAGGTGCAGTTGGCTCTGTTCGCAGACGATACGGCCATCTACTCCAAGGGCCGTAGCCCCGATGCGATTCGCCACATTCTCCAGGCCTCAGTCGACAAGCTCGGCGAATGGTTCAGGAAGTGGCGAATCGAAGTCAATCCCGACAAAAGTCAGGTGGTACTATTCTCCAAGCCGCGGAAGCTCCCCCCCCTCCCCGAGCCCCTCACCATGTTCGGCAAGCTGATCCCTTGGGAGAAGCAAGCCAAATACTTAGGCGTCGTCCTCGATAATCACCTTAATTTCAAAGAGCACATAAAGCAGGTCCGCTCGCGGGCCGCTTTCGCTCTAGGTAGGCTCCACTCCATCCTAAATGCAAAAAGCAAATTGTCACTTAGGTGCAAATTGCACATTTACACGGCGTGCATCCGTCCGATCATGACATATGCATGTGTCGTATTTGCCCACGCTGGGCCCCATCACATTCATACGTTACAATCCCTCCAAAACCGATTCCTCCGTAAAGCTACGGGTGCCCCATACTACGTCCGAAACGAGGCCCTCCACCTCGACCTTAAAATCCCCACCATAGCCCAATTCATGAAACGCCTTTCCAAGCGTTTCTTTGACTCTGCCGCCAAGCACCGCAACCCCCTGGTTGTGGCGGCGGCTAACTATACCCCCTCTCGCATTAGTCGTAATCGCCGTCCGAGGCACGCACTGACCGACCCCGACGACCCCATAACTCTCCTCCAGGAGAGCAGTAGGGCCACCAGTACGGTTCTTAAAACCAAACGTCGCCCGACATTCCGACCTCGCCGTCGAGGTCCTCCGCGTTCGCGACCGCGACCCCAACCCGATCTGACTTCTCCTCCCCGACCCTTGCTCGACGACCCGACGCCAGCCCGGGCTGACGTAGCGCCGTCAGTAGTTTTAAACTCCCCGATCCAGCCTGTCCCGACTTGCTGCCTCCCTCCAGCGACGCCCTAAGCCGAGGTCCGTACCCCGTAGGGGGTGCCCTTTCCGGTTAAGTAGTTAATACCTTAGTGGTAAAACTATGAGATGCCATTTAAAAAAAAAAAAAAAAAAAAAAAAAATGCATTGTCAGTTCAGCCTTCGACATATCAGTGTTTTTATTTCAACGACAGTACCCACTCATTGGCTCCACCCTAACCGAAGTCAAGCTCCTAAGCAAAGTACCTAAATTGGTGACCCCGTGAAGACGAACACGAGCCGAAGTCGAAGCCTCAGTTCCTGAACTCCTACAAGATACCGCAGAATCACAGAAGAGCCATCACCATGCCGACAGATGCCGACGATTTCAGCGACGCTCAGGGCATCTCAACAGCGAAGAGCGACGTGGCAGCAGTATCACTACCTGCACGTCTACCACCATTTTGGTGCCAAGCCGCCGTCGCTGCCAGCAAGTTAGGGGAGGAGCAGAAATTCAACCTCGTCGTTCCACTACTCGGCAATAGCGACCTAGAGGAAATCGGAGACATCATCTTGCATCCACCGACCACCGGCAAGTACAGCGCGCTCAAGGACCGATATCAACATACCAAGAGTCAGACCATCGGCAGTTACAGAAGCTACTCAGCGGCCTCGAACTCGGCGATCACAAGCCAAGCCAACTACTTCGAAAAATGCGAGACCTCAGTGGCAAGCTACTATCTGATGAAGCGCTGAAGGTTATGTGGATCAACCAGCTGCCCGCTCAAGTTCGCGCCGTGCTCTCCGTCAACACCGAGTCATCGCTTGAAGTGCTAGCTGCGATGGCAGACAAAATGATGGAGCATTTCGAACCCGCGACAGTCGCCGCAGTCTCCACAGCAAACCCTCCGTCATCAAGTCCCGCTGTAAACGAAGTTCAGTTAAATGCGATCACAGCCCTTCAAATCAACATGCTTACGAAACAGATAGAGAAACTGTCATTCGAAGTCGCCGAACTCCGCAACCAGCAAAATTCGTCGTATCGTCGTTCCCGCCACAACCACGCACATCGTAGCCGCTCACGCTCACACTCAAAACGGCGTACTGATAATGACCGCAAGCCCGGCGACCCCGACTGGCTGTGCCGCTACCACTTCAGATTTGGCAACGAGGCTCGAAGATGTGAATCGCCGTGTGCCAAAGCCAAGCGGGAAAACTAGAACGTACATCGATAGTGGCGGGCGTCGATGTAAACCAAACGAGCCGCTGCCTATGTGTAATCGACACCAACAACAGAGAAAAGTTCCTTGTCGACACGGGAGCCGACATATCGGTATTAGCCGCTCGGAACCAGAAATATACAAGGCCAGCGGAGAATGCAGGTTATAAACTTTACGCTGCCAACGGAACAGAGATTCGTACCTACGGAGAGCGCACACTCGAGCTCAACCGAGGCTTACGAAGAAGTTTTAAGTGGACTTTCGTCGTGGCCAACGTGAAGACTTCGTTACTGGGTGCCGACTTCCTAGTACATCATAAACTGTTAGTCGACCTGCACCAAAGAAAACTCATCGACCGTGTAACCGAGCTCAGTGTCAACGCCGTCAGAATAAACAGCGAAGAAGAATCAATCTACATCATCAACCGCGACCACACTTATCACGACCTACTGAAGAAATATCCAGATGTACTTAGACCGATGACACTCAAAACTCCAGCCAAGCATGACGTCACACATCACATCGAGACAGCTGGGCCGCCGATCTACTCACGGCCCCGCCCTCTACCGCCCGACAAATATAAGGCGGCTAAACTTGAATTCGAGCGGATGATCGAGATGGGAATATGCAAGCCGTCGAACAGTCCGTGGGCGAGTCCACTTCACATCGTTCAAAAGAAAGACGGATTGTGAACGCCGGTACTGCGGCTTTTGTGAATTTGGGTCAGTGTGGAAGAATGACACGAGACACACAGACTTTAATACACGTTTATTAACGGTTTACAAAAAAAATAAATTGAGCGTATGGTGACGCTGACGGTCTATGGGCGAGTGGCGCGCGCGGCGGGGTCGCGCGCGTCGGTTGAGTCTACGTCGTGGGCGTGTGCGTGAGACGTCTGTGCACACACACGCTAGGCGTTAACATGTTACCGCCCCAGGAACGCAGTGCTGGTCCATGACTGGTAGCGGGCACAGTCGGTTGAAAGCTCTTCGAAGAGTCCCCGAAGTGGTGAGCACGTCGGCCACGCGGGTCACGCCGTCGGAGCCGGGGTACAGGTGAACTACGCGCCCTAGCAGCCACCGGGTGGGAGGCAGCCGGTCATCTTTCACCAGCACCATTTCTCCAAGCCGGAGTTGATCTCCCTGTTTGCGCCATTTCTGTCTCTTCTGGAGTTCTGTAATATATTCTATACAGAGTGTTAGTGTAAACACCGTTATCCTTGCAACCAGTGGTTTGGTTTCATTTATAGAACGTAAAATCAATGGAAAATTACAACTTTTTTTAAATTTTTTTTAGATCTAAATTTTACCACAAGAGACGCAAGTTCGTTGCCCTATGCGCTAGCGCAACGAACTTGCGTCTCAACACGGGCGGGGGGTACGGGATGTGACCTGACCGGCAGCGAGCGCGATCCCTCCCTCAGTCAGTCAGCTGTTTCGCTAGCAAGCACGGTGTCAGATAGAAACTTTTTAAAATCTTTTAATGAAAATAACGTTTTTTTTTTGTTGCGTTCGGTCATTTATTTTTATATTTAAGTCAACTAACCATGGTTTGAATGACAAGAGTGTTTACCCTTACATCCTGTATAATAACGTTTCCAGAAATGGGCTTTCAGTTGCTGAATTCTCATATACCGTGAGAGAGAAGGTATCGCCGCAGGGTCAGTGTCCTGAGGAGAAGGCAAAGCTGTAAGCGGTCGTCCAATTAAGAAATGTGATGGGGTAAGCGCCGTGAGATCAGAAGAGTCTGATGATAACGGAGTGAGAGGCCTAGAATTCAGAACACCCTCGATCTGTACAAGAACTGTATTCATCTCTTCATAAGTTAAGTTAGCTAAACCTAAAACCCTCTTTAAATGATATTTTACAGATTTTACGGAACCCTCTGCTAATCCGTTAAAATGTGGGCTGTACGCTGGTGAGAATTTGAAATTGATATGTGAATTAGACGCTTGAGAGCAAATTTCGTTAAAATTTATCTTTAAAAATCTAGCCAACTCATTACATGCGCCGACAAAACTAGTACCATTATCAGAGTAAATGGTGAGCGGTCGTCCTCTACGGGCAACAAAGCGGTCTAATGCAGCTAAAAATGTTGTGCTGCTCAAGTCAGTGACAAGTTCTATATGTACTGCCTTAATGGCTAGACAAACAAATATACAAAGATAGGACTTTATGAGTCTGCTTCCTCTGCCCTTTCGGTTCAGTATCATGACGGGACCGGCATAGTCGACTGCCGTGTTGGCAAACACATACTCTGTATGCAGGCGACTGGAAGGAAGGTTGCCCATGATCGGTTGAATACCCTTTCCTGCAAAACGACAACATTTAATGCATTTTTGAACTATCTGTCTGGCAAGGTTTCGACCATTAATAAACCAGAATTTATGACGAAGTGTAAAAAGTAATAATTGCGGAGGCGCATGCAATAAGATTATATGATAATGCCTAAATATTAATGTGGTCAAATGATGCCGTGAATCAAGCAGGATGGGGTGTTTTGTGTCAAAATCGTAAAATGAATTTTTAAGTCGACCACCTACTCGTAATAATGTGTCATTTTCGTTATAAAATGGATTTAATTGAAGTATTTTGTTTTTAACTGATAATTGTTTATTGTTTTTTAATAAGTTGTATTCTGAGTTGAAAATTTCAAGTTGTACAAATCTGCACAGTGAAGTTAATGATGAATTTAATTCATAGATTTTTATGAACCCAGTACGTTTGTGTTGTGGGTGCAAACAATTGTGAATGAACCGATGCACGTATACAATCACACGTTGTAATTTACTAAAATTAGAGAAACTCTTTATGAAGGCAGAGTAATATGTAACATAATCAGAACAGTCAGCAGTCAAATTACATTTAACCTTGAACTCTGGTAAGTCAGGCTCTTGATGGTGTGACGGTTGGTTAGGCCATGACTGTTCGTCATGTAAAAGGAATGGCGGCCCTGACCACCATAAACTACAGTTTTGTAACTGTTTGGCATCTGCCCCACGTGACCCAATATCAGCTGGGTTATTTTTAGTGGGCACATAACGCCATCTGCATGATTCAGTTTTCTCAGATATTTCACTGATTCTGTTAAATACAAACGGTTTAAGCAAGTGTGCTTTAGGTGAATGTATCCAACCGAGGACAATAGTGGAGTCACACCAATAGACACACTTATTAATGTTTAATCTAAGTGATGATTTCACTTTATCTGCCAAGCGCACGGCGAGGAGAGCACCGCACAGCTCTAGCCGGGGCACTGTCATGGGCTTCAGGGGAGCCACTCTGCCCTTTGCAGTCACTAAATGAACAGACACACGATTATTATTATTGACACTCTTTATATATACGCACGCGGCGTAAGCCTGTGTACTTGCATCACTAAATACATGAAGTTCGATTGAGATAGGACTATCACCTAAAAAATATCTAGGAATTCGAATATTATTTATGTGAGCAAGTGACGTTATAAATTTAGACCACATGTTTACTATATCCAAAGGTACAGATTCATCCCACGTTATTTGTGAAGACCATAGTTTTTGTAAAATATTTTTTGCTAGCAGTATACATGGGCTTATTAGACCTAATGGGTCAAATATTTGTGACATAAGCGATAATATCGTGCGTTTAGTTAGAATTTTGTCTTCATTAATATGTACTGAGAATAACAAATTGTCCTCTTTGGACAACCAAAGTAATCCTAACGTTTTTGAGTACTCATTGTTAGATAAGTTAAGTAATTCGTCGCTAGTACTTTCACCAACGATTTCAGTGACAACATGAGCACTATTTGAATTGAATTTACGTAAATGAAATTTTCCATTTTCTAACTGTCTAATTACACCCTTACATGTGTCTATGAGTTGCGATTCAGTAGCGGCACCTGTAATTAAGTCGTCGACATAGAAGTCATGTAAGATGACTTCTGAGACGGTTTGGTCTGGGCATTCGATACCAAGCTGCGTCAAACACCTTGTCGCGAGATAAGGAGCAGACGCGGTTCCGTACGTAACTGTGTGTAGTTTATACTGCCTCAGTTGCTCGTGTGGTTGGAATCGCCATAGGATTTGTTGAAGCATTTGTTGTGATGGTTTGACATTCACCATTCTGTACATTTTCTCGACATCTGCAGTCACGAGAAACTGGCGCATTCTAGTTAAGATACTAATTAGGTCATCTTGGACTGTTGGACCTACCATTTGAATTTGATTGAATGAGACACCAGAGGCCGTCACTGCAGATGCGTCATATACTACCCGTAATTTTGTCGATAAGCTTGAGTCACGTAATACACTGTGGTGTGGTAAAATATAAGTGAGAGTATCATTTTCAGGATTTTCATTTAATGACATATGGTTTAATGAAATGTACTCTTTGATGAAATTACAATATTGCTCTTTAAAATGTGGTTCGCGTTTGAATCTGCGTTCTAAGGATAAGAATCTGGACAAAGCTTGTTCATAAGAGTCGCCCAGCTTATCAGGCGAATCCTTTAATGGAATCATCACTTCGAATCGCCCATCAGGCAACCGAGTGGTATTCTTTATAAAACTTTGTTCACATTCAAGCTCTTCCTTAGATATTTGTTTACGTGCAGCTACTGTTTCTAGTTCAAAGAATTGAGATAATTTAGTATGTAATTGATCGTCGTTGTTTTGTAAGGTAATATGATTGCAGTGGACGGTATTAATGAATTTTGTATGTTGTGTCGGCACTGGACCTGAAATTAAGTAACCCAGTTTAGATTTATTTAGTGTTGGTTTATTTTTACCCAATGATATATTTTGGGAACCTAGTATGGTCCAGAAAATATCAGCGCCAAGTAGCATATCGACTGGACCAGGTATGTGAAATTTGGGGTCAGCCAACGTTATGTGAGGTGGTATATTTAGTGTTGTACAGTCAACTTTTGTAGTTGGCAATAATTGAGTGATGCGCGGAACAACATAACTGTAGACGCTCTCGCTATAATGATTAAATAATGATGATATGAGTACGTCACAACGCTTTGACAAGCAAGATATTTGAGAATTAAACCCTTCGACTATGGTCGAAGTGGAAAATGTAGGTAAGTTAAGTTTGGCACATAAACTTTCAGTTATAAAACTGGAGGTACTTCCACTGTCAAGTATGGCACGCACTTTATGGCATATACCATTATTGTCTGTCACATGGACTAAGGCCGTGGCTAGTAGAACACAGTTGTTTTGAGTGGCTGACAAAGCAATGTCTTGAGGAGGACTAGGCGGTTGTCAGTCTTGACAGTCAGGCTGTGGCAAAGAGTGTAACATGACGTTATTTGTTGAAGGTACAGGCGCAGACAGTGCAGGAGCTTCATGCTCGTGTAATAAGCTGTTGCACCGCAGGCCGCACAAGCGACATGGCCCTAACTTGCATGCATTGTCAGCATGACCTTGACGTAAACAATTTAAACATGATTTAAGTGCCTTAGCCTTTTCAACCCTGGTTGCTAAGGGTAATGATTTGAATTCTTGACAAACATAAAGTGCATGATTACCTTTGCAATATGGACAAGGGTACCTGCGAGCGGGGTGAGTTTCTGAGTTGGCCACAAATGTTTTATGACGAACATGTGCAGGATCACTTGATTTACGGTTTTTATGAGTATTCTCCATAGTTTCCAAAAAATCAGCACGATCTTTTAGAAAGTTATTAAACATTTTAAGTGTAAGGAACTCTTTCACCGTATTACGATAAGATTCCCACTTAGTGCTTGTGACTATGTCAAGCTTGTTTGACAGGATTTGAATTAATAGTACATCCCAGTGTTCAATAGGGAGGTTAAGTGTTTTGAGTGCTCTGAGGTTCCTATTGACTGTATCGATTAAGCTACGTAATGCTTTAGGTGATTCTTTTGCCAACGGTTCCAAGTTAACAATGGCTTGAGAGTGATTATTGACCAATGACTTTTCATTATTATAGCGGTCACAAAGTAGTTCCCAAGCTACTTCATAATTACTACTTGAGAAATCTAAAGACTGAATGACTACAGCGGCACTGTCTTTCAAAGCAGCCCGTAAGTAATGAAATTTATTAATATTGGGTATTGACTTGTCTGAGTGAATGAGACTGCTATACGTGTCACGGAATTCCAACCAGTCATGATACTGACCCGAGAAACTAGGCAAATGAATAGTAGGAAGTGCAAGTTTTGGCCCACCTTCACGCGCAGTACAACAAGAACCCGTCACAGACCTGTCGCTGCCCGCAGGGCCGGCTGGAGCCAGCGGACCACGAGCTCGTGCGATCGCCCCGAAGTACTTGGTCTCGAAAGCCTCGCGTTCTTTGTACTGCTCATCTGGAATTTCCATACAATTTTCTATATCAAACTGAATTGAATCAAACTCGGTATAGATTTCTTCAATTTTTGATAAACGGATGTTCAATTCATTTATTTGTAATTTACTTAAGTTGTCACAACTCTCAACAGTCAGCAAATAATTTTCAAATATTGTAAGCTTAGCTTTGCATGATGCACGCTTTTTAATTAAAGTTTTTTCTGCCATGGTGAAGTAGGTAAGTATAATGATATTTTTAAGTAAGAATTGAAATCAATGTTCACAGGCGACTAATTTATGTCAATTGAAATTAAGTCTAAGCCAAAATGATAATAGATTGTATGTATTTTACACCAAACAATGCGATGAAATGAGTTGCTAGAAATAATCACAAACAAAATATTATTGCAATGCAGTTAATTTATAGATAAGAAATGGAACGATTACTTAAATGATCATATTTTATGTGAAGCGGAGTGAGGGTATGCGTAAAATGTGCAATAATCAAGCAGCGGGTGGTGCGCACAAGTAGCAAGCCAGCAATAGCGCAGCTTGCCGGTCCGGCCCGAACCCGTTCTCAGCGCACGCGACAGGCAGCGGTCAATCGAATGCACTAGAACATGCGAAATAGCAATAGTTAATTACGAGATATTATTATACAGTTCCCGCACACACCAATGGAATCTGAAATGCTTAGAACCTCTGAAATGAAACTTACGTTAGGTTATGAACAAACATTTCAGTTTTATTTTCATTAGGTACGAAATAAGTTTTATATAAATGTGAGTAATAAAAGTGATATTTAACTGAGCAAGATAAATGAGTAATATTGCGCAATGCAATAATGAGTGGTTTGTTATAAGAATGATGGATATTTAACGTACCTACGAAGTGGTTCACAAAATGGAGGATTTGTGAATATTCAATGATTAATTTATCACTAAATGAAGGATTAGTGATTGTTTTAATAAGAATTGGTACAAGAATCACAAAATGATGGATTTGTGAATATGATAGGGCTCACGGGGTCACAAAATGACGGATTTGTGGCGGTAATACAGATTTATGGGACAATTAGACAAATTGGAACAAACTCACAATAAAGCTTCCCTCAGGACTCACGTGTGACCTTCCTTGCAGAAGTTGCAGATGTAGATAGTCCTCTTTGTCACAGCTTCCCCCAACTCCAAATACGTATTTTATTTCAAGCTTGATGTCCACGTAATTTTTCTCCAATGATGAGATTCCTTGTAGAAATATCGTATGATGTAGTAGCTATGACTCGATTCGTTGAAACTTGAATCTTCGTAATGGCCGCCATCCACGCAGCGCAGTATTTCCTTTGTTCTTGTTGCTGGGTGTGGTTGAAATTATCCAGCTCGAAGGACCAAATTGTGAACGCCGGTACTGCAGCTTTTGTGAATTTGGGTCAGTGTGGAAGAATGACACGAGACACACAGACTTTAATACATTTTCAGTTTATTAACGGTTTACAAAAAAAATAAATTGAGCGTATGGTGACGCTGACGGTCTATGGGCGAATGGCGCGCGCGGCGGGGTCGCGCGCGGCGGTTGAGTCCAGGGCTTGAAATACCGTTAAAAATATGGTATCGTTACAGCCTTTTAATGCAGATATCGTTATCTAATAAATAACGTTATAATTTTTACCGGTATATCTGGCACATTTTATCGTTAAAATATGTAACGATAAAATCTACGGTACCGATAATTTTACCGTTATGATTTGGTTTTGTTACCGTAGCTCTCGTCCAATCGCAATCAACGGGGCGTATGTAACCCGAAAAATTCTCCCGTAGTAGGATATTATTGGGCATTCTACTCCACCTTCCGTTCCATCGGCTCACTTCGTTCGCCTCGTCACTCTCGGTGGAGTAGAATGCCCAATAATATAATTGAAAAATACTGGTTCGGCGCCTATTCCACCCGATGGAACGGAAGATGGAGTAGAAATCTTACATAGTAGAGTAAAATACTGATACTGGTTCGGCGCCTATTCCACCCGATGGAACGGAAGATGGAGTAGAAATCTTACATAGTAGAGTAAAATACTGGTTCGGCGCCTATTCCACCCGATGGAACGGAAGGTGGAGTAGAAATCTTTCATAGTGGAGTAAAATACTGGTTCGGCGCCTATTCCACTATTTTAGTTCTAAAACGCAATATAGGCTTACCTCGATCAACTGCTGCAGATTCTCGGATTGAACACTAAACCACGACTTTATATTATATAGTTCACAAGTTTTATAACAACAAGTTTCACACATAATTCTTTCATAATTTCGTTTGCAAATTGAACTACATACACGAACATAGTAAGCTAAAATTCAGGACAGTTTGTCTCATGTCTCTTCACAAAGCAAGAAATAGCATACACCTACAGGCATACACACATTCTATTTCTATGACCCCAGATTGGGCACCAAGGACATCTGAACTTTAGGATACCGTAAACATTAAACTAAAATTTGGGTCAGATTGACTCTTGTCTCTTCACAGAGCAAGAAATAGCATGCACCTACAGGCACAAGCTCATTCTATTTCCATGACCCCAGATTGGGCACCAAGGACAACCAAATGTTAATTTAATTTATTCATACACGTAGACAATCAACTACTGGTTTTAGTAAGCTAAAATTCAGGACAGTTTGTCTCATGTCTCTTCACAAAGCAAGAAGTAGCATGCACCTACAGGCACACGCACATTCTATTTCTATGACCCCAGATTGGGCACCAAGGACATCTGAACTTTAGGATACCGTAAACATTAAACTAAAATTTGGGTCAGATTGACTCTTGTCTCTTCACAGAGCAAGAAATAGCATGCACCTACAGGCACAAGCTCATTCTATTTCCATGACCCTAGATTGGGCACCAAGGACAACCAAATGTTAATTTAATTTATTCATACAGCTAACACTACCTTACTAGCGTGTAAGGTAGTGTTAGCTGTATCAACCAACTACAACTACAATCAACTACTGGTTGCTCTGCTGTTACTCCGCGTTGCGCTTGATTAATTAAGATGCTTACACACTCATACGTTCGCCTTCGAAACGGTTCATGCGCCGTCCCGTGGCTATTTATTGTACTATACTCTTTGTAAACCGCCTGACGACGGCGTCGGAAACGATCGTACAAATTTTTCACAGTATAGGTGTGAGTGAGTCTTTAAAACCTCGGACTGCAAAATTGCATTATGTAAATTTGCTGAATTCGAACTTTATCGTTGTTATGTGAGGTGTATGTGTGAGTGAGTAATTTCCATGTATTCAACAATTACTTTGTAAGATGATCGCCGCGCATGTTGCAGTCTTTGATTAAAATTTGATTTTTATAGGATTTCCTATTTCTCTCTCGTTTGTTTATTATTTTATATGTTTTATAATAATGTGTTAGTTCTATCAATCTAGGATTGTTTGAAAGATGATTCTTAATATCAGTACTGAAAATTTGCATGAAATGATTATAAAAATTCGTTCTAGCCGTTGGATGATTTTATAACAATTTTAAGTTTACTGCAACATACCTGTGAACTTACTTTATGACATGGGTTCGTTTACATATAATGGTCTGCAAAAAAAAAAAAAAAAAAAAATGTATTCCGGATATTTTACTTTCGGCTCATCTTAACTTGCAGATTTATTTTTTTAATTTCAGTTTGATTTATGTTGGCATGCAGAGTTTAATAATACGGTTTATCAAACAAACACACATACATTATTATAATACCTATTATAAGTAACAGCTTGGTATCGGCTTCACCTTTGTCGGTGAGCGTTAAAGCTGGTTTTCTATTTCGTTTCTCACGATAAAATTGCAATTTGACAGAAGGGTTTTCAATCAATACGGTTTAATAAGTCGTAAGTATCATCAATTAGTTATACACCTGTGAGGACATGTAGTTAAGGTTTAATTTTGATATGAGGTAAATATTGCTGAAATGATATTTTTTAGGTATATAACCAATCAATTTCGATCATATAATTACATTCGCTCCAGTGTCTTCCAGTGATCCACTTATCTTTTTCGTTACATAATTACGTCATCCTACAAATATAAAATGTAAGTAAGTACTACTAAGTTTATTGAATATTTTAATGTGTAATCGGCTACGTACCTACTCAGCTTCGGACCTGGTTTCTGCCTGCCGGCTGGTGTAACTGTCGCCATCATACCACCCATGTCATCTTCTAGCAAACAATATTCCATCTGAATATTTTAATGATTAATCGGTACTCAGCTACGGACCTGGTTTCTGCCTGCCGGCTGGTGTAACTATCACCATCATACCATCCATGTTATCTTCTAGCGAGCTATATTCCATCTGAATATTTTAATGTTTAATCGGTACCTACTCAGCTACGGACCTGGTTTCTGCCTGCCGGCTGGTAACTACCATCTTCTAGCGAGCTATATTCCATTGAAACTTTCCTCTCCATAATTATTGAGGTTGGTTATAGAATTAATCTTAGTGTGTTCTATTTCAGGTCTGACTCAGAATCGGAATATCAATCACCTGCACGGTCCACAGCTGCAGTAATCGAGGTGAAAAAGCAAGCTAAGAAAAAGGCGGTGAAGCGCCAAACACCTGAAAGCACCGCCCACCCGTCAAACTCTAAGTCAAGGTAATTTATATTACTGCTTGTATGTTTAGGTGTTTTTTTGGTATGATAAATCAATTAAAATGTTATGTGCACTGATACATGATGGTTAGGGAACTTGGTAACGCAGACAACTGTAAAATCAATTTCCGATTATATTCAATGCAGGAATGTTAACAGTTACTTCATTAGGTATTCTTATTGAAATTATTATAACAAATATATACCACGTTTATCGCGTTTATCAGGCTTTGTATTCCCCATAAGATTCAACAGAGGTGTATAATAGATAATAAATGTAAATTATTATAAATGAAAATATGCGTAATTGTTTACAGTAAAACACGCAGCTTGAGCTCGGACCTCTTTGGTCTGGAGGACGAACCGAAGACGACGACCTCAAGCGGGGACTTCGGTTCATCGCTCATCAGCCGTGTTGCCAACGGTAAAGTACGGCGAGCGGCAGACCTAAAGGGAGAGTTCTACGTAGAAGTAAAGGTATACGCGAAAGACGAAGTTGCCTCCACCCCCAAGGAAGAACGGTGGAAAAAAGCCCAGGTCGCTTTAAAAGCACAATTAGATCGAAATACTCCTCAGTGGGACGGGCTGCAAATGTTCATGAGGTCAACTCATGAATTGTTTAATAATTCCGAGCCCGTCTTTTACAGCGATAGCATAAATTTAAAATAATTTAGTTTTAATTGTTGGGGACACCAAATTAATTGTATTGATTATTGCAGAATCTAATAGTATATAAATCTAAACCTATTTTAGCATACAAAATTAACTGACGTAATAATTATCTAAAATGCCTTTCTGTACCGTTTGTAACACCTCTGTTGAGCGCAGTCACTGGACAGGTCATCTACGTAGTACTAATCATAAAAACAAAAATATTTCGCATTTTTGCGAAGGTGTTGAAATAATCCATTCTGCATTTCGTAATCGTATAGCTTCTTATAGAATCGTCGATCCGTCTGAGAATTATTCTCTAGATTCATTTTTTAATAATATTGAGAACAAAATTAAAATGTTGATTGATACGTCTCTTAAAGAACACACTTGTTTAAAAGTTAACTTCGAATATTTCGCGTTGTTTTTAATGGTTAAAAATGATTCTCAGGAGATGAAATCATTTGCCACAAAAAACTTTACTTTGCATCAGAATTATGAATTGGATCCATTATTGGCTCAAGTCAAAAATACTTTAACAAAAAAGATTGAAGAATTTCAGGACCGCGATAGTGGATGGACCTTCTTAAACAATTCCCATTTGGAAATCAATGTTAACAAATATCAACCTTTGCGCGGTTCAGGTTTTGTCGAATTGCCTGTATCAATAAAATCGAAAAAAGCATGTATTAATATCCGCAATAATGATGAGTATTGTTTTTTATGGTCCGTTGTTGCTGCTTTATATCCAGCTAAAAGTCATCCTGAAAGAGTATCGTCTTACCCTGATTTTCGTAACGTATTAAATGTAAAGGATATATCATTCCCAATGAATTTCTCAGATGTTACGCGATTTGAGGGTAATAACCCTGAAATTTGTATTTATATTTATGGTTTGAAAAATAATACCATTGTAGGACCTCTTTACAAACCAAAAACCTTAAACGACAAGGTGATTCGTTTACTTTATTTCGAAAATGATGATTTATCACATTACTGTCTTATTAAAGACTTACCACGACTCGTTAAGAATCAAATAACAAAGCACCACAGTAAATTGTACTTTTGTGACGTTTGTTTACTGTTTTTTAATTCATGCGACGATCTTAGTTCACATAATTGTGGAGGTGTCGCCACGGAACTGCCTCCAAAAGGTTCTTTCATACAGTTTGAAAATTATAACAGAAAGCAGACTGTACCATTTGTTATATACGCAGATTTTGAAACAATGCTAGAACGGTATGAATCTTGTGACCCTAATCCCACTAAAGCGAGCACTGTAACGCGACAGCGACACGTGCCTATAGCTTACGCTTACCATATTACGTGTGCGCTAGACGAAAGCCACAATCGTTACGTTTCTTATCGCGGTTCGGATTGTGTATCTAATTTTGTGAAGTCTATTTATAAAGATGCACAAAAAATTTATACTATTTTAAAAAATAATGTTCCTATGATATACTCAGATGATAATGCTCACAACTTTGAAAACGCGATGAATTGTCATATTTGTGATCACTTCTTATTCGGCGACAGGGTTCGTGATCATTGCCACTTGAGTGGAAAGTATCGCGGCGCAGCTCATAGTTACTGTAACCTGCAATACAGATTACCAACATTTTTACCAGTATTCTTTCATAATTTGTCCGGATACGATTGTCACCTTTTTATAAAAGAATTAGGTGAAGCTCCTGGATCTATTAAAGTGATACCGAAAACAAAAGAAAACTATATTTCATTCACAAAGTTTATTCCGATTTCACCGGATGAAAACATTCAGGTTCGGTTTGTAGATTCTTTCAAGTTTTTAGGCACTAGTTTAGAAAAGTTGGTTAGTACCATGAAAAAACAAGACTTCAAACAATTACAATCTTATTTTCCTAATAAAACAGAATTTAACCTACTCACCCGTAAAGGAGTGTATCCTTATGATTATATGTCTCAATGGGATCGATACGAAGAAAAATGTTTGCCGTCAAAAAACTATTTTTTTAGCTCATTGACTAATGAGTCAATTACTGACGAAGACTTTGAACACGCTCGTTCCGTTTGGTCAGTATTCAATATTCGAAACATGGGTATGTACACCGATTTATATCTTAAAACAGACGTTCTGTTGCTAACAGATGTATTTGAAAATTTTCGAAAAACTTGTAAACGCCATTACAATCTCGATCCTGCGTTCTATCTTACAGCACCAAGTCTATCTTTTGATGCAATGCTTTTAAAAACAGGAGTTCAATTAGAATTAATTAGCGATGTCGAAATTTTTAGAATGATACAACAAGGTATTCGTGGAGGTGTTTGTATGTGTTCCAAAAGATATGCCAAAGCCAATCATAAATATTTAGATACCTACGATCCAAACCGCCCAAATTCATTTATCATTTATTTAGACTGTAACAATTTATACGGTTACAGCATGTGTCAATCCCTACCCTATTCTGGTTTTAGATTTATGAACAGACAAGAAATAGATTGTTTACAAACGAATTTGACAGACATCAGTGATACTGCGGAAAACGGTTACATTCTTGAAGTTGATTTAATATATCCGGAAAATTTGCACATTGAACACAATGATTTTCCATTTTGTCCAGAAAAATGCATACCACCTGGTGGTAAAAATAAAAAACTAGTACCGAATTTGTTTGACAAATATCACTATGTAATTCATTACGTTCATTTAAAAAAATGCTTACAATACGGTTTAATATTGAGAAGGATCCATCGAGTAATTATGTTTAAGCAAAGTTGTTTTTTAAAGCGATATATTGATATTAACACTCAGTTACGTCAAAAAGCAGAGTCAACGTTTGAACAAGATTTTTTCAAATTATTAAACAATAGTATTTTTGGCAAAACCTTAGAAAATAATGAAAATCGAATAGACGTTAAGTTAGTAAACAAGTGGTGTGACTCAAACAATAAAACAAAAAAGACGAATTGTGCTGAGAAATTGATAGCCAGTCCATATTTTCACAGCGCCTCTGTATTTTCTGATGATCTAGTAGCAATCCAAATGAAGCCTTTGCGTGTTATACTTAATAAACCAATATACATAGGGTTCACAGTATTAGAATTATCTAAAACGCATATGTACGATTTTCACTACTCTATCATGAAACCGTTTTATGGTAATGCAATTGAATTGTGCTATACTGACACAGATAGTCTAATCTATGATGTACAGAGTAATAACGTTTATAAAGATTTCAAGCTCAATTTTTTAAAATATTTCGATACCTCTAATTATGACTTAAACAATGAATTTCATTTGCCTATTATTAATAAGAAGATTCCAGGACTGTTTAAGGACGAAATGGGTGGCAAAGTTATCAAAGAATTTGTAGGACTGCGCTCAAAGCTTTATTGTATTAAAACCGTAAACAAAACAATTAAAAAAGCTAAAGGTACAAAAAAATGTGTAACGAAAAATTTAAGTATGTTTGATTATAAAAATGTTTTATACAATTGCAATGTCATTCGCAAAAAAAATGTATTGTTTAGGTCAATAAAACATGAAATATTCACACAGAATGTAAATAAAATAGCACTTTCAAGCAATGATGATAAACGATTGCTATCATCAGATAAAGTATCTACTTTAGCTTGGGGTAATGCAAATATATTTATGTGATGCATTACCATAATTTTATATGTTGTTAGGAACCTACAGTAGTTACATGTTACATTTCTAACATGTATTTATTGATTGTAAAACCTATGTTATTCTAATTGGAAAGTTAGATAATCTTACAACCTGCCGCCTACTATCATACTTACAATTATAAAAAGTTTTTGAGGATGGGTAGCTGGATGTTTGTTACTCTTATAGTGTGAAATGTTGTGTACCTATGTAATTCTAAATTTGTGTATTCTTGGTGTCCCTTGTACTAGTTAGTTGAAAATTAATTTTAGTAAAATATCTGTATTATATATTAATTTAATATGTATTTAAAATGAAATAAAGACATAATAATCTGTTTCATTAATGTAAAATAGTTGTGTATGTAATTCTAAATTTTTTGTATTTTTGGTGTCCCTTGTACTAATTAGTTCAAAATTAATTTTAGTATAATATCTGTTAAGTAATAATAATGCTTAGTTTAATTTACTTAAATAAACAATATATATTTATGTTCATAATAATAATCTGTTTCATTTCCATTCCTGATGACAAAGCGCATTGCGCTGACTGCTTTGTGCAATATAACACCGATCAGGTGCGCGAGCATGTCTCTTCATGTCGCGCCCATCAGCTTGAACTTGTTGAAACATGAAATTGATTCATATCGCAAGGTTTTAAATAGTTTGCATTTCATAATAATATGATATGCACATACATCACCAGGCAGTCAGCCGGACCGGTCACATCAAATCAAATAAAAACGAAACGAATTGTAAGTATTGTACAAGTACCTACTCATCTACATATAACATTAATTCATCATGTTGTTTATGTCGTTTTAATTAATTATTATTTCGTTTGTTTCAGATCATTGATAATGTGTGATTCTCCAGATATTATCGACTTCTCACAATACGCTCAAGGTTTTCCGACTCCGAGTTTAAGCTGGCATATCCCAGATTTCCCTGAACAAGAAAGACCTATCAACAAGGAGCCTAGAACAAGACGAGACTGCGGACCGGCCAACAAGAAACCTAGAACAAGACGGGAGTGTCTAAAACAGAAGTCATCTCTGCCTACATGTCAATCATTCGTCATAAACAATGAGAAGAAAAAAGGTTTACGACTGATCCAGGTACAAGTGTTGGATATCAGTGAACAAGAATCTGCAAGTGACAATCAGGATGTGATAATGTTAAGTGCGCAGTATGTAGTGACTGAATCGGTGGACCATGTTATGGAGGAGACGCAATCGTTAATTAATAAAATATCAAAAAAACTTTGTGGGGACGGTTATTATTAGCTGGTGTCATTATTTTGTAAGTATCTAGTAGTAGTTATATTAAGTGATAATCAATAATAATAAATCATGTATGTAATATTATAGTTATTAGAGCATATTCTTATTAGGTATGTATAACATTTATTTTGTTTTCTTATTCTTTAGTGTTTAATCATGTTAGGTTTTTATGTTGTGTAACTTTTGAATGTATAAATTATAAGCATAAGAAGTTTGGTAAAATTAAAAAAATGTACCTACGTAAAAAAAGTTTGTAAGTTTAAATGTAGTTTTGTTTTTAATCGAGTTGGGATAATGTTCATACATCACAAGTTTGTAAGTTAAGTATGTAGGTACGTTAGAAAACAGTTAACACTATTATTATTATTATTGTGTAGGTAGTTATAATTAGTTTGTAATAGTTGTAAGTAATGTAAAAAAGTAAATAAAAATATATTCATTTATTATTTAAATTATGTTTTATTTTGTATTACTTATTTATAATCGAACTCTAAATTAGCTCTAGTGTAATGAAATAATTAAAGGCTATTTGCTTTCCATATTTTTTATTAGAATAATTCGTTAATCATTGTATATTTTAAATTTGTAATAAAATTGATAAGAAATGTAATTTTTGCTGCAGCTAATTTAAAGTTTGTTATGTAGGTTACTCTGATTATAAATAAAACACTCTTAAGTACAAAGACATTTTTTAATTAACTGTTTAACACAATAACAATTAAAATAAATTAAATACATTCATATTGTTATCAACATACCATTTTCTAATACACACCGCATTCGTTAAAGTACAATTCATTTTATGGTTCACACAATTAAAATCAGTTTTATTTTTGCAGAATTTTTTTTTTAATGTTGCTAAATTAGGACATCCCTTCTCACCTATATCTATCACTTCACAGTTTGCACATAAATCTTTAATCCACTTAATCTTTTCCAAACCCTTTGTAATCATTTTTTTATTTTCTAAATATGGTAAAATAACGCGTTGAAACTCTTTGTAGTCTATGTAGCCCTCACTCCAGTAAATTCCTCGATTTCTTTCTAACCACCTCACCTGCTTTTTTTCTTCTTGTGTTAGGTAGTGGAATGAAAATGGTGGTTTTACCAAGAACGTCTGTGTATGGTCTTGGTTCGCAATGGTCAATTCTTTAACAATAAAATTATTTATAGTATCTTTAAATCCTTGGAGTTCCACTATACAGGTATCTGTCTTCATGATATCTTCTTAACAATGTTACTTAATGGTTTATATTCAACAATGCAATCGTTCAGAATGAGACAGTATGCTGATGTTTGATCTGGTATCTCTGAATCACTCTCAATTTCTACTCTTACATCCACAACCGGACCTGTCTTTAGATTATCCGCTTGTCTAGAGCAATCGACTACAAACAGCGGTGCTAAATCTCTAAATTGTTTTTCGCTTAGTATGGGTTCCGAGCGACGTCCGTAATACGACTGTTGAAATCTGGTGTATTGCTCGTATAATAAAGCGATTCTGTTATTAGCAAAACTCACATTTAAGTTTTCATATGGAAAATAGGTTGAATTGAGATACACTCTAACGTCTCGAATATGACAGTGATCGAATTGAGACATGTCAGAACTTGCATTGTTTTTTCTATTTGTCTGTAGACCAATAATAATGTATCTTGGTTTTTCTATTTGAGATGAAGTTTTGATAGACCAGGTATGTTTTGTAGTTTTAGGCAAAGCTGGATATTCGTATAGATCCCAATTTCTGTATATCATTTGAAGTGGACGATCCTTTTCTAATACTTTTAACAATCCAATTTTTTCTTTGTCTGATACTTTAACATGCGGTACGCGCCATATTATTTTATTGATCTGAACATCATCCACTACTTCGCCAGTATTAAGTTTTACAGCGTTTAAATTAGTGTTACTTCGTAACAATATCAGTTCATGTCTACTATTTATAACGACTTTTTTAAAATCTTCAGCAAAACCGAGGAGGTTACGAAGTGGTATGGAAGCAGAAAATCTTCCTCCATTTATATTTTTTATGCCATCAATATTCCAGCCCCAGGCATTAGACATTTTTGATTCACTTTCGTTCATCGAAATGAGTGATTTCATGGTTGTTGTTATACCTGCATTTTTTATTTTATCAATCTCCACTCCATTTAGCTCATACCTAATGTCTTGGAATAAGTAGAGTAGAGCATTGTTCGTGAAATTGACACTAGTAGCTTTGTCCTTCGTATCTTTTTTGCTAACGATAACAGTTCCTTCCAAATATAAGGTGCTAGCTGATGGTAATATGTACAAGTCCTGTTGGTTGATAGGTATGCGGATTTCATCGTTCCTGTTGAAACTTGTTACATAGGGCTTGTAGGAATGAAATTCGATTCCTTCTATAGTATTATCATAAGTTGGAGCGGATAAAACGTCTAAGATATTCATTTTAGCAATCCGATCGCTCTAAGGAATGCTTTATTGTCTTTAGTTAATTTTATTTTCTTCTTAGAGAGAGGTCTTATTTGATAGGTAGCTCGAGCAGAACTGATATTCTTTACTTGTTGAGACACATTTTTATTGTAGTCAATCATTTTTTTCTTCTAAGATGCAGATATTTTTATATCTAACAGTCTGATGTGTATGCAGCTTATGTTGTTTTGATTGATTGGAAAGTATATTGCGTTCTTCGGGATTTCTATGATCCTGTATCCAGGTGGCACATTAAGTGCAAATTCGTGAATAATATGACTTGGTTCACCGTTTACATAAGAACCGCTTACAATATCACATTCAATCCTGACTACGGTCGTAGGTAGAATGTTGACTGGAGACTGTGACACATGCCATTTATTGGCTTTCAAGATTTGTTTGTTAAACCCTAATAGTCTTCTAAAAGAGTCTTCTTTGGTAAAATTAATATCTTTCGAACAGAATATAGTAGTTTTTAAAGTATTATTATTGCACCGCAGTTTGATCGCTGCATCTTTTATTTCGGATTTTAAATAATCACTGATATCTTGCAATTCATAAGTGCCTTCCGGTATTTCAATAACTTCATTAAAACCATAATAGAACTTATTATTACTTTTATCAATGTTTGGAATAGAATTAAATGTTGAAAAGTGTAATAAAGCACACTCATACTCTCCATCTAGTTGCAAAGTATTAGGATAGTATGTAGTTAACACTGACGAGTCTCCAGTTATAGACAAAGTGAGTGACATCTTGCAAATGATTGAAATTAAAGAAAAGCATATATTTTATATTACATTTTTATTCCAAAAAGTCCACAAATAATTTAAACATAAATGACCACAATTGACTGCGTTAAATTTTTGATATCTTGTGTAGTTATAAAACACATTACAATTTTTGAAATATTGCATCAGTTCCATCGGAGGTTTTAAATTTCCATAGCTATCAAAGTATTCACAGTGATTGTGTACTTTAGCATAAGCTACCCAATGCGTTCCATCGTTCTTAGAATCGTCTAAGTTAACGATACCACATTCAATGCGTTTCGGCTTTCGAGGTAATCGATCCTTCATGTAGACCCCACGAAAATGTGGGATGTCTCTTGAGTACTTTCGGATGTCTACATTAGTTAGAGGGCGATTGGGTAGCATATTTTTCAGTTTTTTGAAGATGTTATAAACAATCCTTTACCACTTTTATACGGCTTAATGTATAAACCCTTGCCCAACACTAAAGCCTCCATAGCTTTATTATGTCGTTCTGTTTCTTGCAAATTTTGTTTGCTTGCTTTGTAATCATTGACGGTTTTTGCAATGCCAGCTGCACCACCAGCTAAAGTTCCTAAAGCCGATAAACCAGCGAAAATTGGAATTAAAGGTAGAACTCCTCCAGTCTTTGGTATGGGTATTACTCGAGGTACTCGAATTCGATGATGAATGTTTGGATATAACTTTTTTGCTGTTAAGTAAGCTGCTTTTATTAAAGTCTTATTATCTTTGCATTTGAGTTTCTTAATTTTTGAATTTATTTTTGAAACTAAGCTTTTAAATGTTTTAATGCCGGATCCAGACTTTAGTTTTACTTTCATAACTTTGTTCACTAGCCAAGAGCTTAGTTTTTCACCTTTCCCTGCATCTTTTGATTTAAGTCTTTGTTTAGCCATGTTAAGTAGTTGTAAATCGGCTTTGTGACGATTTGCTAAGTCTGTATGGTTTGTATACGCAATGTCGTGTTGCATGCAAGCTTCGTCTAGTTTATTCACACCTCGGTCACCTCGCGCTAAGCGTTTGTGAAGTTTGGTTCCTGGTCCGCAATAATTGTATCCTGGCAAATGAAGTTCGAATGATAGATTATTAATTATGTTGTTAACTAGTCCACCCCCTTGCATCACTCAAATTATAATGATATGATTTCAAATTAAAAATGGTTATATAATATCTTAGTCCATTATTGCAGCTTTTTCAATCCAACTGTTTTCTGCACTGTTAAGACCTAACCATTTGACATACAATTTATTTCCTTTCTTTTTCAAAACCTTTTCTATCAAATAAACATCTGGATGGTTAGATCTTTGCAGTTCTTGTTCGTAAAAAGCTCCTAATATGTTTTGCTTTCGTTGATCTTCTATGTGATACGTCACTGGTAAAGTTTTATTTACCTTTTTTATAATAAATAATTCAGTTGACCAATTAGGAGTGTAACCTTTCTCAAAATTATGTTTGTATTTACTTATACGAACACAGTCACCAACTTTGAATTTAGGCTTCCACTGAACTAAATCATGTTTTTTTATTTTTTCAATATTTTCTTTGATTACTTGTTCATTACATTTATTCACATCAACCGGTTTAAATTGAATAGTGCGATGCTTGGTGTTGTTATATCTCTTCAATGTATCTTCCAATGGTAGACCTAACCACTTATAGTTTCCATTGAGACTAAAATATTTATATAATTTATTTTTTACAGTTCTAATCAGTCTCTCTACAATTGATGCTTTTTTAGTAGAAAACGATGAGTAATGGTTAATGTTGTGCTTTTTCATAAGAGCTTGAAAAGTGATGTTATAAAATTCTGTTCCCATATCAGTTTGTAAGTTAACAGGATTTTTACGACTACTAAGCAGTATACGTTCGAATGCATGAGTAACATCAAATTTATTTTTCGATTTTAACGGTTCAGCCCAGGCATACTTTGAGAAGCAGTCAATCACCACTAAGATGAAATTGTAACCTTTATTATACTTTTTCAGGTTTTGCATGTCCATCAAGTCTGCTTGCCATAAGTCGCTGATTCCTTTCAGAATAACAGAACGTCGAAGGAAATTTCTTCGTGCGGCTTTATGTATTTCATTTACAATTTGTTGTTTAACCATTACGGAGTTTTTAGAAGTAATTTATCTACCTCTGCTTTAGTATAAAACTTATCTTGCAAATGAGTTGAAACCTCAGGTATCCCTGCTTTTAAAGTAGCTTGAACTGTACCCTTTGCATCTTTTATGATTTGAGAACGCAATGTACCAATCAGATTATTAAATTCTTTAATCATATTAGCATTCAATCGATCTACATAATCCTTGTTCACAACCAGATTATTTAATTCTTTTAACGTGTTAGCATTAAATCGATCTACATAATCCTTGTTCACAACCAGATTATTTAATTCTTTTAATGTGTTAGCATTCAATCGATCTACATAATCCTTGTTCACTGCCAGATTATTTAATTCTTTTAATGTGTTAGCATTCAATCGATCTACATAATCCTTGTTCACTGCCAGATTATTTAATTCTTTTAATGTGTTAGCATTCAATCGATCTACATAATCCTTGTTCACAGCTTCGTCTGCTTCTACTGGAGATCTAATTCCTTTCAGTCTTGATGTTTTTAAATCAAAATCTCCGTTCTCTGATTTTAACAATGCATTCTCATTAAACTCAAATAACTCTGATAAACGCATTCTTTTGTGAATGTAGTGTCCGAATTTGTCTACGTTCATGTTTAAGGTGTATTGTATCGAGAGGCTGATAGTAAAATAAAGACATTTTTAAGTATTTATTTATTTATAACTTTACTTTCACGCAATTCTTCAATGATAGATATAATTTTATTATCTAATCCTGTGTTGCCAGCATCTCTAGATGCAATTAATAATTTCAATCTTTCCACTAATTCATTAGGATTATCCCAGTACACTAAATCTACATTTTTTCTCCACTTTTTTAATAACGGTAGACCCTTTCCCTGAACTGTATTCTTCAGTTTAAAAAGAGGTTTAATAACTTGCAAATATTTTTGTCCTTTATTACTTTTTATTGGTTTAGTTGGCTCATAGTCCCGACGATGTGCATTTGTATCAAGAAGCATCGACTTATAATTTTGCATATCACTATCTGTAACTAAGCTTAAGTCTACATCTTTCTTCAGCAACAACTGTTTTAAACCAGGTGTATTTCGGTATTTACTTCCAGCTACGGTTATGTATTGATCGTTGATCGTTATGGAAGCAGAACCTAACATCAGTTTCCCGCGGTCTGCTCTAACCCCAAATGGAATATCTACCAACGCTTCTGAAGATAGTGACCAGGATGACATATCACAATCTTCATTCTTTTCAACTACTGATTCATAAGAAGAGTCACTGTTGATATCGGATTCATATTTGTCTTCATCACCATTATTATCATTACTTCCTGCGCTACCAGTTCCTTCTTTCTGTGAAGTTTTGTTAATAAACGGAACATCAGCAAAATCATCACTAGTACGCAGGAGAGGAGTTTGCTTACTAGCATTAGCAATTAGGTTGAGAGGTTCTGTTACAGGTTTGAAAACAGATTCCAGTGCTTGTTTATTGTTAATCTCTGCATCTCTCATTTTTCGCACTTTTATTTTTACAGCTTCTGCCGCATCAACAATTTGTCGTTTCAATGATTTTTCCATATTGGTAAAATAGGTCGTAATTGGTTTAGCGTCGTAAGGTGAATAATAATGTCAGACAGGTAATAGTCTTATATATGTATTCCTGTTCTTAGTCAAAGACTACAAACGTGTCAAATTTACTTCTATAACATCCTTTGTTTTTAGAACAATCTTTATTAATTACAACATAATTGAAAGGTATACTCCATATTTTTAAACACATTTCACGAAATTCAATCCATGTCATGTCAGTGTTGACGTGTTCTTCATAAACATGTCTCATATTTCTTTCATCTTGTTTGAAAAGTACGATTAGGTTTGCGTTGTCTCTTACTAACTGCTTCGGGATTTTACTATACGTCTGATTTAGATAAAAACAATCGATGAACTTGTGTCTCCCTATAGCAAAATAATCACGCATACTACTTTGATTTTCACAAGCAACATCGTCAAATATAATAACAGAATTTGGTTTTGCGGTTTGAACACTCAATACTTGCTCATTTTCATGATATTTCTGAAATAAAATGCCTGGTACTTGTTGCAAGACTTTTTCTAAAAAAACATACTTGGGTTGTTGTAAGGTTTTCGAATAAACATACACATTTTGAAATCTTAAACCATTCTCGTGTATAAGAAGACCGATTAATAAATTAGTTTTTCCACAATTTGACGGACCGCAAATGATGCATCGTACTGATTTAGGTAATAATTCTCCATGGCGAAAACCAGTCTCCTGAGAATTAACACAAAGTTTGTTTACATGTAACGATTGTGGTTGTTTTACAAATTTCATGACGACTGCTTGAAACGGTTATATTAATAATGAGTCAATTGATGTATTACATTGACATTTATAACTCATTGTCGCTAACTCGAACAAATGTACTAGCAACCGCGCCTAACTGGAATAGGCGCCGAACCAGTATCTTACTCCACTATGTAAGATTTCTACTCCATCTTCCGTTCCATCGGGTGGAATAGGCGCCGAACCAGTATCTTACTCCACTATGTAAGATTTCTACTCCATCTTCCGTTCCAGCGGGTGGAATAGGCGCCGAACCAGTATTTTTCAATTATATTATTGGGCATTCTACTCCACCGAGAGTGACGAGGCGAACGAAGTGAGCCGATGGAACGGAAGGTGGAGTAGAATGCCCAATAATATCCTACTTCCCGTCTATGAAATTTGGTATGTGATGAAGTTAGGTAATACAAAGTATAGACGTACAATAATCCAACAAATTTTGTTAGGTACGAGAAGTTATTTTTTTAACCTAAATATGAAAATCGCTTATAGCTCTGTGAATACATCAGACTAAAATACTACTTTCTGTATACGTACGCATGTACTAGTTGGAATAAGTATTTAAAAAAATCCAATATTTTTTCGATTTCAGAGATAAGTACTCCAAATTTAATTTTTAAATTTTGCACTATAATTTCTACTGATAAATTGCTCGGCGAATTGTTATTTTATAATATGGTTTTATGTCCTTAAATACACAGCATTGTTTAGTTATTCAAAATATTTTCCTTTTTAATTTTTTTTTTTTCGATTTTTGCTTAACTACGTAATGTGGAAAATCACTCCGTCAATTTTTAGACCTTTATTAGGCTTATGGTTATAAATTAAAAAAGATTTATCAATTTTCGAACGTTCATATATATTTTAGGGTTCACTGATTTATGCTAGACCGAAAGGGTTGACCTTCACTTGACCGCTCGGAGCTGCGATGCCACACACTTTTCGTGAAGGCGAGTTTGGTGGCCACCGTTATTACAATTTTATTTTTTTATCTTAAGGTTACACTAGTCGGTCATTCTTCCATACAAACGTAGTATGTTGATTACTCGTCTGTTTGACGGTGTACGTTCCAAAATAAAAATTATATCGGGGGGCACGGCAGTGCCTCCGCCAAGCCGAGCAAAACAAACACAAAGGCACAACCGTACCATCTTCTCTAGAAGCCATTCAGAACATTTTCGACTTCCTGTAACTTGGTTGTGGATAAAGCTAAGAGCCAGTTCAGTTACCAAGAGGGCTTAGTTTAACTAGGTATATTGCCAAATTACATTCAATTTGAACCTGTAGTTAAAGAACTATTGCAGGTCAAAGTTCCTTAATTTTGTCACTGACATTCTCTCACCGATTAGGTATCAAAAGTTCACCGTTATAAATGTGTGTAGAGTCCGCGCCACCACTGAAGTCCTATTGACCCGGCGTTAGTGTTTATGTTATTGCATTTAAAATAAGAGGATACAACAAAACATCAAGAGTCGATTAAAATAATTCATGCATGGTGAGGTAGGGCAAACATAGTATGTCACAAATACTCGTAAGCTTTGTGTTGTCGAAACGTAAAACGATCCCCGAGAGTCAGAAGTTCTCGGGGTTCTAGAATCACATTCACATCTATGTAACGGTATCTTTAACGTAATTCATCAACTTCTAATTGTCGTTTTGAAATGAAACCTTGGACCCAACCATTTTGATGTAGTTCGGATAACAATACTATAATTTGGAATCTGGAAGCTGATCTAAATGATGCAACCAGGAGGTGGATAGTGCAACTCTTCAGTGGCTACTAGTAAACCCCTCGAGTTTGGGCTCATATGATTCATTTTCACAAGTCCAATAGATTGAGCTTGGTAACGAGTATCTGGTTATGGAGCCAAGAGATCGATACTGGTATTCTTTAGTGGCTCCTAGTAAACTTCCCTAGTTTGGCCTCATGTGATTCGTTTTAATGAGTCCAATATATTTGACTTGGTGTCGAGGGTCTGATGATGGTGCCAGAAGGTGGACAGTGTAATTTTTAAGTGGCTACTAGTACTAGTAAAACGATTGAGTTTGGGCTCATATGATGCTTTTTGACGATCTCCAAGAGAGAGAAGATCTCGGGGTTCTAGATTCTGGAGTATTTTTTGTTACGAAACCAAACTATTTATTACCATATTTCATCGGTGATATTATGAAAAATGCCTCGTAGGGCTAGTGGTCGCAAACGCTACTGCTGAGCATGAGGTCTCCTGGGCTCGATTTACAAGTGGGGAAAAGTGTTATTTGGTCTTTCCATCTGGGATTGCTTGGTAGCAGCCTGGAGTCTGGATTTGTACCCGGTTGATGGCAATTGGCTCGCCCCCTATTACATGGAATTTAAACTTAACGCCGCGAAGTGCCATATCAATAAATAAATACGTACAGTCACGGACTTTAATTGATGAGCCACCTTCAAACTTTTCAATTTTGCAGTTTCATACTTTCACGAGATTACACGATTAAACACGAACTCAAATCGCACGCTCGTAAACAAAATGACAAATAAATTACTTTTAATCGGAAATATCCATAGAGGTTGACTAATAAGTTCTCAATGATAAAAATAAATACAATGTTGCGTTAAGTTTATCCAATCTATTTGATACCAACCTCCTTTGAATCATAGCTCATTAACTCGATAATTATGAAAACATAACTGAAGACAGTGACGGTTGAAATATCAAGATGACAAATAAATTACTTTTAATCGGAAATAGTCTTATCCATAGAGGTTGACTAATAAGTTCTTAATGACAAAAATAAATACAATGTTGCATTAAGTTTATCCAATCTATTTGATACTGACCTTCTTTGAATCATAGCTCATTAACTCAATAATTCTGAAAATTTAACTGAAGACAGTGACAGTTGAAATATCGATGTCAGAGAATTTCTCCGTACGCTAACGTTACTATGCAGCAGTAACCTAGCAACAATTGTTTATCGTTGCTAGACCTGCAATTGGTTGACTTTGAGTAGTCACTGCTGTCAAGTTTGTAGTTCTGCTCTCAGGTTAGCCAACCGGTAAAGATATGAAATATAATTTTCTTCTTCTAATACGAAGACATATGACTTTGCGTGTCGGGAACCGAATCAACCCGATTTGTATTACACGGCTAAAATGCGAACAGTACCAGGTGGCTCATCAATTAAAGTCCGTGACTGTACATAAAAATAAAAGTGATAAAACTAAAACCCAACTGCGACAAAAAAGTCAACTAACAAGACATCATAGACAGAAAAATTAAAAATCCGGAGTCATACGTGTTAATAAATCATAAGGCATAAATCAAATGGATAACCGCAAAATCTGTCAAATATGCAATGTCAAAGAAGTCCGTGCATTGAGATGAATAAAACGCGTGCGGTTATATTCACAGTTGGCTTCCCACTGCAAATTAGCGGTGAGTCCACCGCACGAATTTTGTGTCGCAAAGAGATATTTACAACGTGTAACGTTAAATGCGCAAAAACTCAGACCCCCTACTGATTTTTAATTCAATTGACCTATTGAGAAACAAAACCATTAGAAAAATTGTAAAGGTTTTATGTGCTGTTTTAGTTTTACTGGCAATTCTGATTGTTTCTTGCGTCTGCGACGACGCTCTATCGACGGAGGGGTTGTCACCGGGCTGCTGCGTCGCGCTGGCTTGACCTATTAATAAATAGACACGGCAACGTTTTTAATGATAATTTTTTTTTTAATGTCACCTATATTATAAAGTGGTTCAATTGATTCTGCTCGTTATTCTTGTCAAACTATTTTCAAGTTTTGCGCATTTAACGTTACACGTTGTATAAGGTGTATCTTTTCATACACGAAATCTCTTAAGGGGTCATTGTACTCATCATTAGACTCGCGACAGTCTAAGAAGTCCGTTTTGACGTTTCTTTCTGTGAGGAAATATTCACATAAGTTAAAGTGTAGATGTGAAAAGCAAGGTGAAGATGAGTTAAAATTCTTCCATACAAGGCTAGATAATGACAAGAAAAATTGACATAACTTTTAGTTTTGAACTTACAGTGTCAAACAGAAGAGTAATCACCATACTACGTTTGTATAGAAGAATGACCGACTAGTGTAAACTTAACACTTTCGCGGGCAGTAAACGCCTATAGACGTAATAACAATAAAACTTCAATTGTCTCATTCACTGTCCGCGAAAGTATTAAGATAAAAAAAATATTTGTAATAACGGTGGCCACCAAACTCGCCTATACTATAAGTGTGTGGCAGCGCAGCTCCGAGTGGTCCCTTATGCTTTAGCATAAATCAGCGAACATAATATATATGAAAGTTCGAAAGTTTGTTGGATTATTGATAAATCTTTTATAAAATAAAATCAGAAGACTAATAAAGGTATAATAATTGATGGAGTAATTTTTCACATTAAGTAGCTAGCAAAAAAAAAAAAAAAAAAATATTTTGGATAACCAAACAATGCTGTGTATTTAAGGACATAAAAGCATAAAATAACAATTAGCAGAGCAATTTGTCAGTAGAAATTATAGTACAAAATGTTAAAAGTTAAATTTGGGGTATCTCTGAAATCGGTAAAATATTGGATTCCTTTACATACTTATTCTAAATAGTACATATTTACGTACACAGAAAGTATTTCAGTCTGAGGAAATATTCACAGAGAGTTATAAGCGATTTATATATTTGAATTATTCGGAAGTCTCCAAACAATCATTTCCTCGTTGAGTGGACTATGCATCGACGCTCAGACTGTGCCGTACGACTATTACGTGTTTAATATTCTCTTTGCTATTCTGTGTTTATGTTCATTTATTTCAAAATATCTATAGACGACATTTCTTTTCGTAATCGTGACTAAAGGCTCTTACACACTGGGGCGATTCGCCGCGCGACGCGAATCTGCGAAATAATATCCGTAGAACAATTTCTATGAAAACGCGCGCGACCCAACACACAGGAGCGAAATTCGCTCCGCGAAACAGATCTGCGCGATTCGCAGCGCCACACCAACTTTAGGAACATTTTGTATGGATTCGCCGCGAATTCGCCGCGAATTTCGCGGCGAATTCTGTGGCGGGCGCGACGCGAAACACGGAGGTATATAAGGCAGTGCATTCCGAGCTGAGCTCAGTAGTAGACGATCTTCGTCTGAGGACGAAGGCAGGTCTGTGCGTGTTTGCTGAGCGCGGGGTGCTAGGTTCGATTCCCCGGTCGGTCGACATTGCCCAACCTAACCTAAGTCTGACAAGGGACCTAAGACAACAACAACCAATCTTGCCAAGGGGTACCGTGTGCCCAGTACTTACAGTTACTGGGTTGTGGAGGTCAGACAGGCAGTGGCTCCATGTAAAATACTGGTATCCAGCTGCATCCGGTTAGACTGGAAGCCAATCGAACATAGTTGGAAAAAGGCTAGGCAGCGTCTTTTCAGTAATATTAATATTAGACTGATAAAAAAAAAATTGTACGATTGAACATACGAATCTACCGTTTTGTGAAATTGTGACTTCGTGACTAGCAAACGAGTACGATTTTTTTAATCGGTTGTTTCCTTTGTAACATGTAAAACTGTTATTGCTGTTTACATTTACTTTATTCATTTTATCTGTAACTCTATTAAATAGCTACACTTTAAAAAAAAGCTGTATACTTTACACTTTTATTAGAATTATCTTATAAGTACGATAGTTCTAAGTAATAAAAACTTTTTTGGAAGTCTTTCGTTTTTTTTTTTTTAATTTTGCAAATCCTTGTATAAATGACGGAGTTATAGCCGGACATTCATAAAAAAATATATACCGGATGAAATTTTTTGCCGTCTCGAGCATAATAAGGTGTGTTGTGTAAGTGGAACAGAAGCCATACCCGAGAATATTTGCTTAGTACCATTGAGATTGTACAGATTCGGAATTTCCTTCAAAAATCATGAAAACTATCCATCATAGGAGATAAACTAAACGGCGGCGGGCGTAGGCTGCGATCGCGCATGAATGAAAGTTGTACGTGTGTGCGAGCGATACGCACGCACATTTCTTTTGCGTAGAAAACTAGTAAGCGGCCGCCCCTCGGGCCCCTCGCATGGTACAGTCGTATTTAAAACGTTTCCAAAATCAAATTAAAAATCAACCTAATAACATTTATACTCCACTTACTAATAAACTAAAACAAACCTGATCTACAAATAAAATGAACACAATACCCAAAAATTCTCAAACATACAATACAAATAACCAATTGACTAAATAAGCCTCACACCAAAAGAATAACAATTAAAAAGATAAAATAATAAGAAAACCTATGCTTACAAATATAAAACGAAAACAGTAAGAAAGACTCGGAACGAACTTTTAAAACAATCTAAGTAATCTTTTTTAAATAATTCGAAACAATAAATACTTGAATAAGCAAGAATACTCGACTGTACTTCATTCAAAATGAAAAGGACGTGCATTCATGCGGGAGCGAGAACATTGACAGAAGGTCGTTCGGTCGATCCGTTGCTAAGTAACGTCAGCGCGCCTACGCACACACCCGTACATAGAAACTTGATAATTAAGTGCGTGAGAGTTCACTTACCGGGGTTCACGTACGAGAGCCGAGCAGCTGAGCGGTACTCGCGCGCGGGCGACACGACCGACCGACGCGCACGCGCATTGCGCGCATTTTACAAAAAATGAACTTAGGTCTGTACCTACCTTTTTAGCGATATCGCAGTAGGTAATTATTGTTCAAAATGTTTCGTTCTAAACGTAAACTAGCACGTCTTTGCATATTGTTTGGTAAACTTCGAGGCGTGTCTCTATCACTTTTCAAAACATTAAAAGCGTCTATTATTCGTTGTTTTAAATCACTAACGCTTTGAGCTTCTTCGGTATACACTAAACGTAAGACTAAACGTTTTAGTTCGGCCCACAAATAAAAGTCAAGTCGGCCGCCAGTTCACAGGTCCACCGCGACCTATCCACTTATCACCGAATTGACCATCGAGATACGCGCGCACAGATCGTTTGTAGTGAGCTGGAAATCTGTCATGCTGGAAGTACATGTCTTGCAGATAGGGATCAGGAACGTCTTGCAACATGGTGTCAATGACGGAACGGTTCTGCAGCCAGTGACAAAACTCCATGCGGGGTCCGGGGTTTTCCGGGGAATTTGAGGAGAAGGGATAAGTACCGTTCTTTCGCAGCGACTGAAGATGTTCTTCTTCTGCGTACATTCGCCTCGCACTGGCTGTTTTCACCAAACAAGATACTCTACGTTAGAATATTCGTACATGTTTAGATACGATAACTATGGCCGGGTGGACGATGCATACGCGGAAACAAACAGCGCGACGTCACGCCGCCGTGACTAATCGCAGGTGACTGAAGCGCGGGACGCGGGCGGGCGGGGGGATGAGCGAGCGAGCAGCTCCGGCGCAGCGGCGGCTCGTGGGCCTGATGATATCAAAGGAGCCGACGGCAAGTGCGGCGAGTACCTATCGGCCGCAAAGGAACGTATCTACGAATTCATTAATAAATTCCGTGCATTTAGTAGGGTGCGTATGATTTGAATCTCCCTCCTATCTTCCAAACCACTTATCACGTCGTGATTGTCCGCTGGTTATACGCTATGTGAAGTCACATTAAATTAAAAATGACGCCCTCTAGAGGACATAAAGTGAGGAACTTAAAAAAAAAAATGGTTTAATCGTACCATGTTGGGTATCAAATGAAAGGGCTTAATGAGCACATTTCAAAAATATATGACAGAGGCCCTAGACAAAGTGACATTCTTTCAGCGATATTGATGATGGAAAAAGCAAAAATTTATAATTATTATAACCCCAAAAGAATTAAAAAAAAATCAAGTAATAAAAACTAAAACCCAACTACGACTTAAAAGGTATAAACAAGATACCACAGACAGACAAATTAAAAATCCGGAGTCACACGTGTTAGGGCATAAATCGAACAGATTACGTGTGACTCAAGATTTTTAATTTGTCTGTGTGCCTTGTTTATATCTTTTAAGTCGTAGTTGGGTTTTAGTTTTTGTTACTTGATTTTTTTTAAATACTTTTGGGGTTATAATATATATATTTTTGAAATGTGCTCATTAAGCCCTTTCATTTGATACCCAACATGGTACGAGTAAACCATATTTTTTTTTAAGTTCCTCACTTTATGTCCTCTAGAGGGCGCCATTTTTAATTTAATGTGACTTCACATAGCCTATAACCAGCGGACAATCACGACGCTTCTAACGATACCTCATTTGTCAAATTGTGATAAGTGGTTTGGAAGATAGGAGGGAACAGATGAACATACATACATACATACATACATACCGGTCAAAATCATAACCCTCCTTTTTCTTCGCCGTAGTCGGGTAAAAACTAAAACCCAAATAACGTAATCTGTTCGATTTATGCCCTAACACTCCGTATTTGTTTAATCGTACCATGTAGGGTATCCCTTACCTACATGGTACGATTAAACATTTTTTTTTTTACTGTCTTTATGTCCCCTACCGGGCGCCATTTAATGTGACGTCATAGCCTATAACCAGCGGACGACCAAAACGCTTCCAACGATACCTCATTTGTCAAATTGTGATGAGTGGTTTAGAAGATAGGAGGGAACAGATGAACATACATACATACATACATACCAGTCAAAATCATAAACCTCCTTTTTTCTTCGCCGTAATCGGGTAAAAACAAGTAGGTACTTAGGTAAGCAAAGGAGTGGTGACCCAGTGTTATCAGCCCGTGACTTATAAGTTGTAGATCGTGGGTTCGAACCCAGCCAGGCGCTTTACTTTGTGTAAATCATCACCACTGCTCTCAAAACTGTGAAGGAAAACATCGTGATCATGAGGCAACCGGCATGTCCTAGAACCTAAAATTCGAAGACATAATAAGTACCTACCTAGTAGTACCTAGGTTAGTTCCAATCATAGAAATATATTTCTTATGTCTATGATTCCAATACAATATATATACCTACTCTTATGTATGTAAATTAGGATAATTTCCAAAAGGCCATAAAAACGTGTTGCATTGCAGCCGAAAGCACACTTATTTTCCGAAATCACATAGGTAAATTGAAAACTAAATAAAAATTTCTTCATTTTAAAATAAATAAGTACCTACTGCGAAGAGCACGACCGAATTTGCCAGTTTCCTCATCGTGTGTTCAAGCGTAGGTACCTACCTACTTAGGTTAGGTTGGGTTATGTCGACCGACCGGGGAATCGAACCTAGCACCCCACGCTCAGTAAACACGCACAGACCTGCCTTCGTCCTCCGACGAAGATCGTCTACTACTCAGCTCAGCTCGGAATGCATCGCCTTTTATACTTTCATAATATTCAAGGCGAATTCGCGCGCGATTCGCCGCGCTACACCAACTGAATTCGCGGCCATTCCATTTTGTGTTGTAACGCCATACAGTATGTTTCATTTTGTGTTGTAGCGCGCCGAAGCCACGAATTCGCGGCGTATTCGCGGCGACGCCATACAAAATGTTCCATTTTGTGTTGTAACGCCATACAATAGGTTTCATTTTGTATTGTAGCGCGGCGAATTGCCGCGAATTTCGCGGCGAATTCTGTGGCGGGCGCGACGCGAAACACAGAGGTATAAAAGGCGGTGCATTCCGAGCTGAGCTCAGTAGTAGATGATCTTCGTCTGAGGACGAAGGCAGGTCTGTGCGTGTTTGCTGAGTGCGGGGTGCTAGGTTCGATTCCCCGGTCGATCAACATAACCCAACCTAACCTAAGTAGGTAGGTACCTACGCTTGAACACACGATGAGGAAACTGGCAAATTCGGTGGTGCTTTTACGCAGTAGGTACTTATTTATTTTAAAATGAAGACATTTTTATTTAGTTTCCAATTGTGATTTCGGAAAAAAGTGTACTTCCGGCTGCAATGCACGTTCCTTTATGGCCTTTTTATGAGTAAAGAGGTAATTTGCAGACACAAGAGTATCATCCTAATTTACATACATAAGAGTAGGTATATATATTGTATTAGAATCAGGTACCTACTGGAAATGTGTAGCTTGTTTGTGAAAATAAACTGTTTCGGCCTGCGCCGCCTGGCAACACAGTCGTGCGGCGGGCCGACGCGCGGTACTTCGCGCCACCTGCGCGAGCCAATGGCAGGGAAAGCCCCGAGCTGCGGGAGATGCGCGGGATTTCGTGCCACTCCACGCGATCCAATCACAGCGCGCCTATATCACGCCACCCTGCGCGAGCCAACGGCAGGGAAGCTTCGAGCGGCGCTAGAGGGCGCGCGCGCCGGCGACGCGAGCGGCGGAGGCCTGGTGGTGGTGGGGCTCGGGCACACGGGCCTTTGCGCCCCATCAGCAATGGTCGACGATAACGATAATAATATTGTAACGGGTCCAGAGACTTAAGGGGGATGCGCTAGGTTGGCCCGCGAAATTCAAATTTTCTTACGTTTTTTGCAATTTGGAGTTCAGTATCAGGTTGTATGTTGATCTAAATATTATTAGCGCTCGTAACAAATATGGATTTACAGAATTATAAACATTAAAATCAGCAATACAACTCTCTAAGCTCATGAAAGTGTATTGAATGACTATTTTATGAAATCATAAATTATAATACATAATAACGAGCAATAATCGACCAACTTACATTTGCAATGTAAGTTTGTTCTTGTGTTAAATTCATCCCAACTACGGAACCCATTGTGAGTGGTCCAACACGCGGATCGGATAGACTGGAAGCTGACCTCACATTAGTTGGGAAAACGCTAGACAGCTGACAGACTATTCAAAGTGAATTAAATCAAAAGCAAAATAGTAAGTCATTGCAATCTGACTCTTATCTCATTGTCTTAAGTTATAAATTAGGATGTTTGACGAGCTTTACTAAAAAACAATAATTTCTACATTTCAAACTAAAAAGTCCTCGCAAATATCAATCATTCGAATTTATACCTTATTGCAACTGTATAAGAATAACATGCACTGACCTCGGAGGTTATCAATATTCTGATGTTTTTGTTTTTATGTATGACTAGCTGTGCCCCACGCTTTCTTCTCAGAGTAGTCAGATAGGAAACGCCGACCTCATCTAGGTTATTTTTACAACTTTTTAATATGACGTGTAAAAGTGATTCCAATATCCTATTTACAGAATAAACAATTTCATTTCATTTCATTTCATTTCATAGGTCTCGATCCCGTGGGAATATAGGGATAAAACGTGTCCTATGTCCAGGTCATGGTCTACCCGTGTGCCCATCGTGTCCTCTCTAGAGTGGGGAAAGTCGCGGCGGCGCCGCGGCGGTGGCGCGGGGCGCCGGCTTCGAACGGTTCGCGTATTATGTTTTTAAACTCGTGATAACTTCAAAATTAAATGTCCGATTCGAATGAATTAAAAAGCATTTTACTGCTACATAAATACCCTTGATGTTAAAACTATTTATTTGAATAAGAATTAATATTATTTTAATAAAACTCCTTCGCAAATAATGCATTAATTTCAAACAAATTTGATTACCATTAAAAAGGTTATAGTGAGTCAATCTTAAACGATAGACATAATATGCCGTCGCGGACTTTTTTTTAGAACTTTTAAAGAGGAACAATTCCATCATACATGATATTTACGTAACATAAACCGTTTACGCAGCGCACGCAACGGTCAACGGAAGCTCTCAAAAAGGAATATTTTTTCCCGTTTTTGCAACATATTTCATTTATGCTCCGCTCCTATTGGTCGTAGCGTGATGTTATATAGCCTATAGCCTTCCTCGATAAATGGACTATCGAACACAAAAAGAATTTTTCAATTCCAACCAATAGTTCCTGAGATTAGCGCGTTCAAACAAACAAACAAACTCTTCAGCTGTATAATATTATAGTATAGATATAGTATAGATTATAATATTAGTATAGATAGTATAGATAATGTATGTCCGGGCATAACTCCCGTCTACGCGCGGTCGGACCAATCTGTTAGGGGAGGCGCCGCTGACGCGTGCGCTGCGCACGCTCAACCTCATAGCGAATGAGACGGACTTATTCAGTTCACAAGGAATACATTGTTTATAATTTGTTATAGATGTTAAGTTAAGCGCATCTATCGCATTGGGGTATCCTGTAACGGTAGATGTAAGTAATAAATCAATAAATAAAATACACGGATTTGCAAAATTCTGTTTTTGTTTGAAATGGTAAAATACCTATACTTCCGAGAGTGTCCCATTGTCATCAGGTCAAGATCTGATGATGAGATCCTGGAGAAATTGAGGGAACTCTTCAAATATTATAGGCACACCTATAGCGATTTCGATATTTTTTATACTTAGTACATCTTTCGGAAAGCATGATTTGATGGAGTGGAACTGATGATGAACACCACAGATGGCAACCGGAAATACTCAACAATAAGTAAGAAGTATGTATTTCATGGGTTGCGATTCGATTATACTTTTATTAATATGATTGCCAAGCAATAGGGAATATGCATGTGATTCAAATATGGGTCAAATATTTTTTTCTATAAACTATGTTACTTCAGAATTAAGCCTCCATCAATATTTTTGAATAAAATTTCTTTTTGAGCGAGAAATTAATTTTTAAAAAGTCCCAAAAAACTGTGGGTAATTCAAATACTTGAAAAGGCTAAGAGCGGATGTGACGTAACAATCCGGGCTAACAATCAAAATGTCAATGTCAAGTCAATCAACAAGTGTCAAGTCAATGTCAAACGCTCATAGAAAAAGGAGTGTTTGACGTTGACTTGACAGTTGCTTGTCTGTTTTAACCAACTGTGACGTCACCACACCAAGCGCGCCAAATAGCCCGGATCGGTTGGATATTTTTAAACATTTTTTTAACTAATTTAAATTGCTTTTTTGCCGTCGAATTTTTTTTTACTATTATTTGACGATGTAAACTATCGAATAAAAATATTAAAAAAATACATGCATATTCCCTATTCATGCTCGTCACAGTGCAGTGTACATAATTTAAAGGGTGAATTGGAGGTGATGGTGAAGTACGTACCAGGAGAACTGGAGAAATCCTCAACCATTAAGGTCCCTGTATCGGGAAAAGCAATAGGTATTTTGTAAAAGGTAATGAGCAATTGACATTAGGCTATTGTAACTTGGATAAATTACAAATTGACCCACTAAAAAGCGTAAAAATGTTTTTTAACAAACTTTATCACTTTACTCACTAATACCTACTTAAGGCCCGCGTTGAAATTGTCTGCGTTCGCTGTAGCAGCAGAGCGAGCTTAAGGGGGATGCGCTAGGGTGACCCGCGAAATTAAAATTTTCTTACGTTTTTTGCAATTTGCAGGTCAGTATCAGGTTGTATGTTGATCTAAATATTATTAGCGCTCGTAACAAATATGAAATTACAGAATTATAAACATTAGAATCAGCAATACAACTCTCTAAGTTCATGAAAGTGCCAAATGTCATGATTTCATGAAATAGTCATTCAATACACTACACACTAATACACAATCAACATACAACCTGATACTGACCTGCAAATTGCAAAAAACGTAAGAAAATTTTAATTTCGCGGGCTACCCTGGCGCATCAACCTTAAGAGCGCTAGGGCTCCGCTAGCAGACGAGTGCGTGATATTAGCTGTGCGAGAGTCAATTCAAGTAGGTACGACGTTTGAACGCGAACGGGTGTTGTGTTACAAGGTTACATAATACATCAAGTCCCAGGGACTAGTTCTACTTGCGACCACGACCAACGAGACAGTTTGTAGGTAAGTACTTACTTAGTTACTATAATTATTTTTGATTGGATCACTTCATTACCTACACATTTAAAGTTATCACTGAGTATTTGTAAACATTACGCTTTTAATCCCCAAAGGGTTAGACAGTGGTGTAGGTACCTATATGTATCTAGTACACCCGCATTTCACCAGAGGTACCTTACCTATTCTATTATACATAGGTACTTAGTGAGCATAATAAATTATTAACTCACGGAGTTTTGGAAATACATAAGTAGGTAAATTAAAAACAAGTAGGTACTTTGGTAAGCAAAGGAGTGGTGACCCAGTGTTATCGGCCCGTGAATTACGAGTTGTAGGTCGTGGCTTCGAACCCAGGCAGGCGCTTTACTTTGTGTAAATCATCACCACTGCTCTCAAAACGGTGAAGGAAAACCATCGTGATAGTGAGGCAACCGGCATGTCCTAGAACCACCAGAACTTCGAAGACATAATAGGTACCTACCTAGGTTAGTTCTAATCATAGAAATATATTTCTTATGTCTATGATTCTAATACAATATATATACCTACTCTTATGTATGTAAATTAGGATGATACTCTTGTGTCTGCAAATTACCTCTTTACTCATAAAAAGGCCATAAAGGAACGTGCATTGCAGCCAGAAGTACACTTTTTTCCGAAATCACAATTGGAAACTAAATAAAAATGTCTTCATTTTAAAATAAATAAGTACCTACTGCGTAAAAGCACCACCGAATTTGCCAGTTTCCTCATCGTGTGTTCAAGCGTAGGTACCTACCTACTTAGGTTAGGTTGGGTTATGTCGATCGACCGGGGAATCGAACCTAGCACCCCGCACTCAGCAAACACGCACAGACCTGCCTTCGTCCTCAGACGAAGATCATCTACTACTGAGCTCAGCTCGGAATGCACCGCCTTTTATACCTCTGTGTTTCGCGTCGCGCCCGCCACAGAATTCGCCGCGAAATTCGCGGCAATTCGCCGCGCTACAATACAAAATGAAACCTATTGTATGGCGTTACAACACAAAATGGAACATTTTGTATGGCGTCGCCGCGAATACGTCGCGAATTCGCGGCTTCGGCGCGCTACAACACAAAATGAAACATACTGTATGGCGTTACAACACAAAATGGAATAGCCACGAATTCAGTTGGTGTAGCGCGGCGAATCGCGCGCGAATTCGCCGCGAATATTATGAAAGTATAAATGGCGGTGCAAACCGACCTGAGCTCAGTAGACGATCTTCGTAGGAAGGTAGGTCTGTACGTTTTTGCTGAGCGTGCGGTCCTGGTTCAAGGTCTAACTTAACCTATGTAGGTTGTAGTAACCTAAGCTTGACCTCACGAGCACGAACGGCAAAACTGACGAAGTCGGAAGTGCTAAGTGGCTTAGGTAAATGAGTTTTTTTTTTACGGACTTCTTAGTTTCCAATTTATGTGATTTGGTACAAGTGCCGTATAGTACTATTCGTTTCGTAATAGGTAGTACTTTTACTCATAGAGATTACTTTCGGCTGCAGCAGCGTGTTTGAATGATGGGTACTTCATCAGATGACGAGGACCTTTTGCTATTAGCAATAGCTATTGATGAAGATAGAAGGCAAGAACGTAGTCGCAATAAACGCAGGTAAGTCGCAACATTAAATTAATATAAGTATTTGTCTGACCGTAGTACGCGTTGTTGCTATGTAGTTACGTTTTAATACCTACACAGTTGGGATGGAATATAATCTTGTAATTAGTTTCACTGTAATAAATAATGTTCGGGGCTCAAGTTTCAACTATATTTTTAGATATGACGTAACCATGACCTAGTTTTTTACCTAGTTGTTATATCAAAATCTGATTGTAATTTGTAATACGGATACCTACCTACTATAAAATATTAGAAAATTAAATCATTAACAATTTAATAGGCACTTCATTTTGGAAGGTTTCTAATGATTAGATTATTTTGATTTCATTTCACGTCACTGGCCTGTAGGCACCTACGAGGTTATCAGACGCGAAATCTTCTTCGTGAAAAGGTTACATTCAATGCCATACCTACCTAAATAAAATTACGAAAGTCGTTAAGTAATCTCGTTAATGATCGGTTACATAAATTGTCATGATGTGTTGTTTGTTAGCATGAGGTCCTGGGTTCGATTCCCAGGTCGGGCAAAGTGTTATTCGGTTTTTCCACTAGGAAATTGTCAGTAGCAGTCCGGAGTCTGGTTTTGCGCCCGTTTGATGGTAATAGACTCACCCCTGTTGCATGGGGCTTAAACAAAAAATGGCGAAACGTGGGTGTACGTTTTACTGTGAGTACTTTGTAGTGCTTTGTTAACGCACGCGCGCAGTAGGTAGGGATCTAACTATCACACTGTGAGTGTGACACAAGTCTGTACCTACCGGCTCGGCTGGCAGCCACGGCCGCGCCTCTTGTACCTATAGGTACCATTAATAATAATTCGTCAGATAACTTTTACGACGAGATATTTCTTCTTTCAGGAAAATATGGGTCCACCCAATAAATCTCAAGAGGGAGCAGTATGGCGAGTTTTATACTTTGGTTCCAGGCCTGGTTAAGGACGAGAAGAGATTTTACACATATTTTAGAATGTCAATCCAGTGTTTCGATGAGATACTTAATATTATAAGAAACAACATTGTGAAACAAAACACCAATTGGCGTAGAGCAATTCCACCAGAGGAACGTTTCGCAATCACATTAAGGTAAATAAAAACGAGTACCTGGGTAATCTTTTTGTAGTTTTTGGATAATACTATTTTACAGGATGAGTAAAATTAAGGTTACGCTAGTCGGTCATTCTTCCATAAAAACGTAGTACGGTGATTACTCGTCTGTTTAACAGTGTACGTTCAAAAATAAAGCTTATATCAATTTTCCTTGTCATTATCTAGCCCTTTAAGGAAGCAGAATTGGAAAAAATATTGGTTTCGAAGTAATGAACGTCGAAATTTCCATATTTCAATACTACTTTAACTCATCTTTGGGCGTAAATAAATAACTTTATGTAGTATGAAAATTTAAAAATAAAAACCGTACAGGGATAGATAATTTATTCAAAAGTTCAAATAAATTGAGAAGATACATCCAGTAGTTTTACCATAATATTTATAGGCCCGAAGGTCTGTCATAAAAATACATAAATAAGTAAAACTAAATACTTCATTAAAACTGAGACTGAACTATGAGTTCGAGCCGTCGACTAGTGCAACCTTAAAACAAGTTATTCTGCGATCAACCCAAAAAGTACTGGATTTTAACCATGAAATACATTTATTTATTCAACAATCTACTATTGCTAACTTGCTCCAAAATGTACTTATGTAGACTACCTACTATTTCTTTATTCAACAGATATCTAGCCACAGGGGACAGCTTATCTACTATAGCGCATAGTTTTCGAGTGGGAGTGTCAACTACGTCACAAATCATATCCGAAGTTTGTGAAGCAATTTGGAAAAACTTGAAGACACAGTATATGCCAGATGTTACAAAAAGCCGCTGGGAAACGGTGGCAGAAAAATTCCAAGAAAAATGGGGATTCCCTAATTGTATCGGGGCCATCGATGGTAAGCATGTGACAATAAAGTGTCCCAATAACGCTGGATCGGCATATTTTTCATATTTAAAAAAACACAGCATTGTCCTTTTAGCTGTTGTTGGCCCTGAATATGAATTTATTAGTATTGATGTTGGAGGGTATGGCCGAAACAGCGACGGAGGAGTGTTCGAAGAGTCGCTCATTGGTCAAAAATTCAACAGGGGCGAATTTAATATTCCCGATGACAAGCCTTTACCTGGTCAAGTGGAACCTTCTCCACATGTACTAGTGGGAGATCAGGCGTTTGCTTTATCGACTTATTTATTGCGACCCTACCCCTACGCACAGTCTAGAGATGATTTACGGAAGGACACTTTTAATAAACATTTATGTATAGCACGCCGTGTTGTAGAGAATGCATTCGGCATTTTATCAATGAAATTTAGGATATTTTTAAGGCCTATAGAATTTAATGTAGATAAAATACCTCTTCTTGTGTCTTCTTGTTGCGTTCTTCATAATTATTTAAGATTTCAAAATTGCGAAGATGATTACCAACAGGCTTTGCTGACAGAATGTTCAGATCGTCAAATGATTGATATTGATCCCTCTCAAAACAGAAGGGCAGCCAGTGTGGTTTATGGCATACGTGATAAATTCGCAGATTTTTTTTACAACCTCTAATTTATTTATGATAATATGACACCCTTACACCATATTGTATGCTTTATTAAAAAACTTTTTGTATAATAGAACAACGTTTTTTTCTAAATGTTTTGTTTTATTTTTCCCTTGATGATTAGTTTTACACAGCTTACACTGTTGATTTTTTACAACGATAGAGATACAGACTGTGACAAGGGTACCGATGTAGGTACCGAAACCAGTACCTAGCTGAGTGAACTAAATTACGACAATCCATACGGTAATAATAGTAACATCACCGATGTTTCTTTTGTGAGTCGACATAATACAAGACTATACGCCGTTTTTAATAACCTTAACAAAACTTTTGGCTTGGCCGTTACTATGGGTGATAGACCGGTGATGTCATTATGCGAAATCCCAAAATACGATACCTACCTAGGTATCTACCTACTTCTGCCACAGAATAAATAATAGCTTGTGCTGTAAGTTGACGAGCAGTTGCTTAGGCTGCAGACCAAGTCTCGGAACCGGTTTAAAAAATACCGGTTAATACCGGTTTATTTCGGTTTTCCTCCGAACTTTTCTAACGAACGCGAACGTTTAGAGAACTTTATTTTAACCTAAATTAACCGGTTTATTAGACGAATGGCATATCGGTCAAAGCGTTGCAACTTGTGATTACTTGTGAGGATGCCGCGCTGAATTGATTTTTTGGGAGAGGTAACCCGGAGCAAAAAATGCTTACCTAGGCCAGCCGTGGCGCACTTAGTCCTAAGTCCAGTTACTCAAAATCTGTGTCTGGCTTCCTGGCTTCAGTCTTCCTGGCTTCACTCAAGCAGATGTCTTCAGTCCACCTTTACTATAGGTACGTGTAAGCACTGATAGATTGAAACAGTGTCTTGCATGTATAATAAAAGTGGCTTTGAAAAAAGCCGTTTGCGATGTCTTCTAGACAAAACTACCTAACTACAAGACTACCGACTAGACTTATTCTACTTATAATACTACTTGTACTCTAAAGCTATGCTCTACTCTAAAGCATGTTTCCTCACAACGCAAATAATCTGTTATACAACAATCTAAACTATTAATGCCGCCATCCTAATCCTACTGACCGTACTAATTACTTTTCAAATCTATGTAATTTCTGTTTATTAAATATCTACTTACTTACCCCAAATACCTAATTACAACGTACACTTTCACTAAACTCGTACTGATAAACTAATTATTTCAATGAAATACGAACAAAATGCAAATTAAGTGCAAGTGTAAACAGTTTGCTAAGTGTTTGTATGTGTTATGTATCGTTGTATTGTAAGTTACTCGTCTATAGCATAGTTAGAGAAAAATGTTCGAATTGAAGCAGTTCCATCAGCTTCTTGATCGGGGTCAGTACCAAAGGATGGTGAATGTGTGGTAGTGTGGTGTAATGGTGTGTGTTGCGGAGAGAATGAGGTGTAAGTATGTGGTGACTGTGGTTGGTTTGTGTTAGCGTGTGATGTGTATTGATGCTGGTAGGATAAGGTGTTAGTATTTGGGGTCTGCATTTGGTCGGTGCTACCGTGTGACTGTGGTGTGTGTTGCTGGGACAATAAGGTGTTTGTCTGCCCGTGCACGTGTGCTCTCCTCTCTATAGTAGGGAACGTCGCGGCGCGGGGCGGCGCCGGCGTCTGGTCATCTGGTCGCTGTCTGATTTAAAGGAATGTTATTGTGAGTTTTTGTGAGTGTCATGACTAGTTTATGGCTGCACAACATGCCTGGGTAAGTCATTAACATATTATCGTAACAAATTAGCGTAACATTGAAATGAAAAATACAACCGACGCCGGACGCTTATTCCCTGTCTGTGTGTCCGGAGCAGGCGGCTCCTAATAGAACGCTTGTAGGATGAAAAAAAAACATTGGCAAGGTGTGTTTATTAATATTGATTAGTGTTAAATAGTTTATCTTTATGATAAAAAGATTACGAGACATTTTGAAAAAAGTTTTGATATTTTTTTCAATATCTTCTTTTTTTCGGAAAATGGAAAGACCCCCCTTTCCCTGACTTTATATTAAAATTAACAATTAATTACAAGGTAAAACTGTACTTATCCATTTTTAATTATTAGCTTATTTCATAACAATTCCATAAACTTTATAAATGCATAGCTACAGCTCCAATACGAATCTTATAAGATACGGCTGTTTTGATCCGCCGCCGCGCCGCCGCCGCCCGTATCGGGCCGATTCACACACAGATGACTAATCTTCTCGGGATGGCGCAACATATGAGTGGATGCTTTGTAGAAAATTATGAGTGTACTGATACATTTTTCATCCCTAGTTTATCCTCATAACTGCTATTATTCGGATGTACAGTTTATTTGGATTTTTAATAAAGATTGGTTCTAATAGAACGATAATATCTTTATCTTTAATACACACATCGTTTTTAGGGTTCCGTACCCAAAGGGTAAAACGGGACCCTATTACTAAGGCTCCGCTGTCAGTCTGTCTGTCCGTCTGTCACCAGGCTGTATCTCATGAACCGTGATAGTTAGACAGTTGAAATTATCACAGATGATGTATTTCTGTTGCCGCTATAACAACAAATACTACAAAACAGAATAAAATAAATATTTAAGGGGGCTCCCATACAACAAACGTGATTTTTTTTTTGCCGTTTTTATAAATAATGGTGCGGAACCCTACGTGCGCGAGTCCGGTTTTTTTAACGTTTATTCCAAAGTGAAATAAAATCATAAGCAAAAAGTAAGTCATTGCAATGTGACTCTTAACTCATTGCTTTAAGGTATAAAATATAATAAAATTAAATATTCACAGAATATTTAGTTATACAGGGTGTTAGGGTAAACACCGTTATCCTTGCAACCAGTGGTTTGGTTTCATTTATAGAACGTAAAATCAATGGAAAATTACAACTTTTTTTTTAATTTTTTTAGATCTAAATTTTACCACAAGAGACGCAAGTTCGTTGCCCTATGCGCTAGGGCAGCGAACTTGCGTCTCAACACGGGCGGGGGGTACGGGATGTGACCTAACCGGCAGCGATTGCGATCCATCCCTTAGTCAGTCAGCTGTTTCGCTCGCAAGCACGGTGTCAGATAAAAACTTTTTAAAATCTTTTAATGAAAATAACGTTTTTTTTTTTGTTGTGTTCGGTCATTTATATTTGTATATAAGTCAACTACCCATGGTTTGAATGACAAGAGTGTTTACCCTTACATCCTGTAGTATATTCACATTAAAAATAAATTATTGAATTAAAATAAAACAAATATTTAAGGGGGGCTCCCACACAACAGACATGATTTTTTTGCCGTTTTTATAGATAATGGTACGGAACCCTTCGTGCGCGAGTCCGACTCGCAACTGGCCGGTTTTTTATGGTTGATTTTCATTCAATCAGCTACTCAAATGGTGTTGGGCAGGACACCTGGTCAGGCGCAGTGAGGACAGGTGGAGTCAGACAGTGACTGAGTGGCGTCCAAGGACTAGAGAACGAAGTGTCGGTCGTCCGGCGGCGAGATGGCTGTATACGTATTATTAGGTACCATCGTGGGTAGAACCTAGGTGAGGCTGGCACAGGAACATGGGGATTGGCACATGAAAAGAGAGGCCTATGCTCAGCAATGGTTGAAGTCAAGCTATGGATTATGATGATGATGATATTAATTGCTCTATATTGAAAGAATTTTTTTGAAAATATGCTTTTATACAAATGCTAATTGCATGTTTAGCTCTCAAAACGGGACTAGTATAGGATTGAGCATGATGATTTGACTAGAGAAAAATTCACGGAGATACGGAATCAGATAAGTAAATTAAAAGTAACTAGTCATTATCAACTATGGGTCTGTAAATTAATAATTATGATTTCAAAATGATATTAAGTACCTACCTGTTCTTAAAAGGCCATAACGATTTTCGATCGGCTTCCAGTCTAACCGGATACCAGTATTTTACATGGAGCGACTGCCTGTCTGACCTCCACAACCCAGTAACTGTAGATACTGGGCACACGGTACCCCTTGGCAAGACTGGTTGGGCAATGTCAACCGATCGGGGAATCGAACCTAGAACCCCGCGCTCAGCAAACACGCACAGACCTGCCTTCGTCCTCAGACGAAGATCGTCTACTACTGAGCTCAGCTCGGAATGCACCGCCTTTTATACCTCCGTGTTTCGCGTCGCGCCCGCCACAGAATTCGCCGCGAAATTCGCGGCAATTCGCCGCGCTACAACACAAAATGAAACCTATTGTATGGCGTTACAACACAATATGGAACATTTTGTATGGCGTCGCCGCGAATACGCCGCGAATTCGCCCCCGCGAATTCGCGCGAGTGTGAAAGGTGTTGCGACGCGATAATATCGCAATTCGCCCCGCGAATTGTCGCGCGACGAATCGCCCCAGTGTGTAAGAGCCTTTACACACTGGGGCTGTTTTCTGTGGCGGGCGCGACGCGAAACACGGAGGTATAAAAGGCGGTGCATTCCGAGCTGAGCTCAGTAGTAGACGATCTTCGTCTGAGGACGAAGGCAGGTCTGTGCGTGTTTGCTGAGCGCGGGGTTCTAGGTTCGATTCCCCGATCGGTCGACATTGCCCAACCAGTCTTGCCAAGGGGTACCGTGTGCCCAGTATCTACAGTTACTGGGTTGTGGAGGTCAGACAGGCAGTCGCTCCATGTAAAATACTGGTATCCGGTTAGACTGGAAGCCGATCGAAAATCGTTATGGCCTTTTAAGAACAGGTAGGTACTTAATATCATTTTGAAATCATAATTATTAATTTACAGACCCATAGTTGATATTTTGTTTAAATGACTAGTTACTTTTAATTTACTTATCTGATTCCGTATCTCCGTGAATTTTTCTCTAGTCAAATCATCATGCTCAATCCTATACTAGTACCGTTTTGAGAGCTAAACATGCAATTAGCGTTATCTCTAGCATTTGTATAAAAGCATATTTTCAAAAACATTCTTTCAATATAGAGCAATTAATATCATCATAATCCATAGCTTGACTTCAACCATTGCTGAGCATAGACCTCTCTTTTCATGTGCCAATCCCCATGTTCCTGTGCCAGCCTCACCTAGTTTCTACCCGCGATGGTACCTAATAATACGTATACAGCCATCTCGCCGCCGGACGACCGACACTTCGTTCTCTAGTCCTTGCACGCCACTCAGTCACTGTCTGACTCCACCTGTCCTCACTGCGCCTGACCAGGTGTCCTGCCTAACACCATTTGAGTAGCTGATTGAATGAAAATCAACCATAAAAAACCGGCCAGTTGCGAGTCGGACTCGCGCACGAAGGGTTCCGTACAATTATCTAAAACGGCAAAAAAATCATGTCTGTTGTGTGGGAGCCCCCTTAAATATTTATTTTATTCTGTTTTGTAGTATTTGTTGTTATAGCGGCAACAGAAATACATCATCTATGATAATTTCAACTGTCTAACTATCACGGTTCATGAGATACAGCCTGGTGACAGACGGACAGACAGACTGACAGCGGAGCCTTAGTAATAGGGTCCCGTTTTACCCTTTGGGTACGGAACCCTAAAAACGATGTGTGTATTAAAGATAAAGATATTATAGTTCTATTAGAACCAATCTTTATTAAAAATCCAAATAAACTGTACATCCGAATAATAGGAGTTATGAGGATAAACTAGGAATGAAAAATGTATCAGTACACTCATAATTTTCTACGAAGCATCCACTCATATGTTGCGCCATCCCGAGAAGATTAGTCATCTGTGTGTGAATCGGCCCGATACGGGCGGCGGCGGCGCGGCGGCGGATCAAAACAGGCGTACCTATCTTATAAGATTCGTATTGAAGCTGTAGCTATACATTTATAAAGTTTATGGAATTGTTATGAAATAAGCTAATAATTAAAAATGGATAAGTACAGTTTTACCTTGTAATTAATTGTTAATTTTAATATAAAGTCAGGGAAAGGGGGGTCTTTCCATTTTCCGAAAAAAAGAAGATATTGAAAAAAATATCAAAACTTTTTTCAAAATGTCTCGTAATCTTTTTATCATAAAGATAAACTATTTAACACTAATCAATATTAATAAACACACCTTGCCAATGTTTTTTTTCATCCTACAAGCTTTCTATTAGGAGCCGCCTGCTCCGGACACACAGACAGGGAATAAGCGTCCGGCGTCGGTTGTATTTTTCATTTCAATGTTACGCTAATTTGTTACGATAATATGTTAATGACTTACCCAGGCATGTTGTGCAGCCATAAACTAGTCATGACACTCACAAAAACTCACAATACACTCCTCTAAATCAGACAGCGAACAGTGGCGCGCGTGCGTAAACTCGACTGGCGGGCGGGCGCCTGATCTTGTTCGGTGTAATAAAGCGTCATTCGTTTATTTTATATACTGACCCCTGTCAGATAATTTTAAAGTCCCTACTTTAAAATTATCTTTCTTGTTTTGTTTCATATTCTGTACAACATAAAGCAAGATAAACAAAGTTTTTCTATGCAAAACGTCAAAAGTATGGCAGCAGGCCGCCCGGAGAGGGCGGATACACGGATCCGCGTACGCCACAAATAAATTGATTTTGATTAAGTTTTTAAGCAGTAATTATTGTTCGTTAAATAAAGTATTCTTGAAAATATTGAATTTTGGATTAGGATTAGAGATATCTTTATTTCCCATTAAAAATATCACTTACATGAGAAATCTGTGCTAAATAAATGTATTTTCTTTCTTTCTTTCTTTTCTTTAAATAATTAACTTATTCTAAAAAAAAAACATGATTTAACGTACAGTTTTTCAAAAGAAAGAAAACAATTTGTACACATAAAACATTCTAAAAGTAGGGTAATAATTGCCAATAATTTTAACTCGGCTAAAATGTAAACATACACGGAACGCGCGCATCTAGATGTGGTATGTAATGTACAAAGGTGTCTCTTTATTTTTTTATTAATCAAATTTAGTGTTAAGTGTTTCTTAAATATTGCCATGGATTTTGAGTTTTTTATATTATTTGGTAGTTCATTATACAATGCAGCACCTTCGTACATCACATTCCTTCTGCCATAGCTGGTGCGTGGTGTGTATAGTTGTATGTCATTTGCACTTCTAAGCCCAATTTTATGTATTTGATGTTTCCTTGTAAAATGTATTTGTGTGTGAATGTTTTTATTAAGTATTTTTCTTATTAAGATGCAAGTATTGTGTTGGTGTACTATAGTCTATAATCATATTGGAAGAGTGTCTTTATTAACTTATTTTGTGCTATTTGTAGCACTATGTGTTTCAATATTGGTTTTGGCCGCTGTGCCCCATACTTCTATTAGATAGTCCACGTGAGGTTTTATAAGAGTGTTATATAGATATATTGTAGCGGACTTGTCGTGGAAGACATCGGACAACACTCCGTAGGGCTCCCGTGAGCGAAGTCAGTTTAGATCTAACCCTCTCCATATGTGGCTTCCAGTTCAGGGAATTGGAAGCCACATATGGAGAGGGTGAATTTTATAAATTAACACGTCTTTGAATTATTTGAGGGATTGTTTACATTAACGCCATCTAGCGAATTGTAATGGAACTACTACTACATTTAAGATCATGATTGTAGAGCTTTGCAGTTGCACTGAAAACAATAAACAAATCGATCGATTCAATTAGATAATTATAATTCTGTAAATCCATATTTGTTACGAGCGCTAATATTATTTGGAACAACATACAACCTGATACTGACCATCAAATTGCAAAAAACGTATGGAAATTTGAATTTCGCGGGCCAACCTAGCTCATCAACCTTAAATAAATACCTTTTATATGTAGGTACTCATCTGTGTTATTTCCCACAAAATATTATATTCGACTCATTAATCAGTTGATGTCTTGATGACTTCAATCAATTCCGATTTAGCTCAACACAAGTTGTGCAGAAAAGATGGCGTACCTATCGAAAGGAAAGAGCGATTTTTCATAAAATATTACAACTTTTTATTTTCATTTCATGATCCCTGCTGAATTAAAAATTGGAACATATTTAAAAAAATTAATAAAATATTATTGTGATTTAATTTGACGAGAAATCTAATCAATCTATAAACAATCTCTGAGTCGTTCGTCTGTTGATCGCCCGAGTTCGACCGACGACCTCCGAGCTGAAATTAAGTTCTGTGCGCGAACCGTTACAGTTGACAAGAAGAGTAATTCGTGAAACAAACCTCCAACGGTCACTAACGAGACACAATCGAATTTTAATTGTTCATCAACAGTTCGGATAATGAATATAGAACTTTTAATATCCTTAGTTCGGGCGAAGTCTGTATTGTACGACGTGAGGAGTCCTTACTATAAGGACAACAGGCACAAGGACAAACTATGGAAGGAAATTGCCAAGGAATTGAAATCCAACTGGTAGGTACCTACCTACTTCTATAGATTACATTTACAATGATTTAAATCTGGAATCAGTACCTCCAAGCATTTAGTTATTTTATGCGATATCGCTGTCACGATACTGGTTCACCTTCAGGGTTAGGCACTTTGGACCAGTACCTATCGCTACCGAGCGCGACAGCGATATCGCTGATCTGAATAGGCCTTTACATAACGAGACCCCTCCGTGCCGAAGCACGTTATGCAGCAGTGTTGGTCCCGGCTGTCTTACGTAGATCTTTGGCAGTCGCTACGTTACGGGTAGTCTAAAGCCCGCGCGTGTTGGACCACTCACAATGGGTTCCGTAGTTGGGATGAATTTAACACAAGAACAAACTTACATTGCAAATGTAAGTTGGTCGATTATTGCTCGTTATTATGTATTATAATATGATTTCATGAAATAGTCATTCAATACACTTTCATGAGCTTAGAGAGTTGTATTGCTGATTTTAATGTTTATAACTCTGTAAATCCATATTTGTTACGAGCGCTAATAATATTTAGATCAACATACAACCTGATACTGAACTCCAAATTGCAAAAAACGTAAGAAAATTTGAATTTCGCGGGCCAACCTAGCGCACCCCCCTTAAGTCTCTGGACCCGTTACAATATTATCGTTATCGTCGACCATTGCTGATGGGGCGCAAAGGCAAGTGCCCGTGTGCCCGAGCCCCACCGCCACCAGGCCTCCGCCGCTCGCGTCGCAGGCGCGCGTGCCCTCTAGCGCCGCTCGAAGCTTCCCTGCCGTTGGCTCGCGCAGGGTGGCGTGATATAGGCGCGCTGTGATTGGATCGCGTGGAGTGGCACGAAATCCCGCGCATCTCCTGCAGCTCGGGGCTTTCCCTGCCATTGGCTCGCGCAGGTGGCGCGAAGTACCGCGCGTCGGCCCGCCGCACGACTGTGTTGCCAGGCGGCGCAGGCCGAAACAGTTTATTTTCACAAACAAGCTACACATTTCCAGTAGGTACCTTTATGCCGACCTCTTGTTGTACGGCAAGCCTAATATAATGTGAAGTCAGCTTAGGCTTAGACTGGCTTGATTCGCAAAACCTATTTTTAGATAGATATTAAAATAACACGTAGCCATGGCGGCAGTGCATAGGGCTGTGCATATTGAATCGAACATGACGCGTAAGGATAAAGATCAACAACGCACACATAAGCACTGTGCACGGGTCAGCATGGGTTGCAAAATTACTTAATAATATATTACCGCAAAAAACGCTGCCTAGTCTTTTTCCAAGTATGTTCGATTGGCTTCCAGTCTAACCGGATACAGCTGGATACCAGTATTTTACATGGAGCGACTGCCTGTCTGACCTCCACGACCCAGTAACTATAAGTACTCGGCACACGGTACCCCATGGCAAGACTGGTTGGGCAATGTCGACCGACCGGGGAATCATCGTGTGTTCAAGCGTAGGTACCTACCTACTTAGGTTAGGTTGGGTTATGTCGACCGACCGGGGAATCGAACCTAGAATCCCGCGCTCAGCAAACACGCACAGACCTGCCTTCGTCCTCAGACGAAGATCGTCTACTACTGAGCTCAGCTCGGAATGCACTGCCTTATATACCTCCGTGTTTCGCGTCGCGCCCGCCACAGAATTCGCCGCGAAATTCGCGGCGATTCGCCGCGCTACGACACAAAATGAAACCTATTGTATGGCGTTACAACACAAAATGGAACATTTTGTATGGCGTCGCCGCGAATACGCCGCGAATTCGCGGCTTCGGCGCGCTACAACACAAAATGAAACATACTGTATGGCGTTACAACACAAAATGGAATGGCCGTGAATTCAGTTGGTGTAGCGCGGCGAATCGCGCGCGAATTCGCCTTGAATATTATGAAAGTATAAAAGGCGATGCATTCCGAGCTGAGCTGAGTAGTAGACGATCTTCGTCGGAGGACGAAGGCAGGTCTGTGCGTGTTTGCTGAGCGTGGGGTGCTAGGTTCGATTCCCCGGTCGGTCGACATAACCCAACCTAACCTAAGTAGGTAGGTACCTACGCTTGAACACACGATGAGGAAACTGGCAAATTCGGTCGTGCTTTTCGCAGTAGGTACTTATTTATTTTAAAATGAAGAAATTTTTATTTAGTTTTCAATTTACCTATGTGATTTCGGAAAATAAGTGTGCTTTCGGCTGCAATGCAACACGTTTTTATGGCCTTTTGGAAATTATCCTAATTTACATACATAAGAAATATATTTCTATGATTGGATTGGAGAAATATATTCATATATTGTATTGGAATCATAGACATAAGAAATATATTTCTATGATTGGAACTAACCTAGGTAGGTACCTATTATGTCTTCGAATTTTAGGTTCTAGGACATGCCGGTTGCCTCATGATCACGATGTTTTCCTTCACCGTTTTGAGAGCAGTGGTGATGATTTACACAAAGTAAAGCGCCTGGCTGGGTTCGAACCCACGACCTACAACTTATAAGTCACGGGCTGATAACACTGGGTCACCACTCCTTTGCTTACCAAAGTACCTACTTGTTTTTAATTTACCTACTTATGTATTTCCAAAACTCCGTGAGTTAATAATTTATTATGCTCACTAAGTACCTATGTATAATAGAATAGGTAAGGTACCTCTGGTGAAATGCGGGTGTACTAGATACATATAGGTACCTACACCACTGTCTAACCCTTTGGGGATTAAAAGCGTAATGTTTACAAATACTCAGTGATAACTTTAAATGTGTAATGAAGTGATCCAATCAAAAATAATTATAGTAACTAAGTAAGTACTTACCTACAAACTGTCTCGTTGGTCGTGGTCGCAAGTAGAACTAGTCCCTGGGACTTGATGTATTATGTAACCTTGTAACACAACAGCCGTTCGCGTTCAAACGTCGTACCTACTTGAATTGACTCTCGCACAGCTAATATCACGCACTCGTCTGCTAGCGGAGCCCTAGCGCTCTTAAGGTTGATGCGCCAGGGTAGCCCGCGAAATTAAAATTTTCTTACGTTTTTTGCAATTTGCAGGTCAGTATCAGGTTGTATGTTGATTGTGTATTAGTGTGTAGTGTATTGAATGACTATTTCATGAAATCATGACATTTGGCACTTTCATGAACTTAGAGAGTTGTATTGCTGATTCTAATGTTTATAATTCTGTAATTTCATATTTGTTACGAGCGCTAATAATATTTAGATCAACATACAACCTGATACTGACCTGCAAATTGCAAAAAACGTAAGAAAATTTTAATTTCGCGGGCCACCCTAGCGCATCCCCCTTAAGCTCGCTCTGCTGCTACAGCGAACGCAGACAATTTCAACGCGGGCCTTAAGTAGGTATTAGTGAGTAAAGTGATAAAGTTTGTTAAAAAACATTTTTACGCTTTTTAGTGGGTCAATTTGTAATTTATCCAAGTTACAATAGCCTAATGTCAATTGCTCATTACCTTTTACAAAATACCTATTGCTTTTCCCGATACAGGGACCTTAATGGTTGAGGATTTCTCCAGTTCTCCTGGTAGGTACTTCACCATCACCTCCAATTCACCCTTTAAATTATGTACACTGTGACGAGCATGAATTGCTTGGCAATCATATTAATAAAAGTATAATCGAATCGCAACCCATGAAATACATACTTCTTACTTATTGTTGAGTATTTCCGGTTGCACTCCATCAAATCATGCTTTCCGAAAGATGTACTAAGTATAAAAAATATCGAAATCGCTATAGGTGTGCCTATAATATTTGAAGAGTTCCCTCAATTTCTCCAGGATCTCATCATCAGATCTTGACCTGATGACAATGGGACACTCTCGGAAGTATAGGTATTTTACCATTTCAAACAAAAACAGAATTTTGCAAATCCGTGTATTTTATTTATTTATTTATTACTTACATCTACCGTTACAGGATACCCCAATGCGATAGATGCGCTTAACTTAACATCTATAACAAATTATAAACAATGTATTCCTTGTGAACTGAATAAGTCCGTCTCATTCGTTATGAGGTTGAGCGTGCGCAGCGCACGCGTCAGCGGCGCCTCCCCTAACAGATTGGTCCGACCGCGCGTAGACGGGAGTTATGCCCGGACATACATTATCTATACTATCTATACTAATATTATAATCTATACTATATCTATACTATAATATTATAAAGCTGAAGAGTTTGTTTGTTTGTTTGAACGCGCTAATCTCAGGAACTAGGTACTGGTTGGAATTGAAAAATTCTTTTTGTGTTCGATAGTCCATTTATCGAGGAAGGCTATAGGCTATATAACATCACGCTACGACCAATAGGAGCGGAGCATAAATGAAATATGTTGCAAAAACGGGAAAAAATATTCCTTTTTGAGAGCTTCCGTTGACCGTTGCGTGCGCTGCGTAAACGGTTTATGTTACGTAAATATAAATATCATGTATGATGGAATTGTTCCTCTTTAAAAGTTCTAAAAAAAAGTCCGCGACGGCATATTATGTCTATCGTTTAAGATTGACTCACTATAACCTTTTTAATGGTAATCAAATTTGTTCGAAATTAATGCATTATTTGCGAAGGAGTTTTATTAAAATAATAGATATTAATTCTTATTCAAATAAATAGTTTTAACATCAAGGGTATTTATGTAGCAGTAAAATGCTTTTTAATTCATTCGAATCGGACATTTAATTTTGAAGTTATCACGAGTTTAATAAAAACATAATACGCGAACCGTTCGAAGCCGGCGCCCCGCGCCACCGCCGCCGCGACTTTCCCCACTCTAGAGAGGAGACGATGGGCACACGGGTAGACCATGACCTGGACATAGGACACGTTTTATCCCTATATTCCCACGGGATCGAGACCTATGAAATGAAATGAAATTGTTTATTCTGTAAATAGGATATTGGAATCACTTTTACACGTCATATTAAAAAGTTGTAAAAATAACCTAGATGAGGTCGGCGTTTCCTATCTGACTACTCTGAGAAGAAAGCGTGGGGCACAGCTAGTCATACATAAAAACAAAAACATCAGAATATTGATAACCTCCGAGGTCAGTGCATGTTATTCTTATACAGTTGCAATAAGGTATAAATTCGAATGATTGATATTTGCGAGGACTTTTTAGTTTGAAATGTAGAAATTATTGTTTTTTAGTAAAGTTCGTCAAACATCCTAATTTATAACTTAAGATAATGAGATAAGAGTCAGATTGCAATGACTTACTATTTTGCTTTTGATTTAATTCACTTTGAATAGTCTGTCAGCTGTCTAGCGTTTTCCCAACTAATTTGAGGTCAGCTTCCAGTCTATCCGATCCGCGTGTTGGACCACTCACAATGGGTTCCGTAGTTGGGATGAATTTAACACAAGAACAAACTTACATTGCAAATGTAAGTTGGTCGATTATTGCTCGTTATTATGTATTATAATTTATGATTTCATAAAATAGTCATTCAATACACTTTCATGAGCTTAGAGAGTTGTATTGCTGATTTTAATGTTCATAATTCTGTAAATCCATATTTGTTACGAGCGCTAATAATATTTAGATCAACATACAACCTGATACTGAACTCCAAATTGCAAAAAACGTAAGAAAATTTGAATTTCGCGGGCCAACCTAGCGCATACAATATTATTATCGTTATCGTCGACCATTGCTGATGGGGCGCAAAGGCCCGTGTGCCCGAGCCCCACCGCCACCAGGCCTCCGCCGCTCGCGTCGCAGGCGCGCGTGCCCTCTAGCGCCGCTCGAAGCTTCCCTGCCGTTGGCTCGCGCAGGGTGGCGTGATATAGGCGCGCTGTGATTGGATCGCGTGGAGTGGCACGAAATCCCGCGCATCCCCCGCAACTCGGGGCTTTCCCTGCCATTGGCTCGCGCAGGTGGCGCGAAGTACCGCGCGTCGGCCCGCCGCACGACTGTGTGTGTTGCCAGGCGGCGCAGGCCGAAACAGTTTATTTTCACAAACAAGCTACACATTTCCAGTAGGTACCTTTATGCCGACCTCTTGTTGTACGGCAAGCCTAATATAATGTGAAGTCAGCTTAGGCTTAGACTGGCTTGATTCGCAAAACCCATTTTTCGATAGATAGGTATTAAAATAACACGTAGCCATGGCGGCAGTGCATAGGGCTGTGCATATTGAATCGAACAGGACGCGTAAGGATAAAGATCAACAACGCACACATAAGCACTGTGCACGGGTCAGCATGGGTTGCAAAATTACTTAATATTACCGCAAAAAACGCTGCCTAGTCTTTTTCCAAGTATGTTCGATTGGCTTCCAGTCTAACCGGATACAGCTGGATACCAGTATTTTACATGGAGCGAGTCGCCTGTCTGACCTCCACGACCCAGTAACTATAAGTACCTACTCGGCACACGGTACCCCATGGCAAGACTGGTTGGGCAATGTCGACCGACCGGGGAATCATCGTGTGTTCAAGCGTAGGTACCTACCTACTTAGGTTAGGTTGGGTTATGTCGACCGACCGGGGAATCGAACCTAGAACCCCGCGCTCAGCAAACACGCACAGACCTGCCTTCGTCCTCAGACGAAGATCGTCTACTACTGAGCTCAGCTCGGAATGCACTGCCTTATATACCTCCGTGTTTCGCGTCGCGCCCGCCACAGAATTCGCCGCGAAATTCGCGGCGATTCGCCGCGCAAAAATATGGTTTACTCGTACCATGTTGGGTATCAAATGAAAGGGCTTAATGAGCACATTTCAAAACATGGTACGATTAAACCATTTTTTTTTTTAAGTTCCTCACTTTATGTCCTCTAGAGGGCGCCATTTTTAATTTAATGTGACTTCACATAGCGTATAACCAGCGGACAATCACGACGTGATAAGTGGTTTGGAAGATAGGAGGGAGATTCAAATCATACGCACCCTATTAAATGCACGGAATTTATTAATGAATTCGTAGATACGTTCCTTTGCGGCCGATAGGTACTCGCCGCACTTGCCGTCGGCTCCTTTGATATCATCAGGCCCACGAGCCGCCGCTGCGCCGGAGCTGCTCGCTCGCTCATCCCCCCGCCCGCCCGCGTCCCGCGCTTCAGTCACCTGCGATTAGTCACGGCGGCGTGACGTCGCGCTGTTTGTTTCCGCGTATGCATCGTCCACCCGGCCATAGTTATCGTATCTAAACATGTACGAATATTCTAACGTTGAGTATCTTGTTTGGTGAAAACAGCCAGTGCGAGGCGAATGTACGCAGAAGAAGAACATCTTCAGTCGCTGCGAAAGAACGGTACTTATCCCTTCTCCTCAAATTCCCCGGAAAACCCCGGACCCCGCATGGAGTTTTGTCACTGGCTGCAGAACCGTTCCGTCATTGACACCATGTTGCAAGACGTTCCTGATCCCTATCTGCAAGACATGTACTTCCAGCATGACAGATTTCCAGCTCACTACAAACGATCTGTGCGCGCGTATCTCGATGGTCAATTCGGTGATAAGTGGATAGGTCGCGGTGGACCTGTGAACTGGCGGCCGACTTGACTTTTATTTGTGGGCCGAACTAAAACGTTTAGTCTTACGTTTAGTGTATACCGAAGAAGCTCAAAGCGTTAGTGATTTAAAACAACGAATAATAGACGCTTTTAATGTTTTGAAAAGTGATAGAGACACGCCTCGAAGTTTACCAAACAATATGCAAAGACGTGCTAGTTTACGTTTAGAACGAAACATTTTGAACAATAATTACCTACTGCGATATCGCTAAAAAGGTAGGTACAGACCTAAGTTCATTTTTTGTAAAATGCGCGCAATGCGCGTGCGCGTCGGTCGGTCGTGTCGCCCGCGCGCGAGTACCGCTCAGCTGCTCGGCTCTCGTACGTGAACCCCGGTAAGTGAACTCTCACGCACTTAATTATCAAGTTTCTATGTACGTGTGTGTGCGTAGGCGCGCCGACGTTACTTAGCAACGGGTCGACCGAACGACCTTCTGTCAATGTTCTCGCTCCCGCATGAATGCACGTCCTTTTCATTTTGAATGAAGTACAGTCGAGTATTCTTGCTTATTCAAGTATTTATTGTTTCGAATTATTTAAAAAAGATTACTTAGATTGTTTTAAAAGTTCGTTCCGAGTCTTTCTTACTGTTTTCGTTTTATATTTGTAAGCATAGGTTTTCTTATTATTTTATCTTTTTAATTGTTATTCTTTTGGTGTGAGGCTTATTTAGTCAATTGGTTATTTGTATTGTATGTTTGAGAATTTTTGGGTATTGTGTTCATTTTATTTGTAGATCAGGTTTGTTTTAGTTTATTAGTAAGTGGAGTATAAATGTTATTAGGTTGATTTTTAATTTGATTTTGGAAACGTTTTAAATACGACTGTACCATGCGAGGGGCCCGAGGGGCGGCCGCTTACTAGTTTTCTACGCAAAAGAAATGTGCGTGCGTATCGCTCGCACACACGTACAACTTTCATTCATGCGCGATCGCAGCCTACGCCCGCCGCCGTTTAGTTTATCTCCTATGATGGATAGTTTTCATGATTTTTGAAGGAAATTCCGAATCTGTACAATCTCAATGGTACTAAGCAAATATTCTCGGGTATGGCTTCTGTTCCACTTACACAACACACCTTATTATGCTCGAGACGGCAAAAAATTTCATCCGGTATATATTTTTTTATGAATGTCTGGCTATAACTCCGTCATTTATACAAGGATTTGCAAAATTTTAAAAAAAAAACGAAAGACTTCCAAAAAAGTTTTTATTACTTAGAACTATCGTACTTATAAGATAATTCTAATAAAAGTGTAAAGTATACAGCTTTTTTTTAAAGTGTAGCTATTTAATAGAGTTAAAGATAAAATGAATAAAGTAAATGTAAACAGCAATAACAGTTTTACATGTTACAAAGGAAACAACCGATTCAAAAAATACTCGTTTGCTAGTCACGAAGTCACAATTTCACAAAACGGTAGATTCGTATGTTCAATCGTACAATTTTTTTTTTATCAGTCTAATATTAATATTACTGAAAAGACGCTGCCTAGCCTTTTTCCAACTATGTTCGATTGGCTTCCAGTCTAACCGGATGCAGCTGGATACCAGTATTTTACATGGAGCCACTGCCTGTCTGACCTCCACAACCCAGTAACTGTAAGTACTGGGCACACGGTACCCATTGGCTTAGGTTAGGTTGGGCAATGTCGACCGACCGGGGAATGGAACCTAGCACCCCGCGCTCAGCAAACACGCACAGATCTGCCTTCGTCCTCAGACGAAGATCGTCTACTACTGAGCTCAGCTTTTTTTTTTTTTTTTTTTTAACTAGGGCATCTCATAGTTGACTTTAGATGAAAATCGTAACTATTTAACCGGACTTTCCTGTGGCTGCCTTAAGCTACTACACTCAGGGCCTCCAGCCAGGGGCATATGGCTATTCTAAATTAAAGCTAAGTGAACGCTCGCTAAGGGCACCCCCTGTGGGGTACGAACCTCGGCTTAGGGCGTCACTGACGGGAGGACAGCAAGATGGGACAGGCTGGATCAATATAGGATCATTATTATTATAATATGGGGAATTTAAAGCTACGTGCTCAGCTGCGGCGCGGGCTGGCACATCATCGGACAAGGGACGGGGAGACGAATTTAATCGGGATCGCGGTCGTGCTGGACCTCGCCGGCGAGGTCGGAATGACGGTAGGCGTCTGTTTTTGTGTTTCAGAACTGTACTGGTGGCCCTATTGCTCTCCTGGAGGAGGGTTATGGGATCGTCTGGCTCTACAAGTGCATGCCTCGGACGGCGGACTTTGCTAATCCTAGAGGGGGCATAGTTAGCGGCCTCGACAACCAGAGGGTTGTGATGTTTGGCGGCTTTATCGAAGTAACGCTTGGAAAGGCGTTTTAGGAACTGGCGGATTGTGGGGATCTTTAAGTCGAGATGGAGGATCTCGTTACGAACGAACCAGGGGGCTGACGTGATTTTACGTAGGAAACGGTTCTGTAGGGTTTGCATCCTATGGATGTAGTGGGGCTTTGCGTGAGCAAAGACGGACCCCGCATAGGTCATGATGGGACGAATGCACGCCGTGTAGGTACGCAATTTGCACTTGAGTGACAATTTGCTACGTGCATTCAGGACGGAGTGGAGTCTACCTAGAGCGAAAGCGGCACGCGAGCGCACCTGCTTTATGTGCTCTTGAAACGAGAGTTTATCGTCCAGCGTTACACCTAGATATTTAGCTCGCTTCTCCCAAGGGATCGGCTTGCCAAACATGGTGAGCGGACTGGGGGCGGGGGCTCTAAAACGATTACGCGATTTCTGGAAGAGAACCGCTTGACTTTTATCTGGATTTACTTCGATTCGCCATTTTCGAAACCAGGCGCCGAGCTTGTCGACCGCTGCCTGGAGAGCTAGGCGAATCTGATCGGGTCGACGCCCCCTCGAGTAAATGGCCGTATCGTCTGCGAACAGAGCCAACTGCGCCTTTTTACTTTTGGGAATGTCGCCGGTGAACAAAGTGAAAATGAGGGGAGACAGCACGGAGCCCTGAGGGACTCCGGCTCGTATGGGTCGGGGAGAGGAGAGGGCACCTTCGATACGGTAGCGAAAGGTGCGGTTCGACAGAAAGTCTCGAATGATGAGCACGAGACGGTCAGGCACTCCGAGTTGGTATAACTTGTATAACAAGCCATTGTGCCAGACTTTGTCGAAAGCTTTCGCTATATCGAAGAATACCGCACCGGTCACCTCACTGCGTTGGAAACCAAAGCTTATGTGTTCGATGATCCGGTGTACCTGATGCACGCTAGAGTGCTGAGTTCGAAAGCCGAACTGCTCGTTGGGGATGAGGCCCTTGGTCTCTGCATAGTCTCTGAGACGCTTATAAATAAGCCTCTCGTAGATTTTGCCGAGAACCTTGAGCAGACTGATTGGGCGGTAACTCGAAGGGTCCGACCTGGGCTTGCCGGGCTTCGGGATACCAATGACGGTGGCTTCTTTCCACGCTTGGGGGAAGATATTATTGCTCAGAGCACCATTGAAGATGGTGGTCAATAGCATTATAAGATGGGCGGGGAACAATTGAACCACCCTATTGGTGATTCCGTCTGAACCGGGGGCTTTACGATTTTTAAGATCCTTGATGATCCCGTGCACCTCGTCTGGGGTGACGGGGGGCAAGGGGTCATCAGGGTCTTCTACGGGGGGAAGTGAGGTTCTACGTTCGACTTCCGCGTCTACCTCATGGAGGTGAGCTTGGTCTACTGGTAGGGAGCTGGGGGAGCATTGAGCCTCTAGGCTGTCTGCTAGGCATTCTGCCTTTTCTAAATCCTCAAAAGCGATGGATTTATCGGGACGTACTAGGGGGGGCATGGCGGCTTCCTGCGGGGACTTGAGTTTCCTCTGAAGGTCCCAGAATGCTAGATGAGTTGGCTCTAGGTCGCTCAACATCTTATCCCAACCCGCGTTACGCAGCTCTTGTACACGTTTCTTTACAGTTCTCTGTAAATAGCGCATATGAGCTTTGTTAGCGGAGCAGGGAAAGGTGGTGTACGCACGGACAGACGCGTTCTTCTCAGTTATCAGATCACGCACTTCCTGTGGGAGCCTCCAGCGACGGTCGTCCGTCGCCGGAGCCTCCTTTGAACATTCGTTCAAAACAGATTGTACGTGATCAGTAAGTGAGTCGATCGCGGCCGTCGTGTCCGCGGTAGAGTCAAACTTATCGGGGATAGAATCTAGTTGGGGGGACGTGTTGGATTTCAGCTTTTCGCTTACTTTCTTCCAGTCCGTTACCCTTTTGGTGGCTAGGGGAGATTGGGAGGCGTCGTCCGGGAGACCTATGCGGGGGGCCAGTCTTATAACTATTGGACGGTGGTCAGAGTTAAGCTCGTCTACCGTTTCTATCGAGTCTAGACGTAGGCTGACGTTCTTAAGGAGCGCCAGGTCGAGTACGTCGGGGGTATGATTGGGGTCGTGGGGGAAGTGAGTGGGAGTCATCGGAGCGATGACATCAAAGTTCTTGGAGGAAGAGAGGTCGAACAAGTGTCGCCCTCTAGTGGAGGTAGTGGAACTATTCCACGCGGGATGTTTGGCATTGAAATCGCCTGCTATTATAGCGGAATTACTAAGGCCTAATAGGGCAGAGAGGTCGTCCGAGAGGGACTGAAAGTCCTCAGCGGCACTCTGGGGGGGGAGGTAGGCCGACACTAGAGTGATCGGTTCGTGACCTGACATGCCTAGACGGCATATAGAGACTTCTAAACGAGAGAGGGTGGGAGGGTCCATAGGGATGCAATAAAGTTCCTTTTTATAATAAATGAGGGTTCCGCCCTTGTGGCAACGCGTTCTATCGTTACGGACTATACGATAGTTGGCTATGGAGGGATTGCGGTTACTAGGTTTGAGGAACGTTTCCTGAACAAGGAGAATATCTAATTGATGGTCGCGGAGGAAGAGAGAGATCTCATCTCGTTGACCGTTGATGCCATTGGCATTGAAGATACCTAGCCTGAGGGATCGGGGTTTAAACCTAGCTAAGATGGCTTTATCCATTATGAGTTGGATTAGCGAGGGAAATTAGGGCTTGCGTAACGTCCGAGTACGCGTTGTAGATCACTTGAATCTGAGCTAGATCGCATCTATCCCTGGCTGCCTGGATTTCGGCGGCCATTCTGATAGCGCGGGAGGAGTAAAAGATCATGAACGTGGATGCTAACACGTTAAAGGGATCTTTACCTACGTTAGGGTTTTGGGGAGCCACAGAAGTGGGAGCGGGGCGAGAGTTAGCTGGCGCGGGAGCGCGTTTTGCGAGAGGCGCGGAGGGCGCGGGGGGTGCGGGGGGAGGGGGGGTGCAAAATGCGCGGGGGGCGCGAGGTGCGCTGGGGGGTGGGCACGGATACGCGGGTCCATGAGAGAGTAGAGGGGGGTGTGGGGGGCAGGGGGTTTCGCGGAGGCTAACTTGGGGAATGATTGCTGGTGTTGCAGCATATTCCAGGGACTGGGGCGCTGAGGGCTAAGTCTCTCTGGAATTTGAGAGGAAGGAATGGGAGGGAATTCCCTATACTGACGATTGTCAGCACGCTTATTAAGCTTGGGAGAGCTTGACTTGGGGGCTTTGGGACAGCCACGGTAATTGGCTGGGTGCCCTTCTTGGCCACATAGCACACAGCTGGGAGGGCTGAGGCAGAGGGAACGGTCCTTAGGACGCGTGCAATCGGCAGTGCCGTGCTCTCCCAGGCACTTTACGCACCTGGGGGTCGCATGGCAGTGCTTTTGCGAATGGCCATATAGCTGGCAACGGTGGCATTGCCCTATATTCCCGTTTTTACGGGGTTTCTCTATTATAAAACCGGTAAGGTTACAGAGGGACCTAATATTGAAAATGGGGTGATGCCCCTCTACTGGAGAGCATACGACAAGTAGCATGTCGTATGCTTCACCGCCACGCGAGCGGTGCATGCGGTGGACTTCGTCCACGGGGACATTTTGCGACTGAAGGTCGGCTTTTATGTCGGCGGGGGCTATTTCCTTAGGGATACGTTTTATAACGACCCTAATCTGTTTTTCTTCTGGGAGCGAGAAGGTGTGGAATGAGATTCCTCTAGCTCTCAGAAGCTTTGTTAACTCGCGATAATCGTTCGCGGTCGGGACAGAGATTTTAATACCCTGTAGGGTAGACTTGGCGTTGGTGAAGCCGATTTTCTTATCGACACACCATTTGGACACATCTGTCCACTTCCCCTTGTCCTGAAGGAACACGGGGGGTGGGGGACGGGGCTTTCTAGTGCCCGAAGTGATAGAGACGGCGGGAGCAACTTGTGCATCGGTCGCGGCGGGGGAGGTGGAGGGGGAAGCTACTGTCGCAACGGTAGCGCTACTAGGCGCTATACCGGCTACTTGCGCTACGGGGGTAGGGGTGGGGGAAATTACGTCATCGACGGCGATGACTTTGTTTGCCTGACTGGATGTTTGTCTCTTCTTCTTCCTTTTGCTCCCCTTTCCTGAGACTGGGGTAAACCCATCGTCCTCGGAATGGGAGGAAGAGGAAGGAGCGGAGGCATTCTCAGTGTCTGAGGCATAATTAAAGGGCGTAGCGGCTCGCTTTGAGGAAGCGGCCGGCTCGGTAGTGTCCATTGACTCTACCGCTGGGCTGAAGGCCGGGCTGAAGGCCGGACTGGGGGACCTAATGAAGGGGTCTTCCAGCTCTATAGCTGGAAGAGACTGGGTTTGGGGAATAACATCGCTGAAATCAGCGATGTTAGAGTCAGAAGGACTGGGCTTGGGATCGAGTAGCGGCGCTAACTCGTCTATCTCCTTCCTAATAGCGGCCTTTTCTTCCGCAGTGGGCTCGGCTAATAGCCTAAGGATGATAGAGAAAAGTTTCCTAATTAAAGGATCCATCTCTCTATGTCTATCTAGTACTAATTACCTACTTTCTCCTAACATAAATCCTAACTCTAACTCCCCGGGAGGAATGCCCGGGGATGTGTAAACCCTCCCTGTCGGGTATAGACAGGGAGGTTGAGTACCTAAGGTGAGCCCTAAGCTTGCTTTTGCCCGTTGCCTATCTTATTTGTGCAACGGGGTCCTAACAGGGTCTGTTGTGTCGGGGTAGACACACCCGACCACAACAGGTGTGTAGCTGTGAAAGCAAAACTGTCACCAATGCCGACTAGGAGACCCCCCAAGGCCGAACACTGGGACCCGTCCAACTTTCTGCCTCACCCTGAAGGGGATCGGCGGGTGCGTTTGGGTCAACACCCCCTCGGCTTCGTTGGCACCGTATAGGTATCCACCGAGGACCACGAAACTGTGGTTTTACCCAGAAGGGGCCAACAACACGACGTACGTTTCAATGACGGATAACTGTTATCGAAACCCTTACAAGCTGTGGCTTGAAAAAGGCACACAGCAAGTAGCTGAAGATAGTCGTTATAATTTTGCTATAAATAATAAAATATAATAATATTTTACTATCAATAACAAAGTATAACACTATGTAGTCTTGATATTCAGGATCGCTTGGAACCGGAATCGGAGAGCACTTCGAACCGCACTGCGCACACGTGTGACCGCTGCCGCTGGCGCGCGTCGAATGCTGAGCTCAGCTCGGAATGCACTGCCTTATATACCTCCGTGTTTCGCGTCGCGCCCGCCACAGAATTCGCCGCGAAATTCGCGGCGAATTCGCGGCGAATCCATACAAAATGTTCCTAAAGTTGGTGTGGCGCTGCGAATCGCGCAGATCTGTTTCGCGGAGCGAATTTCGCTCCTGTGTGTTGGGTCGCGCGCGTTTTCATAGAAATTGTTCTACGGATATTATTTCGCAGATTCGCGTCGCGCGGCGAATCGCCCCAGTGTGTAAGAGCCTTAAAGGTTTTTACATACTGGCGCGATTCGCCGCGCGACGCGAATTTTAACAAAATAATTTCTGAGAAAACTTCACGGCGAACAATGCGGCGGCGTCGACGACGAATCGCGCCAGTATGTAAGAGCCTTAACGCGGACGGCTGCGAGTGCGCGGCGTGTGTTAAACTCGCGAGACTATAGTTTTTAAAAGGTGTTTTTTTAAATAGTTTTATTGTTTTTAATTATCATGAAATATTACCTGTTGTACTGTGTTCTTAATTATCTACTGTACCTTCCCATTGGGAAAACAAAGGAAAACTTCGATGGCCCAAATATAATTCCCATTCACTTTGTAAAGACAAAAATGCTCAACCTGGTCCAGATTGGATTGCAATGAATTGTACCTTAAAAAGGAATAATTTTCCAACCTATGAAGATGCAGTAGAAGGGTGAACTAAAATGCTGAACAAAACTGATACTGACACTGATAATGACCAAATGGGTAATCGATACGGTTCCATACTACGACGGATTGTCCCAATTTTAACTCTTTGGCTCAATGTTTGGTAAGTATAATACCCCAGTAAGAAACTTACGCTACAAATACACCTACACATCAATCAATTACTTACGATACAAATAACAGACCCGGGCGAGACATCTGAGTTCTTAACTAATAAACAAACAGTTCGCGGCAAAGATTAATTAACCGTACCTACACCACACCTTGGACACTTTACTATTAAATACTAGGTATTCTGTGATACAACGCTCGCAAAATAATTACCTATTACTACTACTTAACCAAATGTCGTGCAAATTGTATGCGTGAACTCTAGTAAAAAATGTGATTGACGTGTAAAAGTGTTTGTACAAACCTACTTACAGAAATAAAATCATTTATCATTTAGTAGGGCTGTCGTGCGTAGCGTAAAAAATGGCGCGAAAACTACGAAAAGTGCAGCGATTTGTGTCGGGTGCGAGCGAACCGAACGAAGACGGCCGCTGCCCGAACGTGTGCATTATTATGAAGTGACCTTGTAACGCCGCGGCATTCAATTATAATAGTTAATAAGTAAAAGAGGTTTATTTATTCAATCAATAATGACAAAATAAGGTACAAAAACTTAAATAAATATTGCTTACACTAAAATATTTTCGTTTAAATGACAACTCTAAATAATCGGTCATTAAATCGCAGGGTATTAAAAATGTGAAATCTTACAAGCAGTTTATGTAAAAAAAAAATCGGAAAAGTATCACAAAATACCCAACCATCATGATTAAAACTCAAATAAAACTTTTAAATCGCATACCTAAACAGTGCTGCGGTTCTTACGATTACGCGAGCGCGAGCGCTCTTGCTAGAGTCGGCGAAGAATATCTCGAAGTGCGGGGTGAGGCGTGGTATCTGATATGAGCGCGGGGAAGGGAGTGTCCCACAGATATAGATAGACAACAACGGCCGCTCGAAATTGATTAAAATCGATATACAAGAAAATGTTATAAAAAAAAATGTTCTTGTATTTATTTATTTATTTATATAAATAAATAAATATAAATAAATAAATAAATACAAGAACATTTTTTTTTTACTACTAATCTTTGTTTTCGTCTAAATCTCCGAGCTAACTAGCAATCATTAACAACTTTTACATCATTCAGATAGCATCATTCGTTATTTTTATTATTTTGAGCTAATCATTTTTATTCCTACTTTATCTACTTACCTAATGTACGCGCGCACACACACACATACACTCATATTGTTTTACCTTTTAAAATCTTTTATATTTATTTGCAGATCGATTCTTCAATTTTAACTGCGGATAATGGAACGTTTGAACAAAATTTGAGTTCTGTAATTACTGAGTCTAATGGTATAATTTATGAAGTAGTTACCGAAGAAGGCTCAAGTTCATTAATAGTAAATACACTAAAAAATCAACCAGCTAGCATCGGGGACACATTACTACGGATATCCAGAATATTTATGAGGTACAAAAAGGATATGGGATAAGGGAATGATAAAACAAATTATCAGAATTCTCTGTACCGTTGGAAGAATCGCTACGTTATCGAGAGCCATTCGTTACTACGTTGAGCCAATCTCAAGGTATGCAAACAAAACGAATTCTGATAAAAGCTATTGATAATATTCAAGGCCTGTGTAACAACTAGATACAGAGTTTTCAACCCCAGAGGGATTTGAAAGCCTCCAAGAAAAGTATTCAATCTTATGTTCAGTACGAGACAATGGTACCAACTGTGCCTACAAAATACTTACAAGATGAAAAATAATGAAGATTTTTTTAAAACGGTATTAAGAAATGCGTTAAAGAGAAAAGATTCGAAAAATGTTCGCTTATCAGCACCGAAGAAAAGGGTAAAGAAGAATACTTCTAAAAAAAATGTCAACGGAAATGAAAATAATGGTAAAGAAGACAATGAAAATGAATATAACAATGACTTAGAAATGACTAATAACGAAAATAAATCTGACAACAATGAACATGGTCCTGAAATCAATGTTTTGGAAAATTCTAAACCGCAAAATTAGAGTGGTGAAAACCGTCAAAAAAAAAAATTAAGATGGAATTTTAGGATGTTATATTCTGATATGAGTTTATGTACATAGTTCAGTGATTGAAAATCTGTACAATATCAATCTGCCTAGCCTTTCCCAACTATGTTGGGGTCGGCTTCCAGTCTAACCGGATGCAGCTGAATACCAGTATTTTACATGGAGCGACTGCCTATCTGACCTCCACAACCCAGTAACTGGGTAATACGATACCCCTTGGTTAGACTGGTTGTCAGACTTTCGTGCTTCTGACGACTCGTAACGACTGTCAAAGATCCACAAATGACAGCCGGGACCAACGGCTTAACGTGCTTTCCGAGGCACGGAGGAGTCTCGATATGTGAAAATGGCCACCCATCTACGTGAAGTGTGGTGGTAAATCAAAGACATATGCACTCGGTAACGACTCGATTTATTCTGTCTTCACATAGCCTGAGCGTACACGGTCTTACTTACTTACTTCGCTTAACCTAAATAAGGTGTGATTACACACATACATAATAATATAATGATACTAGCTTACACACACTACACCTCCGGGGGATAATGAAAAAAAAAAAATTTTTTTTTTTTTTACATCAAGTCATTACTACAACTAAAAAGTAATACAATTATTTATTATTTACTATGGAACAATTTAGTTCTGTCCTTATGAATCAATTCTATTTTATTTTGTTTTAGAATTTTGAAGTTTGGGCCCATATCCTCTAACACAATGTAAGGGCCTTCAAAAATATTATCCAATTTCTTTGTTCGCTCACTTTTGACTAAAACTAAATCGTTTTTCTTATAAGTAACTGGATTACATTTCTTATCATATGCTAATTTTCTATTATCCTTACTTGTTTCTAAATTATGTTTAGCTTCTTTTAGCGCTACTTGTAGCCTATATCTTAAATCTAAAGAGTAGTCATTGGGGTTATATAATGGTTCTATTCTATTACAATTCTTAATATTTTTAGGAATATTACATGTCCTGCCGAAAATTAGTTCGAAGGGCGTGTACTTCGTCTCTGAGTGGACGGTATTATTATAACTGAAACACCAAAACGGTATCCAGTGTGACCAGTCATAGCCGTTATCGCCTGAATAAGTCCTTAGAAAAGCACCTAAATGCTTATGAGCATTTTCGAGAGAACCGATCGATTGATGGTGGTACGCTGTGGACGTTAATTTTTCTATTTTTAATAATTTGCAAACTTCAACCATAGTGCTTGAAATAAATTCTGAACCTCTATCAGTTGCTATAACTGTTGGTATACCGAAACGTAAAATAAAATTTTGTATAACTGATCTTGCCACAGTTACGGTTTCTTTATTTTGTATAGGATACGCTTTAATAAATTTAGTTAGCTCACATTGAATCGTTACAAGGTAACAATTTCCATTCTCGTCTTTATCTAATGGACCTACCAAATCTAAAAATATTTTTTCAAAACCTGATGACGCAGTCGTTGTGATCGTCATCGGCTGTTTTATGTACCTACTATATTTAGTCTTATAACATGTAGAACACTTTTTTACAAAATCAAGAACATCTTGATCGATACCTGGCCAGAAGTATCGTCTTTTGATGTTGTTAGTCATTCTTTAGACTCCTGCATGTCCACTGGTCGGCAGTAAATGAAAGTCATTTAATATATGTATATTAAATGACTTTCATTTACTGCTGTTTTTCATTATCGTTATCTATTCTTTCTATTCCTCTTAGTATGCATACTCTCGGACCGGTCCAACCTTTTAATGTTTGTATTTCACTACACAAACCTTTTATAAACTCTTCGTTTTTATTTTTTTTAACTATGCACACTTCTTTTACTTTTATTTTATAGCTAAACTTCTCTAACTTAGTCACAAATTCGGCTAGCGAAAAATGTGCCGTAAAGTTGAGGTTTACACATAACAACATTTTACTAGGGATGTAAGCGAGACAGTCGTCTTCAGCACTTATTAACTTATATTTTCTATATTTATCCACTTTTTCTTTCTCTTGCAAAATCATCTCCACGATATCACTCGGCTTCCTCAGTAACTCCACGACTCTAGGCTGATCAAACCCTTTGTCGGCGGATTTACTAATTGGCGGTGATCCAATGTTCCTCTTCTCATCCATTATCCTTTTTTTGCTCTAGTCATGACATTTACTTCCGAAATTTTCTCATTCATACTTTTTAATTCACTGGAAGTCACATTTACTCTAGATAATGCATCCGCGACTACATTATCCTTCCCTTGCACATACACTATTTTAAAGTCATACTCCTCTAGTACTAAACGAAACTTTAACAGCCTGCTAGAGGGATCTTTCATGCTAAACAAATAAATGAGTGGTTTATGATCTGTCATTATAGTAAAATGCCTACCGAATATATACGGCCTAAAATACTTTATTGCCCAGACTATAGCAGTAAGTTCTTTTTGTATGGTGGGATAGTTTAATTCTGCTTTATTTAATGGTTTACTAGTATATGCTACTGGCCTTAAGTCATTGTTACACAAAACTGCACCGATCGCTACTCCTGATGCCTCAGTCTGTATAATGAATTCGTTAGCTTCTGAGAAATCTGGGTACTGAAGTATGGGTGGGCTAATTAACTTTTGTTTTAAGATCTCGAAAGAGTGTTGGCATTCGGCTGTCCAGTTGAAAACTATATTCTTTCTGCACATTCGATTTAACGGTAAAGTTATCTCTGCAAATGATGGTACAAATTTACGATAGTAATTGCAGAAAGCTACAAATCGTTTCACTTCTTCTGCATTTTGGGTACCGGGTATTTTTGTAAAACTATTGTTTTCTCTGGATCTGGTAACACTCCATCAGCAGAAACTAAATGCCCTAGATACAATATTTCCTTTTTTAGAAATTGGCATTTTTCCGGATTTAGTTTTAAATTTACTTTTCTTAACCTTTCCAGTACATCTATCAAATTTTTATTATGTGAATTTAGATTTTGCCCAAAAATTATTAAATCGTCTAGGTAAATAAAACACTTGTCATACGTCAGACCAGACATAGCTATAGACATTACTGTGCTGAAATTACTACAGGAAGTTTTAGTCCCATAGGAAGACGCTTTAATTGATACTGACCCGTGCTAGTAGAGAAAGCAGTATATTTACGACTTTCAGGGCTTAAACTAACTTGATAATAACCTTGATTTAAGTCTAAATGAGTGAAATATATTGAGCCTGAAAGTGAGTCTAAGATGTCTGTGATGTTTGGCAGTGGGAACTTATCATCGACTATTATATCATTGAGTTTTCTGTAGTCCACTACCAAACGCCACTTTTTACAGCCTTCAGACTTTTTGGGAACGAGTAATACTGGACTGTTCCATTCGCTTGAGGAATCTTCTATTATGTCGTCCTTCAACATTTGTTTAATTTGTCTATCAATCTCTGGCTTCTGTGATTGTGGTAATCTGTATGGTTTAACATATGTAGGACTAACGTTAGGTTTTAGTGTATGGATTGTTCGTAAACGTTGGTGGTGGCTAGCTTATCTCCTGGTAGAAAAAATACATCTGAATATTTAGTACAAATTGCTTTGAGAGAACTCTTTTCTTCTGAATTCAGATGATTTAATTTCAACAACATTTGCAAAGTTTTGGCCCTATTAGCATTGGCGTTAGTCTTATCAAAAGTAAAAATATTATACTTGCTTAAACATTTTACTTCTGGTTTGAAATTTTCTAATCTTACTTCTTGATCTCTAATATTGAGTATTCTGATCGGTATCCTACGATTTTTTGGTGTAACTATTGCTCCTGCTAAAAAAATATCTTTATCTATCTCTCTCGTGCAAACAACACCATCATCTTCCGCTTCAATATCTATTTCTACGAAATGGGTCGATTCACTTCGGGCCGGTAATACAAGGCAATTATTATTTGTAAACGTTAAATCAAGTCTCGGTGAGATAGGTAAATAAAGTAGTTTTCCCCCATGATTAACAACTAACACGTTGGTAGCCAAATCGATATTACAGCCATAAGTAGATAGAAAATCCAAGCCTAAAATACCAGTTGCCTTGAATGGTAAATTTTGAAAAACGTAAAATTTATGAAAAAACGTGTCATTATTTTCTGTAACAAGTTTCAAGGTTACATATCCCAAAGAGTTGATTTGGCCCCCAATGCCGTTTATAGTAGTGCTATCATAACATATACGCTTCGAATCGGGTAGTAAATTTTTCCTTATAATAGATATTGACGCACCCGTATCTACTAAAAATGAATATTTTCTGTTATGGCAATTAAATGTCAAAACTGCCTTTTGGTCAGATTTTGGGAATTTTCATTTTCGTTACAATTTTGGGAAATGACCTCTTGCGCTGATGTTTGCGCGGGTCCCACGGGTTGCGTTGTAAACACATTATTACGGCTGTTATTATTTCCTCGCCTGTTACCACGATGATAATATCGGCCATTGTTACTATTCGCCTGTGTGAAATATCTACCCCTGTAAGAATTCTGAAATGATCTTCCGTAACCACGGCGGTTATAATTATTAAAAGATCCATAATTTCGGCCACGATGACCTTGACCACTCGGTACTGAAGAAGGTGTAAACTTACCTCGACCTCTTCTCGAATACATGACGTCTGGCTTAAAGGACGTAGAAGGCGTTGATACATCCTCGTCCTTAGCACCTTGTATGGCATCCTTAAGATTACTATAGTTACGAGCGGTCACAATGGTGCTTAGTCTTGAACTTTTCAATCCATCTGAAAATCTCTTAATGGCCATTTTTTCATTTAATGGCTTTAAAATCACGTACTTTGACGAATCGCCGTCTGCCTGCGAGATGGTTAAATCGGTAAAAAGTTGTTCTATTTCAGAACCGTACTGGTCAATTGACCTAAAACCTTGGTTCAAATTTTGGAGGCGGGACTGAATAGCGGTAAAAGATTTTGTAGTTAATAAATGTTTCCTTAAATCCTGTATTAAATTAGATACGGTGTCGTAGTTATCTGATAAACGGAGCTTTGTGTTCTCAGATAAGCGACCTTTAAGTACGAATTTTATTAAAAGCTTTTGTCCCAAATCGTCTAACATTTCTGCGTACATTTCCACTGCATCAATCAACCGTTTCGTGGTGTCCTCCCTACCATCCATAAGGGGAATTAAGTTACCCGCCGTTCGAATGTCGAATTCCATCTTTACTACTTTTACTTCACTAGGTGGAGAAGTACACAATTTACTTATCTTTAAAAATATACTCTTAATATTATCAAAGGTGGTAGACAATTGCGTCACTAATTCGGGTTTTAAATCATGCGATAATTTAGAGTATAATAATTGCGCTTCTCTATATAATTTCTTAGCCTCTTTCAACTTATTTATCGCAATAGAACCCTTAAATCTGAGAAATTGTCCTTTCTTTATTAAGTATTTACTAATGTCTACTAAATCTTCGTATATTCTGATAAAGTCATCGGCCATAATCTAAAAATAAAACGAAGGAATGTAATGACATCATCGTAGTCACTAAGTATCTTCATTACATTTCTTCGAACTGTCTTCTAAACTGAGATAGCAATGCGAAAACATTCCATATACGGCGCAGGGTTTCGGGTTCGGTGAATCGCCGTGCACGATTTATGAACTGTTACATATTATTACAATAAAACCTTACACTAATTACTTACTTGTTTTAACTCGAATAGGTATGCATTTTACATGTTATTGTTATTTATGAGACGTAAAGTCTATTAAAATCATATTCCTATAGTGGCATCACTTGACGTTATGTATCGATTAAAAGTTTCGTTTTTTTTTTTTTTTTTTTTTTTTCACAATAGTCCGCGTATTTTGCTCGTATTTAAGCACTTTATGTTGTTTTTATTTAAAGTTAACACTATGCAGTCTCTCGTGTCGAAACCACTGATCCAACGCAACTTAATTTCAGTCTTTTTTTTTTTACTTGCACGGGTTTCCGGGATCTGCGACATCATTACGGAGAGCGTTCTTGAAATACATTGAGGTCTGCCTGCGACATATGGACCTGCGGTTCATCTGCCTGTCCATCCACTTGACATGCATCTTCTTGTAACATTTACAGACAGCAAAGCCTGCCGCTGCCAGCAGGACGATTGTGATCAGCGTAAGGAGGATATTTGACGTGCTGATGCTGGTGTAGAACTGCTCGGTTGTTGCACCATTTTTCCCGTTACCAGCAGCCGTTTGCGCGATTATCGTCTCTTCTCTCGTTTGAGATGATTGACACGTTTTTTTTTTTTTTTTAAATGTAATCCAACTTATTTTTATGTAATGTCCGATTTTAAATTTTATCAAAATTGTTTTTAAAAAACTTTCCAAATTTTACTCGCGATGTGACCTTGAATGGCAGGGTCGCCATGAAGTGTGGTGGTAAATCAAAGACATATGCACTCGGTAACGACTCGATTTATTCTGTCTTCACATAGCCTGAGCGTACACGGTCTTACTTACTTCGCTTAACCTAAATAAAGTGTGATTACACACATACATAATAATACTAATGATACTAGCTTACACACACTACACACGGACCAACCCCGGCAAGCGTAGCTTAACCTGATGGATCTGGAATTTTTGAATTGCATTGCAGCATATAGGAATAATTGTCCAGAAAGATCTCATTTTGCTCAACATTTAATAGATTAAGGTCATTCATTAAATAATAATAACACATTCAAAATTTTACACACTTGTGATAAAGGATTTAAAATGTCAGTATTAGAGAGTTTAGAAATTGTTAAAAATAATACAGCGACCGTTACACTGTTGAACGAATTAAATACCAGTATTCCAAGGTCGCCTTTGTTGCGATTGTTCGCGCCTTATCGCGCTTATCGCACTGATAACGGTCCTAGCCAATCAGCGCCGAGCAGCAATCCTATATAAGTGGTGTCGGGCGATTTGATTCACTCGGACTAGCTTAGTGGCCGATCCACTGCTCACGAATCCCACGGACGCGAGTAATGATTTTTCCCGCGCGGACCGCTCCATTTTAACCCGTTTTCTCTGTGTGTGTACAGGAGACCGTCGGTGCCTGTGCAGACACAGAGGAAGCAACCCCGGGCTGCCCGGCGCGTACGCATCGTCGCGGTTGCGGAGGGCCACGACACCCTGCCGATGCCAAACCCCGGCAAGCGCGGCTCGTTTGGCCGCGATGCCGGGGCCGAGGAGGTGCGCCCGACGTTGGACCGGGTAATATCGCTGCCTAATTTAGGCGAAGTGTTGCCCGGTGCGCCGTCGTCCGGACCACCACCGAAGCATACCAAGGCAAAGAAGAGGAAAGATGGAAGCAAGGAGGGGGGACCGGGGACCGCTGTTGCGGCCGGCACACCGACGACATTGGTGCCTGCGCGCGTTGCGCCTGCGCCGTCGACGAGCCGGCAGCACGCGGTCTCCATCCGCTTTCGCCTCGCCGCCGCAAGCACCGTGCCCGGCCGCCCCGGCTCCCCGCCACTCGCTGGCGGGTCCGGCCTCGGCTGAGCGGGAGCGACCTGCAGACGCAGGCCTTTTTAGGCCGCCCGCCGCCGCAACCACCCCCTCGGACCTCGGCGTACGACTCACCAGCGATGTTGTCGGCATGCTCCTCACGCGTGGGGTCGAGCATGTCGCTGGCATCGTTGGACTCTGCCGCCTCCAGTCGCGGGAACGTGTCTGGAGACACGACCCCGCGATCCGGGGGGCGCCCCGCCACCGGACGCGAGGAAGCCGCCGGCGACATACCCATGTCACCGGCCTCACCGACGCCGTCGCTGGACTTCGGCTTCGAGTTTAGACTCGATCCCAAACCACAGCGGCGGCGTATAAGCTCGGGCGAGACCGCGTCAGAGGAGACGAAACGGTACTGCCCTGACCCGCTGCGGCCACAGCGCAATAGCGCGCCGCGGGGTCGGGCGGCTCCCACCTCACCAACCTTCGCTGACGCGGCCCGCCACACACCACCACCATCACCAAACAAAGCAGGGGTGAGTTCCCATAATATTACCCCTGCCCCCACTGACACTGCTGCCCCCTCCACCGCCGTTCCCGGCGCCGCGACGACGCCGAGCAACAAACCTTTGCCGGCGAAACAACAGCCGGGGAAAAACAAAAACAGTAAGAAACTGAAATTCCCACCGCTGGTAGCTGAGAATCTGCCCAACTGGGCCACCCACTTCCGGGCCCTAGCGGGGAAATTGGGCCGGCCGCCTAACGCTCGTCCGTACGGGACCGGGGTGAGATTCACCCCGGACACCGAAGACGAGTACCGGCTGGTCCAACGGTACCTGACTGGCCTGGAGAAGGATAGCGGGGTGTCCTGGTTCGCGTACTCGCTGCCAGCGGAGAAGAACTTAAAGATTGCTATTCGGGGGCTGCCAGTGGACACAGACCCGAAGGAGATTGAGGAGGAACTCCGGGTGTTGGGATACCAGCCGGAGTATGTGCGCCACATAAAAGGTGCACAGGGACGACCCAGCTGCATGTTCCACGCCATTATAAAGAGAACCCCGGACGTCCGCCAGATCTACGACACCGACGTATTCCTTCTGATGCGCGGTGTCAAGATTGAGGCTTGGCGTGGGAAACGCGGGCCTGCACAGTGCCACCGATACCAGCGGTTCAGGCACAGCTCGCACCAATGCCACCGTCCGCTTGCCTGTGTGCGGTGCGGGAGCGAGCACGCGGCACGCGACTGCCCGCGCCCGCGGGAAGAACCGGCCACATGTGCAAACTGCGGGGGGCCACACCCTGCAAATAACATAAAGTGCCCAGTATTCCTGGAAGAAACCAGGAACAGGTGAGCGGGGACAGCCGCCATCACGGCTAGACGCCAGACACAAGCGGCCATTGAAAGGCCGCAAATGTCGTCAGAGGCCCACGCCACGACACTGATGGCGTCGGCCAACGACCCCATGGACCGAACCCAAGCCTCTACCTCAGGGCGGAGGCGGAAAAGGAACAGGAAGAGAGGGGGGAAGGGTAAATATCCCCCCCCCCCCTCCCTCAGCGACCCAGGAAGAGGAAATCCCGACGGCCGACCCTGCCTACACCGCACAGGTCGAGTCGCGATATAAAAACAAAAAGGGCGAACCCACCACTAGTGCCACGACGGCGCAGCGGAGCAGTGGTGAACCAAGAGGGTTCGCCCATTAGACGCCGTTCGCCGCTCCGGTCGCACCTAGCGCCATAAAGACGTTGCGGCGGAATGTCGCAACAAAGTCGGCAGGTGCATTGACACAGAGTAGCGGCGCCCACACAAAATAAACCAGTACGCCAAGTACAGCGTAAAACAAAAACGAATTCACGACCTGTGCGATCCAGTTGTTGATGGACCTTATTAAGGCCATCAGGCAGGGTCAAGACATAGAAACAGTCATCCTTGACGGTCTGGCCACTTTACTAACCTTGTATAATGGCTAGGCCATTAAGGGTGATTCATTGGAATGCCCGCGGCCTACGGGATAAGGTCGCTCCCCTCCGCCATCTCCTTCGCGAACAAGACGTCGACGTGGCGCTACTCAACGAGACGCACCTGGGACCTGAGGATAGGGTCAGGTTCCCAGGTTACCACATGTACAGGAAGCATGAGAGGTCGGCTCAACACGTCCGATACCGTGTCTGGCGGTACTTGTGAGACGGAGAGTCGTCCACCAACAGCTTCCCTCGCCCACCTTCAACTCACTGTACGCGCTGGGCGTGCAGTTGCATGTTGCCGGCGAGGACGTAGACGTCTACGCGTGCTACAAGCCGCCCGCGACTTGCTTAGACCATCACGAGCTGCGGGCGCTTGTAAGCGGCTCCTCGCACGCGACTTTCCTTGCCGGCGACCTGAACTGCAAGCACCCGGCGTGGAACAGCATGCATCCAAACACCGAGGGAAGGCAGCTCTTCGCGGACGCGGAAGCCTTCGGGTACTCTATGGCCGGGCCAGAGACGCCTACCCACTACCCAGACGCAGCCCGGTACATGCCTGACGTATTGGACGTCGTAGTCCACCGAGGGCTACACTGCCAGATCACTCAACAAGTGATAGACGACGAGTTGCAATCAGACCACCAGCCTGTGCTCGTCGTCTTATCGGGAATGACGACTTCACTGAAGCCACTAGCGCCACGCCGACGTATTGACTGGACAATCTTCGGAGAGAAGCTAGACACCAACACGCCAACTCGGCCCATCGTTACCTCCGCGGACGTGGACCAGACGGCAGGTGACGTCACTGCTTGCATACAGAGCGCCTTGGAAGCGGCGACAACGACGATGCCGCAGGGGAGAGGGCAAGTGCCGCCCCTGCCGGCTTACATCTTGACGATGATCGCCGTAAAAAGGCGTCTACGCAAGCAGTGGCAACAGCTTAGATGCCCAACGCTCAAAAAGCAGCTAAACCGTCTCGCGGAGAGGGTAAAGGCCGAGTTACAGGCACACACCGCCGGGGGCCGGGAAGAACGCATCAACGCGACCACAGACAGCTGGCCGTCGGTGCACAAACTCTGCCACCAACTCACGAATACCCCAGCCCCGGTACGACCGCTGTTAGACAGCGGCGGGGCGCTAAAGTATGTAGCGGAGGACCGGGGGAGGTCTTCGCCACCCAACTGGAGCGTCAGTTCCAACCGAACCCGACCAGCGACTACGAACATGTCGCAGCAGTCTAGAAACACCTGGATGACTACTTCGCGATGCCGATAGCTCACGAAGAAGACCCAATATTCTTCTCGCCTGGCGCAGTCAGACGCGCCATCCGAAAGACGAAGCTCCGAAAGGTCCCCGGTGCGGACGGTATCACTAACACAGCGCTGCGCCACTTGCCGTTCCGTGCAGTAGCGGCACTGGCACGCCTGTTTACAGCGATACTGCGCACCGGGACCTTCCCCGCCTCGTGGAAGGAAGGGCGCGTCATCATGCTGCCTAAGGTGGGAAAGAATATCCTGAAGCCGGAGAGCTATCGGCCGATCACCTTGCTGCCGACAGTCTCCAAGGTGTTCGAGGCCCTCCTGCTGCGACATCTCCTACCACACATCGCGCCGCGTCCGGAGCAGTTCGGGTTCCGGGCGGAACACAACACGACGCTTCAGTTGTCGAGGGTACTGCACCACCTCACAACTGCCCATAACAAGAAGGAGTACGCAGTTGCAGTATTCCTCGACATGGAGAAGGCCTTCGACCGCGTGTGGCACGAGGGTCTGGTATTCAAGATGGCCACCACAGACGCGCCCCGCCGCGTTGTCAAAGTGGTGTCTAGCTTTCTCTCCCACAGGACTTTCAAGGTGGTGGTCGACGGGGCGCTCTCCAGCGCCCGCACCGTGCGCGCGGGTGCCTCCAGGCAGCTGCGTGTCACTCGCGTCACACCCCTCGACGACATTCCCGCCACTTCAGACTCGATGCTCGCGCTGTATGCCGACGACGCCGGGTACATTACTACATCGCTTAATGCGAAGTACGCGGCTGTCAAGATGCAGCGCGCCCTCGAATTGCTCCCCGAGTGGCTGTCGAAGTGGCAGCTTTCGGTCAACGTGGGTAAGACGCAGGCGCTGATCACCGGTTTCGCGCCCCTCCCACCACCTCTGAAACTGCAAGGAGCCGACATCGAGTGGTCACCCCGGGTGAAGTACCTGGGTGTCACCATCGACCGTCGGCTCACGATGGGGCAACATATCCGCAACATTGTCGCGCAGGGTAGGGTTGCCCGCAACCTACTTAGACCTGTGCTCTCGTCCCGCATCCCGGCGCGCGTCAAGCTGGGCGTGTACAAGCTGTACGTGCGCCCTATCTTGACGTTCGCCGCCCCGGCGTGGTTCGCCCTCACGAGCGAGGGACACCGCAAGCAGCTCCGCACGCAACAAAACTACGCGTTGCGGACTATCGTTGACGCCCCTCGTTTCGTGAGGAACGATATCATAGACCAAGACCTCGGGATTGAAAGCCTGGACGAGTTTGTGCGGGGCCTAGCGAAGGGGATGTTCGCGCGTACAATAAGACTCCACACATGTAATACATACATCTGTTGCGTAGCGTGTTCTAAGTTAATATAGGCATGCTACGTAACTAACGGGCGGGTAACTAACTGCGGGCGCGACGCGGGCCGCGACGCACACAGCCACTGAGCGGCGGTATACTACACTACAAGCCGCTCATACATACATATCAGTTTATCCCTCAAACCGCAAACGCCTAGATCTGTGACCGGGGCGAGGGAAAACTACACCTTACTCTGTAGGAGCGTCGAGTCGGCATCTTCGTCGCTGGTCGTCACCCGCTAGGCCTCCCCCAGGTAACTGGGGGTCTCACCTGGCGGTGACAGACCGCCGAGATGTCGTGAAGAAAGCGGCGCTATAGATATAGCGTCGTGGGGCGCCTACAGAAAAACACATAGCAATCAATCACACGGACGCGGTAAATTACGCGTCCGACTAACTGCCGTTTTGCCGACCTAGGCACACAAAGTGACGGGCCCGCAGTTGCGGGCCACGGTAAAGCCTCCGCGGGAAATGGGCGAAGCCCCGACCCCGCTTACCACGCCCCCTTACGGGGACGTAGCGACATCAGTTCAGCTTCAGCTTGATTCACTCTGCGTCCAGCGGTGTGGTAACACGTCGCGTTCTGGTTTGCAATTGGTCAATCGTCATCCTGAAAATGCCTCGTAGAGAGGTGAAACACGTGTCGATTTCTTACAGGGTTTTTATTACTCTTGAAGAATATTCAAGCGGAATAGGTTGAAGTGTTACGGGGTAGACTCAAATAAAAGGATTTTATGACTGTCTAACTTGTTTTTCTGCCTACCTCGGCACTCCCTTGCTACATACAAGTATAACAATAAAATACAGACACAAAACGGTTGGTACAAAACGACACAATTATACACAGAACGATTTGGAGCTAGCTAATGGAATCTAGGGCTTTGAGGAAGTCTAGATTTTTGGGACAGAGAGGAGCGTGCGTTCGACTCGAGACTGAATCGTGCATAAGGTCGATGACCTCTGAGAATCGAAATCTGCTCATCATCTACGTCTCATTACACTGTCCAACGCACGTTCCGTTTCCCTCATTATGTTACATTTAGTTACTTTATTAGATGCAGAGTGTAAATATAATTGTTAGTTTTGTTTAAATAGTTTATAGATATTATGTGTAGTGTAGATATAGTAAATAAGTAATATTTGTAAATAATTGTTAGTCATGTTATGCAATAGATAATGATATACTTCTCGTTTGATGTCTATGGTGAACGGAATGTGAATGTGACAGAATGAACATCGCGAACATAGTTCGTGGTGCGGTCAATAGGGTTGGTAGAAATCACGTATCAGTTGAGTTTGCTTCCCCTCAGCATGTCAACTCTTTCTTGGTTAACACTTTGTTAACCAAGTACAGTTATACTACCCTTATCCCTACATTCAACATCACAAGGATGGGAGTAGTAACCGGTGTGCCCTCTGATATTTTAGAAGATGAGGTAATTACATATTTGTCTATGCCCTCAGGATGTGGAGAAATCCTTAAAGTTCGTAGAATTAACAGGAAAGTCCAGAAAGACGGGAATATTGAGTGGAAACCCACAGAAACTTTCGTTATTACGTTTGATGGACAAGTCTTACCCAAAAGAGTCTTCTGCTGTTACACATCTCTTCCCGTTGAGCAGTACATATATCCCACCATCCAATGTCGCAAATGTTGTAGATTCGGACATGTGGCAAATGTATGTAGGTCAAAACCACGCTGCAGCAAGTGTGGCCACGATCACCCAGGTGATGGTTGCAACATCTCTGAAGGCGAGGCCTTCTGTATTCTGTGTTCGGGTAATCACTTCGCTAATAGCAGGTCATGCCCCGAGCATGGTAGACAGAAAGCCATTAAGACCGTTATGGTTGAGAAATCTATTCCTTATGTTGAGGCAAGTAAATTAATTCCAACAAGTTCCCGCAACTATGCCAATATCACCAAAACTCCGATTTCTCAGTCTTATCGAAAGACAGTAACCCTAAAGCCCAAGACCCATTCCCCTCTTTCCCCGTCTTATGACAAAGCTGCTCATCAACAGATAATCAGCTCCCCCCAACTTTCACAGCCTAATGGCTTTTTTTTTTTTTTTTGAGTGGGAAATCATCTAATGACTTCTCCCGCTCTGGGCGGAGCGGAAGGGCGTGTCAGACTCTTACTGACTAAAACCCACCCGTGTTCCTTCAGTTGCCTGTTGCCAGGGTCCCGGTATCCCTTTTGGACTATTCCGCAACCCTGGCAGGCATCGGTCCTAACGGACCCCGTCAGGTGTGCTGACATCTCTTTGAGGCGCGCGTGGAACACGACGCGCCATCGACCCGGGCCTGGTCCTTATCGGACGGCGAGCTACCCATTGCTCGCCGTCCGCAAGCCCACGCCTATGGTGGCCGGGAATCCGCCTGGGATTCCCGACGCCCAGGGTGTCTCCAGCGGCGGCGGTTAAGGGCGTGAGGGCGCAGACCTTGCCTCTCCCTCATGCGTTCCGCCTCCTCCTTCGCGAGCATCACTGCTTTGCAGAAGGAGGTGACCGCCTCCCATGCCCTCTCGCTCAGTACCATGGCCTGGACCAGGGCCGGACGCGAGAGGTCAGTGCCACCAATCGCCCCCACGAGGACACGGCGGTGCTCCGCCCAAGCAGGGCAAACCTCCACCGTATGCTCCACCGTGTCCTCTGGACGATCCGCACAGTGGTGACACCCGGGCGTTTCCTCCCGCCTAATCCTACACAGGTACCTCCCGAAGCTGCCATGTCCGGTGAGGACCTGCGTCAGGCGGAAGGTGAGGACGCCGTGGCGCTTCTCTAGCCACTCCCCAAAGAGGAGACTTATCGCCGCAATTGTGGCGTGCCCAACAGCCTAATGGCTGCGCTCTCAATTATAATAATGTCACTTCCAATAATAGTACTTCTTCTATTATTGAACTTTTGATAAAACTCCTACCTATCGTTATTTCTTTTTCTACTTCTAGTTCCCAATCACCGTCCAACGTTGCCGACCAACTTATAACTCTTCTCTTAGATATTAGAAATGGCGTCTCGCCTAGTATTCCTTCAGTGGAATGTGAGGAGCGTGTGGCATAAAAAGCACGACCTCATATTTCTTTTAAATAAATATAAGCCACTAGCTTGTTCCATAGCTGAGACTTGGCTTACTCCAAGTCTTAGCTTTCGTATGCCACATTTTAACATACTCAGATGTGACAGACCAGATGGCTATGGAGGGTCAGCTCTCTTGGTCAACAACCGGGTCCCACTGTTACCCCTTACTTTACCTTCACTTACAGGTGATAATGAGTATTGCCGCGGGGAAGATTGAGGGCATCACAGTGTTTTCCATTTATATTGCACATCCTCACCATGATTTTTTTATAATTTTAAAAGATATTTTTTCTAGCGTCCATGGTCTAATACTGGTCATGGGCGACTTTAACTGCCACCATCATAGATGGGGGTCTGACCGCTGTGATGCCTTTGGCGTGGCTCTAGTTGATGTTTTGGATGACTTGGACCTCTGCGTTTTAAACAACGGTTGCTCAACACGTCGATCTCTTCCAGGACAGCAAAAGAGTTGTGTAGACCTTACATTTTGTTCGGTTGAATTAGCAGCATCGACTCACTGGGAATGCACAACCTTGTCGCATGGTAGTGATCACTACCCTATTATTATATCCTTGGTCAATAAATTTTATTTAGAAAAAACTTCCCCTCCACTTTTGAAATATAACCTGTCCAAACCAGATTGGTCAAAATTTGCATCATTATTGGAGGATAAAATTGATGCTGCAAATTTTCAGATCCTTCTGGTCACTATCATGCCAAGAGCTGTTATGAGGGTTTTGTAAAAGCCCTGTTCCTGCTTCCCATTGAAAAACAGTGCCCGTAATAAAATCCCCTCACCTCCGTGGTGGGATCCAGAATGCACCTCGGCAATCAGGGATAGGGACGAGGCAGAGACCTGTGTTACAATACAGATATGAGCACTGAAAATCGTTACGAAAAGTTACAAAATGTATCCCAAAAAAAGTACGACTAATTATGTATAACTCTCTAGTAAAATCAAACCTTGAATACCTAATAGAAGTGTGGGGATCAGCCGCTAAATCTAATCTAAACTCACTGCAAATAATACAAAACAAAATCGTCACAGTACTATTTCACTACCACTATCTATACCCAACAAAAAAATTGTACGAAAAGACTAAACTACTAAATATCAAACAAATTTACACATATTACACCTGCATTCTCATAAAAAAAATCGCCACGAATTCCGTGCAATCAAACATACGACTCCATAAAAAAGCAGTTACCTACAACACAAGAAGCAAAAAACAAATTCCAACTAATAACTGCACGAGCATGGACTAATTATGGTAAAAAAACAGTATTAGTAGAGGGAACAAAACTGTTCAATGATTTACCGGAAGACATAAAGAGGTGTGCATAAAGAGGTGTGCCTCCGTCCATCGCGTGTTGGTGTGACAGGTGATAGCAGCCTTAAGCTGCCGGTGAAGCCTTTCAACAAGGCCATTGGCCTCGGGATGATAGGCCGTGGTGGTACGATGTGTGGCGCCTATGAGCGCCGTCATCGCTTTAAATAGCGACGACTCAAATTGCCGACCTCGATCGGTCGTGATGAGTTCGGGGCAGCCGAACCTGGCTACCCAGTCAGACACGAAGGCGGTAGCACATGTCTCCGCCGTGATGTCTTGGAGTGGATATGCCTCCGGCCAACGTGTGAAGCGGTCAATGGCGGTGAGGCAGTACCTGTAACCAGAGGAAAGCGGTAAAGGGCCGACAATGTCCATGTGGACATGCCGAAAACGAGCAGAAGGTAGATTAAATGTTTGAAGTGGTGCTTTGGTATGACGATGTATTTTGGCTCGCTGACACTGTAGGCATTCTTGCACCCACTGTCGACAGTCTTTTTTAATGCCAGGCCAAACGAATCGCTGCGTGATTAATCGTACTGAAGCCTTTGCACCTGGGTGGCTAAGGTTGTGCAGGGCCTCGAATGCTTAACGACGATATTTTTGCGTTAGGTATGGTCTTGGACTCTGGACCCTTGACCTGTTCTAGTTTCAAGGACGTACCGTTTTGTAGTAAATCTTGCAGTTCATCATCTGTTGTCTGGTCCTGAGCAAGAGCCTTGTAATCCAAGTTATTTGACGACAGTTCTTCGATACGCGACAACGAGTCCGCCACGACGTTATCCTTCCCTGGGATGTATTTGAACCTCCAAAGTATTAATATATTTAAGAGCAAACTCAAGAAACATGTATGTACCCTATAACGTCACCAACGCTCCGGAGGCAAATATTATATATTATTATTTAGAAGTAAATCTGTATCTCATTATAAGTGAACTGTTATAGTTTTTATGAGATATAAATATCTTTAAACCTAAACCTAAATCTGTTGGCTTATTTTCAGCTCAATGCCAGAACCAAACGTTTTCTTCGCAAAAAAAAATGTACGGGTTGGGTTAAGTTTTGCACCTCCTTATCTGCCTCTACTCCAGTTTCAATTGTCTGGAAAAATATCAATAGGTTTAGACGTGGTTGTTCCCCATCAATCTCTTCACCAATCACTAGGGAAACAGCTGAACATTTTTTTGACAAAATAGCACCACCATATGTTCCACTCTTATCTGAATGTCAAACCGTGCCCCTGCATAATGTAACAGAGGATCCATTCGACGCACCGTTTACTTTAGAGGAATTGAATATGGTACTCAAACATGTCCGGGACACAGCTCCTGGTATTGATGGTGTGCCGTATTCCTTCATAACCCATTCTGGAAAAAAGGCCAAATTTTTCTTTTTAAATATCTTAAATTTTTGTTATATTCATGGGTGGGTCCCAGATCAATGGAAATTACAAATTGTTATCCCTCTTTTGAAACCAGGCAAACATGCAGATGATCCGAATGGCCTTAGGCCAATTGCTTTATCTTCAGTTCTAACCAAATTACTAGAGCACCTTATTAAAAATCGTCTTGAGTGGATAATCGAATCGAGAGACTTACTGCCTAACCACCAATTTGGTTTTAGGAAAGGTTTTAGTACAATGGACAGTGTTGGTATTTTAGTTACGGATATCCGCTTAGCCTTTTCTAAAAACGAATCCGTTGTTGCCACTTTCCTTGACATCTCCTCTGCATATGACAATGTACTTCTTCCAGTACTCAGGCAAAAACTGCAACAGCTGAGTCTTCCGGCTAAGATGATACAATGCATATGTGGACTTCTGTCGTCCCGCTCATTGGTTCTGAGAGTACAGGGTGAGGAGTTCGATGAAAGGCAGACATGGAAGGGACTCCCACAAGGCTATGTCCTCAGTCCTATACTCTACAATTTGTACACGGCTGATATTGGGTCCTGCCTAAATAACAATTGATGGGTGTTACAGTATGCTGATGACATTGTTCTATATGTGACAGATTCTTCCATTGTTGACACTGCGTCATCTTTGTGCCTGTCTCTGGATTCTTTGAACCGATGGCTTTTAAGCCATGGGCTGTCGTTGTCTGCACCAAAAAGTTCGGCAGTTATTTTCTCTCGCAAAAGAATCATCCCTCATATTTCAGTAAACATTTTAGGCCACAATATTCCAATAGCTAATAGAGTAAAATTTTTTGGCGTTATTTTAGATACAAAATTAACTGGCAAACATCACATAAATTTTCTTATACAAAAATGTGAAAGAATTATTTCAATTTTAAAAGTTCTTGCGGGTGTTTGGTGGGGTGCTCACCCCTACACCATGAAATTAGTTTATAATGCCATAGTTCGTAGTGTTTTAGACTATGGAACATATCTCCTGATTCCTTGCAACAATCGTGCTTTGGCTGGGCTGGATGGAGTTCAGTCCAAGTGCCTTCGAATCATCTCAGGTTGTATGAAGTCCTCTCCCATTAACGCATTGCAAGTCGAATGTGCTGAACCTCCATTGACCCTTAGACGGCAATTTCTGGCAGCCCGTTTTATTTCTAGACTAATATGTAGATCATCCCATCCCCTTATAGG